>CM075341.1:77299689-77899689 GCA_037788925.1 Mytilus galloprovincialis | reverse complement strand
ATAGATTCAACTTTAACTTATTAAATAACAACATTGCATAAGCCCATTGCATGGAACGCATTAAAGATGGTGTTATGTTTAAACTATGCATGTACATTTGGTTAATTAGAATAAAAAGATATGTATTATAAAGTAAAACAGCTGAATGTGAGATATTAAAAAGCATACACCAATTCGAAATAACCGATATTAACATGTAGAACAATAAAAAACAAATTCATGTCTTTAAACATAGAAAAACAAAATGTAACTGTAAACAATATGAGCAAAATTGACTTTGAGTATACTTCTTTATAGTAGTGTTGATCTTATTATGACTATTACCGACTGAGTGCACACGGATTTTGTCTTTCAAATAGCTTTCTATATATATATAAATATCTTATTCAATGTCTGACTGCTCTCACAGATGTTGATTCAATTTAATTAAAACATCATCAAAACAATATATCATTCCTGCTTTACTTCACATATTAGATTTATTTAAATACAGACAAATAAAATGTAGTCTTATTCTTTAAAAAAAGATATTGAAACAAACGAAATGTGCACATTTAACGTTAATCAGAATCGGCACAAAAAATCAACATCGATATTTTTTCAATCGGAAATGACCATTTTTCTGTTTTTGTGTGGACTAATAATCCGTTTATTTTGTTTTACTTCCACTTAAATTGATAAGTAATGCGCAAATGTCGAGTAATTAATGAGATGATTTTATATAATAACTATCATTTTAATAGGTGTATGCATGTCCCATGGCATGAGCCGCTGGCCTTTGTTAGTCTTGTCTGGTTTTGAATTTTAGTTTCTTTGATATAATTCGCAGTTTAGTTTGACACCCATTATCACTGAACGAGTATACATATTTGTTAGGGGAAAGCTGAAGGACGCATCCTGGTGCGGGATTTTTTCGCTGTATTGAAGACCTGTTGACGGCTTTCGGCTGCTGTCTGCTCTTTGGTCGGGTTGTTGTCTCTTTGACACATTCCCTATTTCGATTCTCAATTTATTTATGTGCATTTTAAAGACGAAGGTTATCGTTATACGTAATGATAAATGATTAGTAACATACCTGATGAATTAAACACAAATATACTGTTAATTCCACTGGTATTATACAGAACAGTCGGCATTGATCCTGGTGTTTTAGATACCATTAACAGCTGATTGGAAGTCGCATAGTATATTTTACTACCGAAAACGCCGATAGCATAGTATTCGTCTCTATTATTTGTTGATAAGATTGTTTTTACATCAGAACCATCGTCCTTAACTGATTTAATGTCACCATTGCTACCAATCCAATACAATCTGTGTTCATCCGTGTCTACAATTATGATTTATTCAACATCAATTATATGTGACTGTTTTGTGTTGATTTAAAATGCATGGTGTTCATTTTACGGTTGATTGACTCGATGAATTTGAAAGTGAACAAATCAAAGTCACGAACAAAGAAATGTTTACAAATTCTGTAATTTCGTTTTCTTCAACGTTTACACTTGTTAGTAAAAGCATTTGAGTAGTATTATAATTTGTTCAGTATAGAGAATATACGTAGTCGCAGAAACATATGCTATTGAACACAAAGATCAAGGCATTGCAGAATTGTTTTCAAGTGATGTTTGGAACTACATGCAAATCAATAATATACGATATTTTATTGCGTATGTCCGAAAGTTTCACTAATACACCTAATTAGGTTCGAAACGGTCATTTTGACCTAAACGGTTCTTATAGAATGAACAATACCATATCATTTAATTTTCTGTCTTTCAGTTTTGTTCATAGTTAACCACTACGCCAGTAAGTTCAAAACTGTTCAGACCATTTGCTTGCAACAAAATGGGATCTGTTTAGTCAATGTTTAAACAGTTCAGTAGTTGTAAAAAGTAAAAGCACAAAAATACTGAACTCCGAGGAAAATCCAAAAAGGAAAATCCAAAATCAAATGGCAAAATCAAAAGTTCAAACACACCAAACGAATGGATGACAACTGTCATATTCCTGACATGGTACAGGCATTTTCTTATGTAGAAAATGGTGAATTGAATCTGGTTTTATAGCTAGCTAAACCTCTCACTTGTATGACAGTCGCATCAAATTCCATATATTGTCAACGATGCAAATTACCTATTAACTGCAACAACGTACGGAATTACCGGAGGGAATACTGAACAGTACTGAAATGTGCTAAAAATACTGAAATGATTGCAACAGAATTGTCTGAATTGTTCTGATTTTTTCCGACTTATATAATGTTTAAAGGGACAGACATACTTCACTAGTCTAGTAACCTCTCTAGACGCGTGTACGAAGAGTCCAAACCAAATACAGAACTTTAAAATAAGATTGAGTAGAAAAAACTACAAATTGATTATCCTTAATACACTTTAAGATTTACTGTCCTATATGAATGTTCTTGTTTGTGAATATGCACCTTTTGAGAATATTTTATCGTCCACTGATTTAATTGCGCTAACGACACTGTAAAAATGCTCTTATCTCGATTCTGCTACACATATTTCGATATCATTAAAAGGGGATTGGATTTTTCTCCTAAAAGATGAAGCATGTTTTAGAACATTCAATTTAATTATATAACCATTATTTTTTCTGCATTCAATATTCAAAGACCACAAGTCATTTATTCACATTTAGGTAATGGGTTCTACCACCTTATATGCAGTCTTCACCAAAGAAATTGATGGTTTTGGTAGAATCATCTATGCTAATTGAAAACTATGTATATTTTTGGAGTATTTACAGGCCGACTAAGGGTCTTGTATAAAGTCTGTTATCGTTATCACCAGAGAAACATTCTACTATTAATGAACCCAGAACTGCTAGTTAGAAATCTAAACTATTCTTATAGATTATTAGTATATGTTTAATCATCAAGTTTCTTTCCTGTTCTATACATTGTGAACTGTACAGTGACATTTGAACTGAATAATTATTGTATCAATTAGTGTCTTTACTATTTTTGAGTTTTCCTATCCATATGCCTTCTGTTTTATTTTTATTTATAATTTATCCCCAATAAGATCCAAAGATTTCAATCATTCAATGCTAGTTCGATGTCATTTTTATCATTAAAACAGAAACGTGTGTCATCAGTTAATTGGCTTCTTTTAATTCAATGTGTTTTCTATTAAATTTTATCTGAAATCCTTATTACGAAGTCTCAGTGCCAATCTTTCAACGGATATGACAAAAATTAGAGCAGATAAAGGACTCCCTTGTCTACTCTCTCTTGGATTCTTAAACAATTCTGAAATCCACCCATTTTTATATTATACATGTTTGAATATCAGTATACAAAGTGTTAACCCAATTTATGAATGATTCATTGAATCCAAAGTGATATACAGTATCTAACATAAATCTCCATTCAAGAGTGTTAAAGGCTTCATTAAAATTAACAAAATTAATAGCTCCTTCTATATTAGATATATCTGCATAATCTGTAATGTCTTGTATTTGCCGTAAACTAAATCCAATGAATATATTTTTTATGTATCCAATACAATTAAGAATGGAAATGGGGAATGTGTCAAAGAGACAACGACCCGACCATAGAACAGACAACAACCAGACTGGTCTGTGTTTATGAGTTTCTGTAAATCTTTTTTTCAGTCGTTGAGCTAGTACATGGGACAATATATTTCAAGATCGATGTTTAATAATGAAATTGGTCAAAAATATTCTAATTTTAATGGGTCCTTCTTTTTAAATATTAACGACAAAACAGTAGACCGCTGCGAGTAAGTTAATAAATTATCTTCATGACCCTTTTTATATACTTTAACAAGTAAATATATACAGTGAGAGATAAACTGATTAACTAATGTATTGGTTTGTATTTATCATTGAAGTACGGTCTATGTGCCTAATATATTCTTTGTACCAGAAACCATAGCCAAGTTGATTCAGACAACAAATATCCATTACAGTTTCTTTTATATCTAATTCCATAGTGTGACGTCCTGATCGCATATAGAAAAAAACGACGCGTGTAATTATTATTCTTGTGGTCTTTGTGATTTAGACTTAGGAATAAAGACTCTTTATGTTTTCTTTGTAAGTAGTTCCATACTATTAAAGCTTATATGCTTAACATTCTCCAAATAGGTTACTGTTCAGCGTGTGAAAACATATAAAGAGTTTTATTGCCGACTCGATATGTGTGTTAATACATTTTTGGTGAATACGATTATTAAATAAAGTAATGAGCATTATACTCTTGTACATTTACCATTTGGCATGCTATAAAAAGTTGTTAAGGCCGTATTTTGGACAATGTTATCTCATATCTAAACACCTGTACGAATAAATACAAATTGCACATTGTTTCTGTGTATTATTATGTAATATTGATAGCTTTCTATAATTGATATAAGAAGATGTGATGTGAGTGTCAATGAGACAACTCTTAATCCAAGTCACAATGTGTAAAAATAATTCATTATAAGTTATTAACATGATGCCTTGGCTTACACCGAACAGCTATTAATGGCACCATAAATGACAAGTTTAAACCCATTCAAACGGGAAGACCAACCGGCTAATCTATATTTAAACAAATGAGAAACGAGTAACACGTATGAATCACATCAATAAACGACAACTTCTGAACATCTGATTCCTGACTAATTATATCAACTTTTTCAATTCTTATCTGTTTAAATTCGAACATTAACGTTATATCTCCTTAACAATTTCATAATTTTAATACACAAATACCATTTCATAAGTTGTAGAAAGTATGTGTTCTAATTAAGAAGTTAAATGTGCTATCAGTTAAGTTCATATGACCCCTTTCAAACCAATTAATTACATATGTTACTTCTTTTTCAGAAACCCTCAGACATTATTTCTTTGGGTGGTCGTATTAGTTAACTGCTTGTAATGGTACTGTCCTACACAACTCAAATGCAACATAATTTGAAAAGTTGTTTATCAAAACCATCTGTAATGTAGTCTATTTTCTTGTCTTTTTAACAGATAAAAAAGATTGTATGTCAATTGTTGATTTACTGTCTCATTACCAATGTGTTAACTTAATTATGTTGATAAATATAGACATTGATTAATAATATCTGAATTTACAGCATCGTATTATGAACACAATTGTAATGTGTGACAATTTTAAGAACAAAAACATAAACAGTAACTAAGAAACACGTACCTATGTCCATGCAAAGAACGGGTGTAGATGAAAAGTTAACAATCTTTTTTTGATTAGCTAAATCAAATCTTGACTTCAATATTCCTGAAAAGGCTTGAACTATATACATCCACCTGAAGGAAAAATGAAAGAATGCCAATGGAATGGACTTATGAGAAAGTAAAAACAAAATTAGAGTTAAGAATAAGCTTTAAAAGAACTTTATCATACATGTATAAATAATAGAAAAAATAAATAAAATAAATGTGATCCCCGTTTATTTAAGCTCCAAATCTGCATTCGAAAGAAGCATGCATTTTTGTTAATTAAAAGTACTTTGTACTGTTGCACTTATAGGAGAAAAAAGAGGTAATACAAATCAAAATCAAATCAAATATTCCATTATCGTATAAACTTTACAGTTTGTGACCACTAAAGGCAATATCAGTTTCGGGTTCAGTTTGCATATGTATGTGATGTTTTATCTATTTATAATTCTAAGGGAATACATTAATATGATTGCATGGTCGAGATGTATGACAAACAATACTTTAATCCACCATTATCTATTTTTTCAAATGCTTGTATCAATCAGGAAAATGACACTAACTGTTAACCATTCGTTTGATCTGTTTGAGATTTTGAATTTGCCATTTTATTAAGGACATTCCTTTTGTAATTTCTCAGAGTTCAGTTCTTTTGTGATTTTATTTTTAATCGATTCGTGAAATTTTTAACATATTTCAACTTTTTTCACGATTGATTGATAATTTTCAACTTAGGTTTTGCAGTTAATTGCAGGAGAATACAATTACTATACACCAAGAGGTATTTTGTTCATAATGGTGTGACTAGGATAAAATGCTGTCAATTTCAAATGTAAATTGAAAAAAAAATCAAATATAACTGAAAGAGACTTAAGTTTTATGGTCATCTTAAGCTATATTTGAAAATTTTATAAAATTTGTAAATGATGCCAGTCATCTCGAGATAATCATTTCCTGTCAAGTACTCAATAGCTTGTTATTAGAAAATAGGGACACGAAATTGGTATTTATCAGTGTATAACAGTTAAACAAATTATTTTTAAACAGATTTATGGACATCATTAAATGATTTGTTTTTTAAGATTTTTTTAATATATTAAGTAAATATGTGATGTAAACTCATGGTTTAATAATTATTAAAAATGACAATATGATATAAGAATAAGTTTCATATAGACCATTCACTTTTTGTTTCTTTAATTGAAAAAAAATGTTTAAAAGCCTTTCAGACGAGACCAGACGTTATAAGCGACGTCACAATGTCTGAAAAGACATAATTAAGCATGCTTTCGTCAAGCGTAAAACTATCTTAGGGATAGGAAAAAGACCAATAATCGAACAATTAATAAATAATCGGGTTTTTTTTGTCGTATTATATATACCGTAAAGTATCTGCCACTAGACCACAATATGAGGATTTTTAGCTCGTTCCCTGAGCTTTCTATCCACAAAACTTCACATTGTCTGTTCGCAGCTGATATTTTGTAATATCAATGTGTATAAAACACGATAATCTATACATATAGATATGGTACATGTGGTTTAAACCCTACGTATATATGAGTCCTAAATACAATTTCTTTATATGTAAATTGAAAGAGCGTTTATATCCAGTCGTCCTGGTGTAGGGGTCTGACTCAAGGGTCTATATGCTTAAAGTCTAAGTTCCCAGCATAGACACTGGATGTGTTATACACACATTTAGCACTCCGGATTCCTCCACTCATAAAAACTTGCCACCACGAAATAGCATACATGCGGTGCATAAAAGTTGCGTTGGATCACCAAAAAATAAAACAAATCACTTTTAAAAGTGAACGTGTGTTCATAATATTAATACTCCTTGTTGCTGATTTATCTGTATGAGTTATGGTAATCTGTGACAATGGACAGAATAAGGGCTACTTGTATAAAGAATTTTAAGCTGTCGTAAATGTAACGATACATATAATATGATCAAAGATCAATTCTAATATTGATGTTTTTTTGTTATAAACAAAAGTGTGCCAAGTTTATAAATCCTACTTTGTAAAGAATCACTCTGATTCAAACAAAAAATTCTCTGAAACCGATATTATCAAGATGCTTGATTTCTTGATTGACAACATATTTGTTACGTTCGGAGGACGTGTTTTTCAACAAACTGTCGGCATCTCAATGGGAACAAACTGTGCCCCTCTACTTGCTGACTTGTTTCTTTAATATTTTGAGGCCGACTTCATGCAGGAACTTCTTAGGAAGAAAGATAAGAAGTTATCAATATCCTTTAACTCTACTGTCCGCTATATAGATGACGTTCTATCACTAAACAATTCAAAATTTGGTGACTATGTGGAACGCATCCATCCCATCGAATTGGAGGTAAAGGATACTACAGATACAGTTAAGTCGGCTTCATATCTTGACTTACATCTAGAAATTGACAATGAGCGTCGGTTGAAGACAAAACTTTACGACAAAAGAGATGATTTCAGCTTTCCAATTGTGAACTTTCCATTTCTAAGTAGCAACATTCCAGCAGCACCTGCATACGGGGTATATATCTCCCAATTGATACGATATTTCCGTGCTTGCATTTCCTATCATGATTTTCTTGATAGAGGGTTACTGCTCACAAGGAAGCTATTAAACCAAGAGTTCCAAATGGTGAAGTTGATATCATCCCTTCGTAAATTTTACGGACGCCATCACGAGTTGGTTGACCGTTATGGAATAACCGTTTCACAAATTATATCGGATAGGTTCCTTGCGTCGTAACTACAATCCCCTTCCCTTGCATGAATTTGACCTCCCGAATTAGACTATTTACCGGATTTGTAATCACATAAGCAACCACGACGGGTGCCGCATGTGGAGCAGGATCTGCTTACCCTTCCGGAGCGCCTGAGATCACCCCTAGTTTTTGGTGGGGTTCGTGTTGCTTATTCTTTAGTTTTCTATATTGTGTCATGTGTACTTTTGTTTTTCTGTTTGTCTTTTTCATTTTTAGCCATGGCGTTGTCAGTTTGTTTTAGATTTATGAGTTTGACTGTCCCTTTGGTATCTTTCGTCCCTCTTTTATTTTGACTCTTGGGCATCGACGATATTATGCATCATACTATTAAAAAAACATTTAATTTTAACTATGCAAATACCTTTTATTAGTCAAGTAGTAAGGTAAAGTTTAGGTGGTTACTGATAAGAGGCGATAGTCATATCTAACAAATATATGTATATATCGCCTGGACAAACAGTTTGAACGAGTTTGATGACAAAAAAAACACGAAAATAAAATTGAGAATGGAAATGGGGAATATGTCAACGAGACAAGAACCCAACCATAGAGTAGACACCAGCCGAGGGTCAACAATGGGTCATCAATGCAACGAGAAACTTCCCCACCCGGAAGAGTCCTTCAGCTGGCCTCTAAACAAATATGTTACTAGTAAATTGATTAAGAACATCATACTAAACTCCGAATTATACACAAGAAACTAAAATTAAAAATCATACAAGACTAAGGCTCCTGACTTGGAACAGGCACAAAAATGTGGCGGGATTAAACATGTTTTGTGAGAATCAACCCTCCCCCTATACCTCTAGTTAATTTAGAAAAAACGCACAACAATACGCATAGCAAAACTCAGTTAAAGAGAAGTTCAAGTCAGATGTCAGAATAGGTAAAAAAAAAAAACTTTAAAAAAATAACAATAATAAATGAATTTACAAAGGAATACTAGCAGTTACTGACATGCCAGCTGCACACCTCAATTAAACTGATTGAACGATTATGTCCTAATTCATCATATCAATATCAAACACAACCCCTCCCGTTAGGGGTGAGTATTATTGCATCATAAAATATATAAGAAGAACATAACCGGTGTCAACATCTGGTTTTAGAATAAAGATGATTAATTTTGATGCACAGACTTAATAAGTGAATCAATATTAAAGCAAAAATATGCAATCTTTTCTAACCTGACAACAGTATCGTAACTTTATCCCTTCGTTAGTCTGTTTAAAGGGTTTGCTTTTGAGGTGAATACTGACATTTTTGTGCTATGTAAAGAATACTACTATTAAATTGAATGTGAAATACCTGAACGTATCAGATGTCTACATGTTGAGTTATATTTATGAATGATGTCCTTTTACCGATGATAACAATTCGTAAATATTTTCACTTGTTTGTTATACCGAAAAGCCTGGTGTAATATTTTTTTTCAGAAATACATAAATTTCTCTCGCTGAAATCTAATACGTTGTTAAAAAATTAGGTTATCATTGTTTTTGTTAGAAAAAGAATTAATAAGAGCTAAATGTATTATAGTTCGATTTATTAAACAATATTCATGTCTTGTTTCATTGATTTAAAAAATGTAACGTAATACCTGTTTTTCACATCAAGTCGTATCACAAATGGATTGATTAGACTAGTTAACACAGTTACATTTGTTCCATCTAGATTGCATCTTGAGACTGTTTGTTCATCGTTATCACTCCAGTACAGATGATTGTTTTCTGTATCAATTGCTAATCCCCATAGATTTACACCTGTCTGGACAACTGTTTGTAATACTTGGTTCTTTGAAGGATACTGAAATCTATATAAAATAAGCAAGCTTATGAATATAAATATTTCTTTTTTTTTTTGGTTTTGAACCTGTTCAACCTAACGTTGACCTCAGATACTGAAGTTTCTAAAATTTATAATCATTGATTTAGGAAAACTTAATCACATAATACATTGTATCTTCTGTTATTTCAAGTTCTCCTACTCCAGAACACAAACATAATGTGGATGATATTAAGACAATGTGTTATACATATCTGTAGGATTATATTTGGAAAAAAAATCATTTTATTTCATATTCAGAAACAATACAGTCTTATCTTATCCGGTAAAATGGCAGCGCTAAGGGAAAACTTATGATGTCACAAACAGTGAAATGTATGAAAAATAAACCAAAAACAAGTAATTCATGAAGATTATGTCTAAATAATATAACTATTCATGTTTATAAACTGAAAACAGGACATCCAAACACTCCTCCCCTCCCCCAATTTACACGCTGGGCAATAACCAGTATAGGGTAAAATAAGATAAATTATCAATATTAATATTTAGGATAATCTTTCTGAATAGATACTATAAAAACCATATGTTATAAGTTTATTTGACACTTCAAAAGTACTTTTAATTCAGTCGGACAACTCCACAAAATGGTTTGACTACTATGAGAAAGTTAAAAGTCAATGTGAAAAAAACAATTATGAATAAAAAGGGAAACAACTCTGGGTAAAAATAGTCAAGATGAAGGATGAATGTATGAATCGGTGACTGATGCAAGCTGATTGGAAGCTCTACAGTCACACGAGACAAAAACGGAATCACGAACTAGACCCGTAAATGTGTAAAAAACACATATTTTGAAAGAAATCAAAACTATTCGAATGGAATATATGAAGATCCATCTAAAGACCACACTCAATTGACAAATACATTTGACACAACTAATGATCATGTAGAATCATCATGTGAAGATGTGAAGTAAGAATCAAAAGAAATAACAAACATTAAGGGACACAAAATATAACTCAAAATGAAATAATCAGGACATCAGTAGTGAACAATCTTGACAGGAGATACATATACAAAAACAGATATACAACCAAAAAAAACTCAGTGATATGTATATATATATTCCTGAAGAATATGTAAAAAGTAGGAAAATTCAGTTAGTCTTTGACCTGAAGGTATACGTATATATACTTGAGCATTAATTAATCCGTTACAATTCTACTGCCCAAGATCAAACAGTTGTAAACTTGTTGTTACTCATTTGTCTATGCCAAATACTCCTTGGAGAAGAAATGTCATAAAAATCAATAGGAAAAGATAGATTGCAGCAACCCTAAACAAGTTAATCCTAATTCGTCGTAAGTAAGCTTCACTGGTGCAGCTTACGTTTTCTAAATTGCACAATCGAGACGTCTTCAGTATCTTTAAAGAACTGTAAATCATCAAAATAGCTTTCATTAAGGAGAAACAATCAAGGGGATGTTACCTGTATGTTTTTTTTTTTGCGCGAACGTTTCATTCATTATTTTCAACGCTATCGATCAATCATTGTTTGTCAATATTTAACTCTATAAGGTATTGGGTAATCTGGAATGATAAGATTAGTTTTTGTCATCTGCTTGACCAGAAAAAAAATGGGGTCAAATTTGGGATCAGAATATTTTTTAAAGAACAAATATACCCCTCCCTTTTTGGAATTCCATTCGTTGTTCCCTTACTGTTAGAAAATTTCCGAGAAATTTAAATTCGGTTATATGTAATGAGCATTCAAATGACATATAGTTTACAAGTTTGAACGTAGGTGTATGGATATAAACAAATTCAATGAGAAACAAGTGTGCATTTTAATCTAATTGTAAACATGTCAACTGTATATGAATCTTTTTTTTCGAAAAACTAAGAATTTTCTTATCCAAGTTGGCATAGATTACCTTAGCCGTTTTTGGCACAACATTTTGGAATTTTGGATCCTCAATGCTCTTCAACTTTGTATTTGTATGGTTCATAACTATTTTGATATGAGCGTCACTGATGAGTCTTATGTAGACGAAACGCGCGTCTGGCGTATTAGATTATAATCGTGGTACCTTTGATACATGTAACTATTGAACCGATTTCGTGGATTGCATTCTTCTGAATGCTACAGGGGTCGAAAATTATGTAAGGAATTTCAAAAACATTATTCATCCAAGTTTCAATGTTTTTAATCGCGCGAAACCATGGTACTTTTTATCGATTTAAGCATATGCTAAAATCAAATCAACTTATCCTGAATTCAATTCAGCATGAATTCAGCATATGCTAAAACCATTTTAGCGTACACTAGAATGATTTTAACGTATCGAAACAAAAATTAAGAATATGCTTCTAAAATTGTTCAGCTTACACAGAAATGTTGGTGCGAAATCAATGTCATACATATTACACGTTGGCTTCGAATATATGATCATTCATACCGAGTTTATCTTAGGATATACTAAAAATTGAGCTTATGCTGAAATAATTAAGATCATAGAAAAATTAGTCCAAATTTATGTTAAAATGAATTTAGCTGATTCTAAAAGTGTTTGGTTAATTAATTGTCCTCTCCAATGAAAAGTTTCCTTTCTTAAATAGTTGGTTAGACAGTTGCTTCATACGGTCCTTGCTATTACTAAACATATCGCTACTGAATTGAAAATTGTCTATTCTTATTTACAATGTATAATAATGGACATCGCAGAGTCTATCATTCCCATATACATTTTCTCACTAATGGTAAAACAAGTAAAATTGAAAAAATACTGAATTCCGAGGAAAATTTCAAACAGAAAGTCTCTTATGAAACAGCAGAATCAAACGCACAAACACATCAAACGAAGGGATTCCAACTGTCATATTCCTGACTTGGTACAGGATTTTTTTTCTGTTGGAAATGGTGGAATGAGCCTTGTTTATAGATAGCTTTACCTCTCATTTGTATGAAAGTCCTCTCATATTCCATTATATTAATGACGATGTGTCAAGAATCTGATCACCATAATGATAGTTAAACATATGCTGCAATCAAGTTTTTTTGCATTACGATTAAGAAATTTCAATATGCTGTACACATTTGAGAATTCAAAGCACGTGATAACAATACTTCTAAACTAACAGAAGTGTTCCTTGTTAAAAATTATCAAAGGTACTAGAATTATAATTTAGTACGCCAGACGCGCGTTTCGTTTACATAAGACTCATCAGTGACGCTGATATCAAAATATTTATAAAACCAAACAAGTAAAAAGTTGAAGGACATTGAGGATCCAAATTCCAAAAAGTTGTGCCAAATAAGGCTAAGGTAAACTATGTCTCGGTTAAAAAAAAAATCCTTAGTGTTTCGAAAAGTTCAAAGTTTTGAAAAACAGGAAATTTAGAAAAATGACCACATTATTGTTATTCATGTCAACACCGGAGTGTTGACTACTGGGCTGTTGATACCTTCGGGGACGAAACGTCCACCAGCAGTGGCATTGACCCAGTAGTGTAAAAGTTATCAAAGGTACCAGGATTATGATTAAGTACGCCAGACGCGCGTTTCGTCAACAGAAGACTCATCCGTGACGCTCTCATCCAAATATTTATAAAGCCATTCAAGTAAAAAGTTGAAAAGCATTGAGGATCCAAAATTCAAAAAAGTTGTGCCAAATACGGCTAAGGTAATCTACGCCTTCGATAAAAAAAGTCCTTAGTGTTTCGAAAAATTCAAAGTTTTGAAAACAGGAAATTTAGAAAAATGACCACATTATTGTTATTCATGTCAACACCGGAGTGTTGACTACTGGGCTGTTGATACCTTCGGGGACGAAACGTCCAACAACAGTGGCATCGACCCAGTGGTGTTAAAGTTATCAAAGGTACCAGGATTTTAATTTAGTACGCCATACACGCGTTTCGTCTACATAAGACGTATCAGTGATGCTCATTTTAAAATTTTATAAGCCAAACAAGTTAAAAGTTGAAAAGCATTGAGGATCCAAAATTCCAAAAAGTTGTGCCAAATACGGCTAAGGTAATTTATGCCTGGTATAAAAAAAAACCTTAGTGTTTCGAAAAATTCAAAGTTTTGAAAACAGGAAATTTAGAAAAATGACCACATTATTGATATTCATGTCAACACCGGAGTGTTGACTACTGGGCTGGTGATACCCTCGGGGACGAAACGTCCACCAGCAGTTGCATCGACCCAGTGGTGTAAAAGTTATCAAAGGTACGAGGATTATAATTTAGTACGCTAGAAGCTCGTTTCGTCTACATAAGACTCATCAGTGACGCTCATATCAAAATATTTATAAAGCCAAACAAGTAAAAAGTTGGAGAACATTGAGGATCCAAAATTCCAAAAAGTTGTGGCAAAAATGGCTAAGGTAAACTTTGCCTGGGATAAAAAAAAAAACAAAAAACATAGTGTTTCGAAAAATTCAAAGTTTTGAAAACAGGAAATTTAGAAAAATCACCACAATATTGATATTCATGTCAACACCGGAGTGTTGACTACTGGGCTGTTGATACCCTCGAGGACGAAACGCCCACCAGCAGTTGCATCGACCCAGTGATGTAAAAGTTATCAAAGGTACTAGGATTATAATTAAGTACGCCAGACGCGCGTTTCGTCTACATAAGACGTATCAGTACTAGTGACGCTCATATCAAAATATGTAAAAGCCAAACAAGTACAAAGTTGAAAAGCATTGAGGAACAAAAATTCCGAAAAGTTGTGCCAAATACGGATAAGGTAATCCAAGCCTGGGTTAAAACAATCTTTAGTGTTTCAAAAAAGTCAAAGTTTTGAAAACAGGGAATTTAGAAAAAATGACCACATTATTGTTATTCGTGTCAACACTGGAGTGTTGACTACTGGGCTGTTGGTACCCTCGGGGACGAAACGTCCACCAGCAGTGGCATCGACCCAGTCTTGTAAAAGTTATCAAAGGTACCAGGATTATAATTTAGTACGCCAGACGCACGTTACGTCTACATAAAACTCATCAGTGACGCTCATATCAAAATATTTATAAAGCCAAACAAGTAAAACGTTGAAGAGCATTGAGAATCCACAATTCAAAAAAAGTTGTCTCAAATAAGGCTAAGGTAATATAGATAAAAAAACATCCTTAGTGTTTCGAATTATTCAAAGTTTTGAAAACAGGAAATTTAGAAAAATGACCACATTATATATGTAACACATTTGATTTATAATACTAATAAATAATGAACAAACACAACGTACGCGAGTGGTTTCGTGATGATCAATTATCTTATATACAATAATTAAGGTCTTTCCTTTCCTTTTTTTTTTGTTTCGCAAGATGTCGCTTAGATAAATGAAATATGATATCAAACAGTGTATGCGCCTTTGAACCTGGCACCGCGAAACCCAATACTTTCCAAGATAAGAGTTATCTCCCCGAACACTGTTTTTTTTTTGTTATCCCTTAAACTTCACAACCATTTAAGAAACCGACAAATTTATTTTTCCAAATGGCGCGTTACATCCTCAGGATGTTCTGTTTTATTTTGACAGAAGCCGTATAGAGATTCCATATGAGAGTTATTCCCCCTTTTGTTTTTGAATTTTGAAATGTATTTTAAACTGGAAAACCATAAGTGATAGAGACCTCGGGTCTTTTGATTTAAGATCCTTGGTCCAAAAAAAATGAAAATTAGGTCAAGGTCAAAGGTCAAGGTCATGATCTAAATTTTGACATTCACTTCAAACTGCTTTTCTTTGAAAAAAGTTAGGGGTAAATTTGAAAAAAATGTGAGCAAACTGTTAGTCGTGACATTATTTATGTTGTGAAATTTTATCGAAAAAATACGCGTAGTATTTTGGGTGTTTTCATGCCACTGAAATGGGAAAATCAACAAATTGACTAATTATAGCTCCAAACTTTACAGCTCTCATGATGCGTACATGCAATTTATCTTTGTAAATCATACAACCATACAATGCCCACACACAACTACCCATCTGCCCCCCCTCCACTTTTTTTTTAGGAATCTTATTTCTAATCTATTATAAAAATGCTAATCCATCTTTTTTATGAATAACCTTTCCGAAATGCAAATCTATTCCAGCAAAATGAAATATCTGCTCCATATCATGTACATGTATTTCTGAAAATTAATCGATAAGCGTTTTGTTAAAGTACTATATAACACCAGCATTATTTTTGTGTGCATGCAATGAATGAGTCGACCAGTGGTCAGCGGTCAGTGATTGGACACTAGTCTACCTGTAAAAGAAATCGAGAAAATATATTTTCCGTTAGCAGTATAATTCACGTGCAGTCCGCTGAACGTTCCAATCTGGATTGAGAAATTACAATCAATGACGTAGAACTCAATCCAAAGTTCTTAAATAGTAGTAAAATCCTAGATTCAAACTTCTAAACAAAAAGTCATGTATTAAAAAACCAAAATCTGTGTTCCCGTTGATACGTGTACGAAAGAAGCATGCACGATCCCACATCAATGACCTGTAAGTGAAAGAAAATTAAATATTTGCACATTCTTCATACATAGTTGTGATCAGGACGACGTCTCCCTCTGCAAAGGATTATAATCTGTTTGACTATATCAGCTTGGTGACGTCACAATCGCTGCATCCGGTACTACCTAAAATGAAAAAGGGGTTTTCCCCTTTTCGAAAAAAAATTAAATGTGCACGTACATTTCAAACCATGCAGCTGGTCAGGTTCGATTTACTTTACTCACAAAATTGAATACAATGCACACACAATAAGATTAATAAGTAAATAAGACACACATCATGGGAAACCCTATAAAAAAAAACATTTATAAAGGAAGATGCAAGGACTTTTTTTATAGGCGTGTATATATCCTTGCATGTTCCTACAAATATCATAATTTCAATACAACTAAAATGTTGCACGGACCCGTTTTCACGTGTTCCTAGAGGCTAGGTCTCAAGTGTTTAAACACGGGCACTAGGCTCTCAATGCCGTTTTCAAGTGTTCACAGAGACTAGGTCTCAAGTGTTTAAACACGGGCACTAGGCTCTCAATGCCGTTTTCAAGTGTTCACAGAGTCTAGATCTCAAGTGTTTAAACAAGGGCACTAGGCTCCCAATGCCGTTTTCAAGTGTTTACAGAGTCTAGGTCTCAAGTGTTCAAACACGGGCACTAGCTATATAGGCTCTCAATGCCGTTTTCAAGTGTTCACAGAGACTAGGTCTCAAGTGTTTAAACACGGGTACTAGGCTCTCAATGTCGTTTTCAAGTGTTCACAGAGTCTAGTCTCAAGTGTTTAAACACGGGCACTAGGCTCTCAATGCCGTTTTCAAGTGTTCACAGAGGCTAGGTCTCAAGTGTTTAAACACGGACACTAGGCTCTCAGTGCCGTTTTCAAGTGTTCACAGAGACTAGGTCTCAAGTGTTTAAACACGGGCACTAGGTTCTCAATGCCTTTTTCAAGTGTTCACAGAGTCTAGGTATCAAGTGTTTAAACACGGGCACTAGGCTCTCAATGCCGTTTTCAAGTGTTCACAGAGACTAGGTATCAAGTGTTTAAACACGGGCACTAGGCTCTCAATGCCGTTTTCAAGTGTTCACAGAGTCTAGGTATCAAGTGTTTAAACACGGGCACTAGGCTCTCAATGCCGTTTTCAAGTGTTCACAGAGACTAGGTCTCAAGTGTTAAAACTTGGGCTCTAGGCTCTCAATGCCGTTTTCAAGTGTTTTAAACAGAGTCTAGGTCTCAAGTGTTTAAACACGGGCACTAGGCTCTCAATGACGTTTTCAAGTGTTCACAGAGGCTAGGTATTAAGTGTTTAAACCTCTATCTGGCGCGTGCGCGCTGTATATAAAATAGAATAAAACTTTCCAAACAAAACATGAAACTTCTCAGGTAACACAATAATATAGACCCCATACCGAAACAAACAAAATAACAAACAAATACTCCCCCCCCCCCCCATATAATCAATTTCAAAGGGGGAAAGACCGTGTACAATTGCTTTTTAAAAGCAATTGATTTATATTTATTATTATTATTCTTCCGCCAAACTTTGACGAAGTTAGCAGCCTTAACCGTAAGACGTGTCGCTTTCATGTTCACACTTTGTATCGGTGTTATGGATACCTATTCGGAACTCACCCTGTGAGTCGAAATATTTTGTCAGTTCGGAGTAATCCCTCCGAAACCCAAAAACCTTGTTATCGTTCCAACACCGATACCGTAATAGGTAGAAAAAAACCGAAGGGTGAAATTTGTTCAGGACCGGACCCCAGTTCTTCGTTACATTTGGATCGAAAAGATTCAACGACTCATTGGTAGGGTTATGCCCCTATGAAAATTAACCCGTATCGGTTGGCCATCAAAACTCAGAAACCGTAAGTCGCAGACACCTAGGATCTTCACCATTCATCATAAATTCATGTGACTTTGAAAAATACCTCAAGGTCAAATGTGTATGTTGACCTTGACCTTTGACCTAACACCTTGTTATGATATTATGGATGATCTCAACAACCGTTCAACTTACAGAAGTTTTAAATAGTGGAAAATGTTTGGGTCATTACGGCGCAACTTTGTTACTTTTTGACCGAAGGGATTTGACCTTTTGTAAGGGGCATAACCCCTGTTTAAGTTTCTTAAGAGACAAAATCAGCTTTTACTATATAACCAAAGGTCCTAGACCTATGGGGTCTTCAGCAATGACATTGGGGACTAATGACCTTGACAAAGGTCAAAGGTCAAAGGTCAAGGTCATGTCCCAGATAGCGAATTAGTGTTTTTAACCTTATATAATGGATTTTTAGTGTGTGTTCAAGCTTTTTAAGTTTGACCTTGACCTTTGACCTTTCAACTTTTTATTGGATATCTCAAAAACGCTTATACTTACAGAAATAGTAAAAAGTGAAAAATGTTGAGTTGACTTAGGCGCAACTTTTTTACATTTTGACCGAAGAGCTTTGAAATACCCTTAAGGGGCATAACCCCCGTTAACGGTTTCTGAAAAGACAAAATTAGCTTTAAATCTTGAACCAAAGGTCCTAGACCCATGGAGTCTTTTATAATGACATCATGAACCAATGACCTTCACAAATGTCACAAGGTCAAAAGTCAAGGTCATGTCTTAAAAAGCGAATTTGTTGTTTTTGTAATATTTTAACGGTTTTATGTCTGTTTGTGAGCTTTTCAATCCATTCTACGACTATTGGAACATGTATTTTACATTACGAAAAGGAAAGACCTCTCAATTGTTCAAGCACAATTGACAGTTTTATTGCTATTATTTTTTTTCAAATAAAGCAGCACTAATTTCAGTGTTTTAGTATTGAAATAAATAAGAACCTTGTTTTCTGGAAGAAATCATTTTTGCAACAATCAATAAGACACTCATTGAAATTTGTATTGTGTCAACAATGTGTTATTAGGCAATTATGCATCAATTACTAAAAGTTGGGGCAGATTTTCTATAGAATTTGTAAATCATAGTAATAATATGAACAAACTCAGTTAGGTTCGATCAATTAATTATTTTGACGTGCCTTTTTTTTTAAATTTTCTATGAATGTAAAACAGAGATAAAAATGTTTAAATTGCAATCTATAAGAGGTTTATGTACTATTTTTTTCCTCGATTTTATATTAAAAAAAAGAAGTACATTGTAGTTAAAGATTCCAACTTGTCAATCGTTTTGTCCGTCACCGTATCGGATATTATATACTATTGAGACGATATTTTTTGTTTACCTGGATAATTTAGTTCACAGTGTTTCTTTTACGCATAAAATCAACTCAGACAATCATATTAATTTGTAAATGACGAAACAAATTGTCGAGTAAGCATTTTGATACGCCATTTATTTTGTGACTAGATATGTATTTTTCATACATTGTAATTGTAAACGCGTTTCTAAACATAGTATGCACAGAGGACAACGATAAAATAGGTTGTTTTAAATAAAAAAGGAGAAGTTATTTAAACAGTGTATAAAGATTTACAAAGTCTAAAAGAAGTGGTCGTCGCTACAAATGAAAAATTAAAAACGAATGAGACACATCGTAGCTCGAAAGTAATGTAATGTTGGCACAAGTAACCGCCGTATTAGTAACGAGATATACGTCATGCGTTCGAGATTTTAATTGAGCTTCCTCTATGTACAGAAACCTGGAAAAGCAAATATGAAAAAGCCTGAATGTTCTGTCAGGGAGATGACAGATGTTTTCCATTCATTATATTTGTTGATAACGTATAATATTATATAATAACGTTTTAGTTGGCAGTTTTAATAGCTTTCTCATTTTCTAATTACCTTGGAGTTTATTGTTTTATTGATACCCTTTTCAGCAAGCTTTTCTTATACTCAATATATGAGGTCAATTTATTAACAAATATCATAAAGTCTTAAGGAACCACTTAAAACAAAATATTAACTATGAAGGTCTAGTTAAATTGTCAAAAAGTTGTGTTACCTCACGAACGCCATCCTCCCAACTCATTTGAAACTACAAAATACGAACCATTTGACTAAATATACCATTAAATGTTCACTTGATAGCAATATGTTAAACGAATCATTCTATCTGAAAAGATGTTCGAACATTCGAAAACATGGGCACTAGGCTCTCAATGCCGTTTTCAAGTGTTTTAAACAGAGTCTAGGTCTCAAGTGTTTAAACACGGGCACTAGGCTCTCAATGACGTTTTCAAGTGTTCACAGAGGCTAGGTATTAAGTGTTTAAACCTCTATCTGGCGCGTGCGCGCTGTACATAAAATAGAATAAAACTTTCCAAACAAAACATGAAACTTCTCAGGTAACACAATAATATAGACCCCATACCGAAACAAACAAAATAACAAACAAATACTCCCCCCCCCCCCATATAATCAATTTCAAAGGGGGAAAGACCGTGTACAATTGCTTTTTAAAAGCAATTGATTTATATTTATTATTATTATTCTTCCGCCAAACTTTGACGAAGTTAGCAGCCTTAACCGTAAGACGTGTCGCTTTCATGTTCACACTTTGTATCGGTGTTATTGATACCTATTCGGAACTCACCCTGTGAGTCGAAATATTTTGTCAGTTCGGAGTAATCCCTCCGAAACCCAAAAACCTTGTTATCGTTCCAACACCGATACCGTAATAGGTAGAAAAAAACCGAAGGGTGAAATTTGTTCAGGACCGGACCCCAGTTCTTCGTTACATTTGGATCGAAAAGATTCAACGACTCATTGGTAGGGTTATGCCCCTATGAAAATTAACCCGTATCGGTTGGCCATCAAAACTCAGAAACCGTAAGTCGCAGACACCTAGGATCTTCACCATTCATCATAAATTCATGTGACTTTGAAAAATACCTCAAGGTCAAATGTGTATGTTGACCTTGACCTTTGACCTAACACCTTGCTATGATATTATGGATGATCTCAACAACCGTTCAACTTACAGAAGTTTTAAATAGTGGAAAATGTTTGGGTCATTACGGCGCAACTTTGTTACTTTTTGACCGAAGGGATTTGACCTTTTGTAAGGGGCATAACCCCTGTTTAAGTTTCTTAAGAGACAAAATCAGCTTTTACTATATAACCAAAGGTCCTAGACCTATGGGGTCTTCAGCAATGACATTGGGGACTAATGACCTTGACAAAGGTCAAAGGTCAAAGGTCAAGGTCATGTCCCAGATAGCGAATTAGTGTTTTTAACCTTATATAATGGATTTTTAGTGTGTGTTCAAGCTTTTTAAGTTTGACCTTGACCTTTGACCTTTCAACTTTTTATTGGATATCTCAAAAACGCTTATACTTACAGAAATAGTAAAAAGTGAAAAATGTTGAGTTGACTTAGGCGCAACTTTTTTACATTTTGACCGAAGAGCTTTGAAATACCCTTAAGGGGCATAACCCCCGTTAACGGTTTCTGAAAAGACAAAATTAGCTTTAAATCTTGAACCAAAGGTCCTAGACCCATGGAGTCTTTTATAATGACATCATGAACCAATGACCTTCACAAATGTCACAAGGTCAAAAGTCAAGGTCATGTCTTAAAAAGCGAATTTGTTGTTTTTGTAATATTTTAACGGTTTTATGTCTGTTTGTGAGCTTTTCAATCCATTCTACGACTATTGGAACATGTATTTTACATTACGAAAAGGAAAGACCTCTCAATTGTTCAAGCACAATTGACAGTTTTATTGCTATTATTTTTTTTCAAATAAAGCAGCACTAATTTCAGTGTTTTAGTATTGAAATAAATAAGAACCTTGTTTTCTGGAAGAAATCATTTTTGCAACAATCAATAAGACACTCATTGAAATTTGTATTGTGTCAACAATGTGTTATTAGGCAATTATGCATCAATTACTAAAAGTTGGGGCAGATTTTCTATAGAATTTGTAAATCATAGTAATAATATGAACAAACTCAGTTAGGTTCGATCAATTAATTATTTTGACGTGCCTTTTTTTTTAAATTTTCTATGAATGTAAAACAGAGATAAAAATGTTTAAATTGCAATCTATAAGAGGTTTATGTACTATTTTTTTCCTCGATTTTATATTAAAAAAAGAAGTACATTGTAGTTAAAGATTCCAACTTGTCAATCGTTTTGTCCGTCACCGTATCGGATATTATATACTATTGAGACGATATTTTTTGTTTACCTGGATAATTTAGTTCACAGTGTTTCTTTTACGCATAAAATCAACTCAGACAATCATATTAATTTGTAAATGACGAAACAAATTGTCGAGTAAGCATTTTGATACGCCATTTATTTTGTGACTAGATATGTATTTTTCATACATTGTAATTGTAAACGCGTTTCTAAACATAGTATGCACAGAGGACAACGATAAAATAGGTTGTTTTAAATAAAAAAGGAGAAGTTATTTAAACAGTGTATAAAGATTTACAAAGTCTAAAAGAAGTGGTCGTCGCTACAAATGAAAAATTAAAAACGAATGAGACACATCGTAGCTCGAAAGTAATGTAATGTTGGCACAAGTAACCGCCGTATTAGTAACGAGATATACGTCATGCGTTCGAGATTTTAATTGAGCTTCCTCTATGTACAGAAACCTGGAAAAGCAAATATGAAAAAGCCTGAATGTTCTGTCAGGGAGATGACAGATGTTTTCCATTCATTATATTTGTTGATAACGTATAATATTATATAATAACGTTTTAGTTGGCAGTTTTAATAGCTTTCTCATTTTCTAATTACCTTGGAGTTTATTGTTTTATTGATACCCTTTTCAGCAAGCTTTTCTTATACTCAATATACATGATATATGAGGTCAATTTATTAACAAATATCATAAAGTCTTAAGGAACCACTTAAAACAAAATATTAACTATGAAGGTCTAGTTAAATTGTCAACAAGTTGTGTTACCTCACGAACGCCATCCTCCCAACTCATTTGAAACTACAAAATACGAACCATTTGACTAAATATACCATTAAATGTTCACTTGATAGCAATATGTTAAACGAATCATTCTATCTGAAATGATGTTCGAACATTCGAAAACAAAGATGTGCAGATTGCATTTCTGTAAATTGCAATTTTCCGTATGAACTCCTTTTACGACTAAAAGTATAAAGCCAAATGTGGAGCAGGATCAGCATTCCCTTCTGGAGCACCTAAGATTACCACTAAGTTTTTGTGAGGTTAGGGTTGCTTAATCTTCAGCTTTCTGTATTAAGTTTTGAAAACTATTGCATGTTCATGATGTTTGTCATTTTCCTTTAAAGCCATGTATGCTAGTTTTTTTTTTTATCATAAGTTTTGATGTCCCTCTGATATCTTTCGTCCCTCTTTTATACCACATATGCTGGTTGCTATGCAATAAGTAGTGTTACATAAGAATTTTTTTTAATAAAAGATCAGTATGCACATTTTTTTATGTTAATTTTGTTTTTATCAGGCATTTATATTTTTAAATTGTGCTTTTTATCCATGAATAGAGATTGGGTATTTTCAAATATCAGTTGGTTACTAGGCATTTATGTCATGAATTAGTGTTGCTTAGGAGAGTTTCGCATATATTAACCCACAATTTGACTGCAATTGTGTTTTATTTTATCACCAGCCGGCTTCTATTGACTTATTTTGTGCATCTTGTTAAAAATCAACATGGTATATTTTCAGCCTCAGTAGGTTGCTATGCAAAGCAGATTTTTGCCATGGAGATTGTATGCTAATATTTCTACTCAATTCAATACACTTTTATATGACACTTATTTTGTCAGTACAAATTAAATCATTTGTGTATTTTTTTATGATATTGACCCCTATTAGGTAAAAAAAAAAATGCTTCCAAAACAGCATGATGTAGGGTAGCTGTCACCAATACAAATTCAAAAGTCTATCCAATTTTATTTTTTCTTTGAATTATATGATAGTCACTTATTTTTTTCAGGAGAATATTCTATATCATATACATCTGGATTTTTTGACAATTTTGACCCAAAAATTGCTTATTATTGTGAAAAATTAATAAACTTGAACCCTTTGATTTTTTTGTGCCCATAGCAACCATAAAGGTGTAATATCAACATTGATTTTTTTCCCTATAAGTCTTTGTTAAATTGACACTTTTAGAAAAATTGTACAGTATTTACCTTTATTTCAACCAAAGAAATACTTTGCATGTATAAAGTTTAATCCTTTCCAGTGATACAGTGAAAATTTCACACTACATTTCATTGCATATAAGAAAGTAACCATCAACGGAAGAAAACAACCCTATTGTTTCACTGTTATTTACTGGTTACCTGCTTTGGTAACTATGTAACCTTAACGTTCAAAAATATGTTATAAGACCATCAAATAAAACAAGAATGATGCTTTCAGACATCCAACATACATATTTACGACTCAGAAAAATTTAAGTGCATTGAAATGCAGGGTTAATTTTCTACAACTGTCAAATTCAAGGGAATATTTTTTTAGTCCTACTTTCGTATGCAACCGGATTTGTACATGAGTTGGTGGTGTTACACCTAAATAAACATTTTTTTAGATGCGATTTTTTTAAGCTAATCATTTTAAGGTTATATAATTAAATAAAGGCAACATATTTACTTGGAATGACAACTTATCTTTATTCTGATATTATACTTTATGTAGGAATATCTTGTTTTTAACCTCTAATAGTGTCTCAGATTCACAAGTTTCTATGGTAACCATTATTGAACTGCCAAAAAAAGTTATTTTCCCCTTTTAATTGATCGTTATAGATTTTCATATACTCTTTAAGACTACGATGCTTCTTTTAAGCAAGATATTATGATTTTTAATTTTTTTTTCCTTTCCGCCTGAAGTTCTATATGCTTATTGGCAGAGCATCTTAAAATCTTCGGTAGAATTAAAAGGATTGAAACCACAACTTTGTGTTTATTTAAAGGTACTCGTTAGTGTTGTCAATAGTAGTCACCTTACCACAGTCTATTATCATTTGGCAGGATTGTTGTTTTATGTAACTGTATAATTTTAATCACACATTCACCGTCATACAGGACCATAATAAATAATAGGTTTGTTTGCCCAAACGCTACCTACCCAGAAAAAAGCTGCCTACTCAAGTTCTTTGGTTGTCCTGATTTGAAGAAGTTTTTTTTATCAAATAGACATGAACTTGAAGACTAGTAAACATCTGATACTTCAATTTCTTTTTTTGAAAAAAAAAATGACTACCTACCTACCCACTGTCTCAACCTTTGGGTAGGGTTTGGGCAAACCAAAATATTTTTAAGTGTGGCCCAACTGAAATCTTGGTATCATTTTAGCTTCACTTTCTTTTATTATATTAGGTTATAATTGTTTACATACCGCGTAATGGCATTGTAGTCCGATCTTTGTAATTGGAAATAAAGGTATTTATTATGGTAGGCCATGTCAAACGCATAACTTGTGTTATACGCAACCAATTCAGTTATATTGAGTGTAGCAACATCCAACTCCACAATTGAAGAACTATTTGAAAACAAAAGTTTTCCATGAAAAGCTGAAAAAAATGATCAGATTATTACATTCATTATATTATAAATAACAAAGCACAAAGAAAAGTATATTTTTAAAGTCATGCAGCAAGCCTAACAAATATCAAAATATTAAGAAAAGACGGCAGCCAAATACCCGATTATGTATAGAAAAATGTCAAACAAATTAAATAAACTTCATAAGCGACAATTACGTTTTATTGACAATCATGTATTCCTGATTTTTTTCTTTCACTTACAAATTAAAAATTGGAATAAAGGATTAATAATCATAAAAACAAAATATACAAAGTTATCTTACTTAAGCGTATTAGTGGCAACTATAGTCTTCTTCGGTCATTTTCGTTGATAAACCTTTAACATGTTTAATATTAAATAATCTAATCATTTATATCCTGATTAAAGTTTTGTGCATCCGAAATGCGTTTCGATTACAAACCATATACTAGTGAAACACGAATCAAAGAGGTTAATACCACTAGTAAGTACAAGATTGAGGAGCATTTGGGGAATTAGAATTTCATAAAAAAAATTGATAGCAACAGTTAAACATGATAACCTGTCGCATGAAAGCACATTTCAAGAAGATAGTTGTCGTTCATCTGCAGAAAATGCTATCAAAATTGTAAATATGGGCAGTATGCATAACAGTAATGTAAATATAATTTTGGTATAGCTAAAATGTTTAAGAATTTAATTAACAGTGAGCTGATGAAAGATGAATCTGAAACCGTGTCGTATTGTAAAACATGCTTGGATAAAAACAGATGATGGAATGTCAGGGAGCTTTTATTTAAAATCTAGTTATTTATAAAAAGGCAAAGAAGGGGGTCATCTCAAGGTTTATAATCACCACAGCCATAAATATAATATATTTTTATCAATATTTGAATATAGAATATGATATTCATTTTAAATGTCTCTCTCGTCTAGCTGATAGCTAACAAATCTTCATATTGTTCTTAAACAAGAGTAGACTATGTCAATTACTAGAAAATTAAATGAAGACAAAAAAGGTACTAAAATCACTGTTTATATACATGGAAATGGGGTACGTGTTGAAGAGACAACAACCCAACCAAATAGCCTATGTCTGTCTTCTTTATTTTACTCAATTCTTTTCTTTGTATAAACATTTATAATATGTCCTCTAGTTGTAACACTTTCCGTCATATTTACTCATACACATTTTGAACACTGATTGGATATAATAAGTACCCTCCAACCAAAAACAAAAAGAAAGCAAAACTTTAGGAACTCATAATTAGATTGTGAAAAGGTTCGTCGTGTATCAATACATATATATAAGAGGTACACGTATGTATGATCAATTTGATCATTTAACCTCTATTTAACTTAACGCGACAAGTACATGTATATCAACCAGAACAATGTTTATACCTAATTCCTGTTGCATTTATAATACATTACAAAATAATACTTACATAATTCCTGTAGTGTGCAATGAAGTAAAAGACACATACACAACCAGACTTTTAATTCCATGTCAATGAGTACCAGCATTTCCACAAACTTTTATTTAACTGAAGCTGTTACTGTAGAATAATAGGTTTTTATATCACCTTAATCGTGTTAATGCAGGAAGTCTTTTCTTAAATAATCGGTTTTATATCAACTCAATCGTGTTGATGCAAGAAATATTTTCTTTCGGGTGTATTTTTTCCGGTATATCAATTACCACTTGTTACTAGCCTTTTCGTAAAACAATTATTGTTAGTCAACACAAGATAACTATGAAAGATACCGCATTGTGTTGAACAACTTTATTAAAATAAACTGACTATATTTAAGGATGTACACCTCTGAGACGCCGAATTGTTTTTTTTTTCTAAACCTGATTTTTGGGTTTATATGACTGTTATTATGTTTCTGGTAAAATCATTTTTTGTACCCTTCACCCATTTTCCTAAAATTTCAGCAAAAAAAGGCTGGCTTAATTAGTAATACAATTTGATAATTTCATTACTAAAAAACTACTTACTGGAAATTCACAATTCTTTCATAGAGTTAAGATTTATTATAATAATTATCAAATTCATTACTCTTTTCATTTGTATCCAATGTTTTGGAAAAAATTCCAGAACGAGATTTCAATGCGACTGAATGAGACTGAAACATCAGAAGAATACATCCTTAACATGTTTAAGTTGAAATTTCAACGTGTAAGATTTTTTTTTAATTTGGGCCCTCTTTATTGCTTAATTTACCCATTGAGTACATAATTCATTTACTTATAGGTCGTTATTGCTTTTTACTTCTTTTTTTTTCGCATTCATGTATGAAAGAGGGGTGAAAGATATAAGAGTCACACTCATAGATTAAAAATAAACTGACAACGCCATTGTTATAAATATAAAAACAAACAGACAAATAATAGTACGGAAGACACAACACAGAAAACTTTAGACTAAGCAACTTGAGTCCCACCAAAAACTTGGAGTGATCCCATACGCTTCTAAAGGGTAAGCAGATCCTGATTCACATGTGGCATAATCGTGTTGCTCATGTTATTACAGACCTGGTAAATAGTTAAATTTGGAAGGTCACATACGTGAGAACGGAAGGGGATTGTAAATACGACATGAGGAACAATGCGATATCAGCAGATCCTGTTCCACATGTGGCACCCGTCGTGTCGCGTATGTTATTACAAATCTGGTAAATAGTCTAATTCGGTAGGTCACATTCGTGAAAAGGGAAAGGTATTGTTATTACGACATAAGGAACATATCCGATATTATGTGTGAAACGGTTATTCCATAACGGTCAACCTACTCGTGATAGTGTCCGTAAAATTAACGAAAGGATGATTTCAACTTCAACATTTTGAACTCTTTGTTTAATATCTTCCTTAATTGTGAGCAGCAATTCTCTATTAAGGAAATCATTATAGAATATATAAGCCCTGGAATATCGTATCAACTGGGAGATATACACTCCGTATGCAGGCGCTGCTGGAATGTTGCTACATAGAAATGGAAAGTTCACCATTGGGAAGCTGAAATCATTTATTTTGTCGTAAAGTTTTGTTTTCAACCGACCCTCATTGTCAATTTTAAGATGCAAGTCAAGATATGTTGCAGCCTTACTTGCATCTGTAGTATCCTTCACTGATGAGTCTTTTGTAGACGAAACGCTCGTCTGACGCATATACTAAATTTAGTCCTAGTATCTATGTTGAGTTTATTTATCACTAGTTCAATGGTTTCAAACAGACTCTCTTACGATGTAGATCAATATTAAACTGTATATGGTTAATGATTTTGATTGATTTGAAATATGTAAATAGACTACTGAACAGGATGAGTTCTTAGTTTTGTTTTATAATTTCTCTGTATTTATCGTTGTTGCTAGTTAAAAGGCTAAACAGAAGTAAAAATATGCTTTACTAGCGACTGAAAATTTCGGCACGTGACTTATTTGTAGATCTTTTTTACCCTTTGTGCAGTTTCAAGTTCATCTTTATTTTTAACTGTGTTTATGATACAAGCTTTGCCTAATATGTATTCCGAAGGGATCTAATTAGTCCGTCTCACAAAATAAACTGGTATAAATACTCGTCGTAAAAATTCAGTAGAAATTCAATTTCATAAGAGTTCGTGTATTATTCCAAATTAAGGAATATGTCTCCCTCATTCAAAGCTCTGATTTCTTATTCAGCTTTGGTTATACTTATTGTCCTTTTTGAAATAAAGCTCTAAATGAGTTTTTGATTTCCAAATATTTTGGCCTCCAGCATGTTAAAGAGATAAGTACAAGTATTGTCGTAATGCGAAACTGGTGCAGAACAATTGGTAGTTTTATGACCATGTCTTAGTTACTAATACAAGGTGTATTGTTGTGATATAACAAAAAACATATTTTGTTCTCTTCTCGACGGTAATCAAACGCATGCTATTGTGATATCAAGACAACACTACCTGCACTGTGTTCAGCGCTCTAGACCACATTTATTTAACTTGGAAATTCATTCTACGTTTCTGTTGGTTTTTTTTTATGGCAGAGTAAATGTATGTGTCGATGAGTTTTATTTCAACTATATAGGTGCAAAACTGAACGTTGAAATAGAAGTCTTAGCAGTGGATAGGGTTAACAACAAATTACTTAATACCTTTAATACGCTTTTGTTTCAGGTCTTGAAAATATATATGTCAAACAGAGACTGTACTACGTTAGTGATTTTTTGTTTTTGCTAATTTTATTGAGGTGAAATATACGTCCAATTGGTCGCTGAAATACATCCCTTGTAATTCAATTATTGTCATGTCAGTATAATAAACGATATACCTTTTTACTAACTTACAGAGAAACAACAAAGGATGTGTAAATAATTTGATACAGTACTATAGAAACTACGTGAGATCTCAAATTACTTGCGAAATGACCATGAATTGACATTTCACAGAGTCTGACGTACTTTTGGTCTCAATTTTTAAAAATGCCTAAATCCAACAAATCATATTTTTTTAAATGAATGTATACCAAATAACTATTAAATACAGTTCCATGTCTCGTCATTATAATTGAAACTGTATTTTATAATAATTTCCGTGCAGCTCAATTTATGACATCTCATGTATGTACACAAAACACGCAATGTTGATATGTGTGTCTCGAAATTGTTTTGATTAAATCAAACTATGTTAAAACTTGCTGGAACAACAGCACTGATTATATGTTTCTGTAGAGTTCATTTCAAGGGACTTTGTTCAGTTACATTATCTATTTGTCTGAATGCAAACAAAGACTGAAAGGAGATATCTTGTGAACTAATTTAACAGGAAGTTTTTAATTTTCGCCCTTGAGTATTTTAAAATATTTACTGAACTGACGATACTAATCAACATATTTGTTAACACGACATGTTTTCATCAATTTATCTGTAAACAATGACTTTAAGGTGATCTATACAAACAATTATGTATAGCCATTTCTGATTTTTTTTAAAAGTACGACTATACATAAGCGTACGCTTTAAGTAGTAATGAATGGTTTTTAAAAAGACGAAAAATAGATTACAAAAATTAAGATGTATGTCATCAATGCCTTATTGCGTATTATAAATAATGGCGTGTATGTTTGTTTTGTTCATGTATAAAGATACATAGTGCAGTATCGTGGTGGTTATGTCCCATTTTTACAAGGTGGTCGTTTTCATTTTCTCATATTTTAAAGAACCACAAGTGATGATTCTTCATTTATTTCCAGAGATTGGCTATAGTGTGTGGTATATGAAAATACTACTGTATAACGTTGGTTTTGCCGTTTCAATGGTTTTACACTAGTAATGTATGGGGCCCTTTATAGCTTGATGTTCGGTGTGAGCCAATGCTCTGTGTTAACCGTACTTTGGCCTATAATGTTTTACCTTTATAAATTGTGACTTGGATGGAAAGTTGTCTCAGTTGCACTCATACCACATTTTATTTATACATAAGCAGGATAATAAGATTTTAAAGACGAAGGTTTTATACAAACAAAGGAAAGGAAACATAATGACCCGACGATTGAAATCCCAAACATACCATATCTTCTTATATCTATATACACAGGATTTTTTTTTTAATTTCCATTATTTACTGTTATTTTTTTCAAATTAATAACTTTAGTTTTAAACCCTGTCATTACCCACACGTGGTTTTTTTTAATAATTTGATCGAAACGATGTCCCTTCAATAAAAAAAAAACACTTTTAGGACGCATACAGGTGATACCGAAAGGATTGCGAAACGTTATCAAAAACGTTCTATATGAGGTCGTATCTCAATCAATTTACACCAAGATGTCATTAAATGAAATTGAATGCAACTGATATATCCTGCCTTTCAATAACAAATCGTTTAATCGTAGATAGATCTCACTCCTATTTCTTTGACAACTATCATGATATTGCATTTACATCAATACAAATTGGTGTAAATTAGATGCATTCCTTCGGTCTTACGCCTTTTTAATTTGCATTGTTAGGGAACACCAAATAACTATCTAAGATGCCTAGGAAATGGATCTCTTTTGTTTACTTATTGTATCCCTAAGTAATCAATCCGGTGTAAAACTGTAAGTTGGTGTTCTATCACTTAGTATTATTTTTTTTTAATTAAGTGCACGTGACTCAGTACATACATCCCCTTAGATATGTCAGATTTAGGGGTATAAAAAAGAATCGAAAAAAAGCCACAAGAACAAAAAATCTTATCATCTTAGAAATTTAAAGTACATTGAGTAGATTATATCTATTTCGATATTAGACTGTATTAAAGATTAGATTCAAACGAGAAAGGTAAGTAACCGAATCTTGTTTTCACATTTTGGATATTGTTTCTTAAACTGTTCGTAAAAACCGTTCTAATGGACGGAGAAAAAATCGCAATCAATGAACATTTCCGACCCACCATACAAATATTTCTGACCTAATATCTATTTTAATAAAAAAACAACGGCAGACATTATCTTTTTACCAAGCTCTGTTCTTTACCTATAAATATATTGAATAACATTTTACAGGATTGCAACACAATTTCAAATTGCAGTCCTAAGTAGGAAATCGTTCAAATTATAATGGCATATTGTTATTTTAAACTGTTTCACAAAAAAAAAAATCACCCGGAAGATCATAAAAAACATTTTATTAAAATAAAGTATGTCAATAAAGGTTTTGATTTTGTAAATATTGCCGGTATTTTTAAAAAACTTTCTGAAAAAGAACACATTCCTGGATATTTTGATAATACTGAACTCCCTCTTATTTGTTATATTTAAATAAGAAATCTACCCGAAAATGTGTGATTAATTATAGCCAAGTGTGTTAAGATGCAAATATCAGTGAAAATACACCTATGTTATGTAATTGCAGAAATTCCGAATACAGTTATGGCCCCATTTCCCATGATATAAAAAGAGACCTTATCATGTAGGATTTTTTAAGAATAATTGATGGCAGATTTAAACCATCCCGAAATATGGGATGTAACCGACAGTAAAGAGATAACTGTACTTTATGCATTTGCTACGAACAACAACTTATAAATATTGACATACGCCAGCATTATTCTGTGTCATAAATAAACTCATCATAGATACCAGGACTAAATTTAGTATATACGCCAGACGCGCGTTTCGTCTACAAAAGACTCATCAGTGACGCTCGAATCCAAAAAAGTTAAAAAGGCCAAATAAAGTACGAAGTTGAAGAGCATTGAGAACCAAAGTTCCTAAAAGTTTTGCCAAATACAACTAAGGTAATCTATGCCTGAGGTCGAAAAGCCTTAGTATTTCAAAAAATTCAAAAATTTGTAAACAGTAAATTTATAAATATAACCATATCAATGACAATTCATGTCAGCACAAAAAGTGCTGACTACTGGGCTTGTGATATTAAAACTATATGATGAAAACTTTAATGTACTAACATATTAGCAATAAACAAAGATACTTACCAGCTTAAATTTATATTCAGAGGTTCCTTTAGTGAAAACTCGAATGTTTATATTGTTTCATTGATTGTCAATAAAAACTCTTAACACAACCATGTCTAACTTATTCAAATAAAATTGAGAATGGAAATGGGGAATGTGTCAAAGAGACAACAACCCGACCAGATAAAAAACAACAGCAGAGGGTCACCAACAGGTCTTCAATGTAGCGAGAAATTCCCGCACCCGGAGGCGTCCTTCAGCTGGCCCCTAAACAAATATATACTATTCCAGTGATAATGAACGCCATACTAATTTCCAAATTGTACACAAGAAACTAAAATGAAAATAATACAAGACTAACAAAGGCCAGAGGCTCCTGACTTGGGACAGGCGCAAAAATGCGGCGGGGTTAAACATGTTTGTGAGATCTCAACCCTCCCCCTATACCTCTAACCAATGTAGAAAAGTAAACGCATAACAATACGCACATTAAAATTCAGTTCAAGAGAAGTCCGAGTCTGATGTCAGAAGATGTAACCAAAGAAAATAAACAAAATGACAATAATACATAAATAACAACAGACTACTAGCAGTTAACTGACATGCCAGCTCCAGACTTCAATTAAACTGACTGAAAGATTATGATTTCATCATATGAACATCAGGCACAACCCTTCCAGTTAGGGGCTTAGTATCATACCATCATAAAATATATGAGAAGAACATAACCCGTGTCATGCCAACAACTGTTGCAAAGACCTTATCAGTGACTCAATATTAACGCCAAAATATGCAATCTTTAATGACTTGACAACAGTATCGTAATTATATCCCTTCTTAATAAGTCTATTCAAAGGTTTTGTAAGTTTCTTAGATGAATACTGACACCTTTGTGCTTTATAAAGAATATTTCCATAAAACAATGGATGTGAAATACCTGAACGTATTAGAAGTCTGCATGTTGAGCTATATTTACGAATGATGTCTACCGATGATAAAATTTAGTAAATGTTTTGACTAGTTTGTGATATCGAAAACCCTGGTGTAATAATTTTTCAGTAATACATAAATTTCTCTCGTTAAAATCTAAAACATTGTTACATACACGAGCGAATCGTACAAGTTGAGATATATAAACACCGTAAGATGGTGACAAGGGAACGTCACCATCTAAAAACGGATAATTAACGATAGGAAATGAAAAATCATCCCTTTTATCATAAATTTTAGTATTCAGCTTTCTATTAGTGATATAGATATCAAGATCGAGAAATGGGCAGTGGTCATTGTTAGTATTAGCTTTATTTAAAGTAAGTTCAACAGGATAAATTTCATTAATATACATACTGAAGTCGTCATTATTGAGGGCCAAAATATCATCCAAATATCTAAAAGTATTATTAAATTTGTTTATCAGATGTTGTTTCGATGGGTCTTTGCTTATTTTTGTCATAAATTGTAACTCATAACAATACAAAAACAGGTCCGCAATAAGTGGTGAACAGTTAGTCCCCATTAGAATTCCGATAATCTGACGATATACGGAATCCCCAAAGCGAACAAAAATGTTATCTGGTAAAAATTCAAGGGCATATATTGTATATAAACTATGACAAAATCACTGTACTAAACGCCCCTCGATATGACGACCTTAATACCCGTGATTATATGTCTCTGGCAAAAAACAAACAACAGTTACCTTTAGTCCGGTGACTGAAGGCAAATTTTATCGAATTTAATCCCCCCACCGAACACACACCTATATAATATATCATTGCAAAGAGGAAACCTTGAACTATAACAATATGTCTGTCGTCAGACTTGATATGGTCACATTTTTTTTAATTGAGGTCAAAGGTCATCTGTACAAATCTGTGAAAATTTTGAAGGGTTTCAATTTTGACATATTTTCTATTTCTAAACTCTACCTAAATACAAATGATACTATTTTGGTTTTAGTAATGTTTGTTATTATACATAAACCTTAAGCATTAAGATTTTTTTATCAAAAAAAATCCTTAAACGACGTTTTATAAACAAAATTTCAAAAAATTCTGTTTTCAACCCATAAAATGTTAAGAGCACCTTAACCTTATAAAAAATTTCAATTTCAGGTATAAAATCAGGTGTCATGAAGGACAATACTTTAAAATTATTTTTTAAACTATCATTTTGGGTGAGGTATCAAACCAAGGCAATAGAACACTATCAACTCCATTTTCATCAACCGTCACAAGACATGTTTTTTTTTTTATATTTCTACATATTTTACTCATGAACACAGGTCTGTACATGAAAAGTTCTGCTCAAAGCAAACACGTTCTTTTGAGCACACAGATTTTCCTTTATAAGAATAGACAAGGTAATGTAGGAAGTCCGAAGACATTTGTCCATAAAAAACTACCGGCTTCAAACCATCCTATCAATCCATCTAAGATTTAACTGAATCTAATAGGTGATCTAATATGTTGTTTATGAAGGTGTGATGACATCCATATGCTTGTCTGCAAAAATGCTGGGAAACATTATACGGGATGTACACACTATCTTGAATTCGCTCAATTTCAGATCATGGTTGGCAACACTTATTAGATAGCGTCGCACTTCACTTTACGAAAATCCATTGGCATTCAATGTTTCAACAAGGCGCTGTAAAGCCAATCCTATACTAAATGAAAAGGAGTAAAACTTGTTTTGGCCACATAAACGATTGACTCAACAATTGCTAAGCATTTACGCAATTTCTCTGGTGACATTTCCTGAGAATAGACATGGCTGTATGCATCTTATCATCGAGTAACCATAAAATGAATTGCAATAATAACGAAGGTATTGCCTGAATCGCTGAAAAGTGAGACAATTAATCCGAAGTTGGGTATTCTTCTTTGGAATTTCGATGCCTTTTCTAAGTATACTTATCTGTCCGTTATTTGTGTCTATTACTGTTGACATTGAGATGTTGAGGTCAGTTTGCATTTGACTAGCAGCTGAATTGACATCGTCAATAGTTATGTTGCTACTGAATATTATGTTAGATTTGCCTTGAACTTGTTGAAATTGTATGACAACTGAGTTTCAATAGCCAAGTAGCCAAAATAAAATTAGTAAAAGCAGTATCGTGATCTCAGATTTCTGCTTTCACGGGTTTGGAATTTTATTTCTTTTTCGTTTTAAGCAAATAGTTTGTAATGCAACTAGAATGATAGAGTGCTTGAAGTTTAAAAGATGGACGAGAAACTATTTCAAATTTAAAATCATCATTGCTTTCTGCCACGGAACATTCCTAATACACTCATCTGATTCAAATTTGCGTTGTTTTCGATCATTCTAAAATGTTTCGTTGCAAAAAAATATCAAGCACTTCAGTTGAACGACTGCATTCTATAACGCGTACAAACACCCGAAACTGAGGGACAACAGTCCAATAATTGTCTGTCGTCATTAAATGTCAGGTTAGAAGCGTCCTCGCTCTCAAAGGGGGAACAATTTTGTTTACTAGTGTTACCTTTGTAGCATGAACGATGGTAAACTGCCTTCAGTTCTTCAAATTCACAGCTATCGCATGAAACACCTTGATGTGCACCTCATCCAATCTTGTATTCATTGCAGATACAACAGTCAAATTCCCTATACTGGTTTATTGACTCAAACTTTCAGTCGATGATGATTTGTTTGCATATCAAGCACTGCATAAATTTACGAATTCTGTCTTTTCTTTGGACTTGAAGAAGCAAGTTTCAACGGACTTGACCATATCGTATACATTTTGTATGTCACGGAATATTTTCTGAAACAATCCGTCAATTGTTTTGATTTTTTCAAAAAGACTTTTGGGAAAACGGTACTATTTATTTTGCTATAGGCTACAATACTAACATTTTCTTAATTTACCAGTTTATATAATAAAAACCTGGATAAAACAGTTATGCGTGGCGTTAGTACTTTATTACTCTATTTTAAAAATTGAAGCCAAATAGTATCATGACCAATTTCCAACGGAGCTTGTTTATGTTATCCATGCCCACCGTCATTTTACACCAAATTTATGAAATTTTGGAAGCTTTTTCGAATAATTCTCTAGAAAATATTTCAATAGGTTTTAAAATTTATATTGTAAATTTACACACTGCAGTTATTCATAGATAAATAAGAAAAATATATTGTACCCTTAAACCCAATCACAGCCCTCCTAAGTTGACTTCCTTCACCTGTCTTGGGTACACAAAAGGCCAACCTAATGCTGGGAAAATGTAATAGTACCGTTTTCTCTTTTCTGACAAAGTATGTTTGATGTTTTATTATAATAACAAAAAAAAAAAATAGAATATAAACATATACAAACAAACTATTGCTCATATATTAATGCACTTTGATTGATTTTTTTTTTTTTTTTTTTGTATATAATAGCGAAAAGGGTAGTAATTTTATATATCAGTCACTTAATTTTTCAAAGTAGAGCGTCTGGATGACAAGTGATATAAAAATGGTAATTCATGTCATTCGGATTAGTATCGGCTTTTTTAGCTTGTGTTTAAAGATAATGTCCAAGACGAATAACCAAGAAGTTGGTTATTGTCTGCGGAAGAAACTATATTACGATAATACAATTGAAAAGACCGAGTGTACCGATTGTTGTTTAACGTTATTTATAATTTCTTTTGTGACAACATACAAGTCGTGGAAAACACCAGACAGTATGGCTTCCATGACCGCGAAGGAAAATAATAGCACATCAAACCTTGGTAAGATGATATAACAACACAAACTGTTACATAAATTTTAATGCAACCTGAAACACCGAGTATATTTCTTTCGTGCATGTCCGTGCTACGCAAGCAAGTTGATAATTATACAATAAATGGCAATTTTTGTATTGACTGGGATCACTCGAACAGTCGTGTGCACGCTATTAATACATTTTGGGGTTGATTTGTAGTATCTTTACCTATATACATACTTGATAGAAAAGTGCTATGACGCCGAAATATGAACGTCATCCAAGATAAGTTTGTTGTATCTATCTGCAGTGTATAAGGGAGTTTGCATCTTGATATGTGTAACAAAAAAGGGGGAGAGGAGAGATGCGCAATGTTGTACACATTTAAAGGAAAGAACGCAATCCAAAACCATAAGCAGAAGAAAAAAAAGTATATCTAGAAGATGCCATTTTGTACATACACCAAACGATCAAAATGATTTGTGCTGCTTCTTTTTTTTAAACAAATGCATTTACCTTATACAAACATATATAAGAAGTGGGACACGTTGTTATGAAAAGTAATTTAAATATACTGTTAGTAAACAAAGTCTGTACTGGTCAACTTTAAATAGAAAAATACTGTTTTTCAATTTTAAAAGGCATTTTTTTCACACTCAAAAAAGTTCATAAAAGAATACAAATGTTGTCAGAGAATATATACCAATTGGCTATCTAAACCTTGAAATAAAACCATGAGATGAGGAAAACACTGAAAATTCGATTTTATGCAAAACAAGACAGTAAAACAATTATAGATCCAGCATCAATGAAAGGAGGTGTCAATGAGGCAGCAACCAGTGAACCCAATGACATACATTATCAAAAGTAGACATCAACATGATTTATAAGAGATCATACTGTAGACTAAAACAAAAATTGAGAATAAAAGTACCAAAAGGTCAACATTATACAAATAAGTCATGATTACCAATGAGACAATTATCCACCCCAAGTTCAAATGAGATGGATGTGAGCAATTATAGGCAACTGTATGGTCTTCAACAATTATAAAAACTCATGCATGATTTTGATAGAGAATACAAACAAGGAATGTGTCAAAGAGACATCAACCTAAAAAAAAGCAAACCAATGATGATTTCTGGACACAGATTTCATGTGTAAAATGTGAAGAATAAAAAAAAATCTATAATATTCGAATTTTCATTGTATCATAAACAGCTTCAATGTTATAAGAAAAAGATTCAAAGATTTGTGTTTAATTACTGAAGCAACAATCATTATAGTATCAAAAATGTTGGAAAAACATTATTTTGACAGCAACCACAAAGCGAAAAAAGGTACACAGACATATATTAAGTAAATAAAACAAAAATCAAGAAACATATTGTTGTCAGATATGTCAGAGAATTAAGATTTGTATTAACAAATTAAAAATCATAAACAATTTAACAGTTTTCACGTTTGAATTGTATCTCATTTACATGTCTGGACCTTCTCAGTTAACTATATGGTAATGATTTTTCTTAATATTGAAGGCCGAGAAGTGATTATATTTGCGAATATATATCCATGTCATTTATTTGAACTCTGCTGGGTTGTTGCCTCATTAGCAATCATACCAATCTCCTTATTGTATATAAAGGTTCACATGTACATGATGGAATAATAGTTTGTAGTTGGAGAATACACTTTTCAGATATTTTTTTTACAAGTTATCATGCAGTATGGGATAAATCCCATTCCATCTTTTCCATGTGATTGATTCAAACATGCATTCAAAGAGTATTGGGTTTCATGAATGACTGGTTAACTTCTGTATTTATTCATAGACACGGAGACTGGCAAAGTGGTATTGTATGAAGGTTGGTCACTAAATGTTTTCTTCCCAAAAGGATTAGGCGATATAGATTATTGGTGAAACATTCAGACTATTTTGTCGTTTGCAATTTTAAGATCAGTTAGTTTTGTAAATAAAAATTGAGTTGGCTCATATTCTTCTGATTGGTTAAAAGAATAAGCTTTATTTTCAATGTTATCAATTTTTATATATTAAAAAAATAACAATAAATATAAAGATGAGGTCCTGAATTATAGCCCGTTCGGGATACATGTCGAAGAAATTATAACTCACCAGAAAATTAGGTTATATGTCTTATATTGTATTGCTCTATGTACAACGGTCCACCTACGGACCTCTCTCTTAGCGCGCAGAGAGCGTGGTATCCTCTTGTACACGATTCTAACAGTGGCGGATCCAGAACTTGTTATAAGGAGGGCACTATACAGTCATGCTACAGTATTTCCCTATATAATCAACCAAATTTTTCTCACGTAAAAAAATAATCTTAAGTCATTTTTCATATTTAGGTTCCGAAATTTTTATCAGTCACTAGTTTTATGAAATACTATATGCTTAAAATATTATGGGATAATTTTTATTACTACTATAAAGAAGAAACTAAAGTTTGTGTCTGAATTTGCAATTAAAATTACCTCCATTTTAAACAGCCAAAACTTAGCAAATTTTATAGATAAGTAGAAAAGAAAATACTGAATATACTATTTTGACATATGAAAATAGCTCCAGAAAAAAACATTTCAAGTAAATGTAAGCAAACATACACATATTTTCATTTTGATAAAGGGGGATTGAATTTCTCCAATATAATACTAGTCATTAAACCGGCTTTTTAGAAAAATGTGACCATACGAAATTCTGACGACAGGGCAAAAAATAAAGAAGATGCATTGCGTGTAATGGAAGAAACAGCCTTTTTCGTTGATACCAGAAAATACAGAGTATGCTGCACTTCGGATGGCGACTTCATAGTCCAGGAAGATAGTGGTAGGCTGAAGTTGATGTTACATTGTACATAGTGGCAGAGCTCTATATTGATTTGGTCAACAGTTTTTTGGTAAAACTGGAAGGTTATTCTTGCGTGTTTTGTACATTGTGTTCTTGCAAGATGGAAAAGTTGGAATGTTCTCTACAAGTTCTTGTGTGTCGTCGGTTCTGAGTTTAACTAGTTCTTCCATTTTTAAAAATTTTTAAATAAATCTGACACCAATCTATTTATCAAATTTTTTCTTTATTTTTAAGTACAAATTCATTTTTTTTTTAAATAAATCTAACTCCATCTATTTATCATAATTTTTCTATATTTTCAAGTACAAATTCAAAAATTAAGAATAATCTAACTCCAATCTATTTATCATTATTTTTCTTTATTTTTAAGAAACATATTACAAATAAACAAGGTATTATACCTAAACAGTGTACCAAATATGTTATGCTTTAAAAAAAAATACAGGTAAATCTTAGGTGAAATTCTAATTAACCTTGATTGTTATAAAAACAAATTATTTATCAAAACATCTATTGTTATATGCAAGTGGGAATTGAAGGAATAGCATTTTTAAAAAGTGGGAATAGGAGGAAGACACCCTTTTCATAATACTGAAAAAAGGATTAAAACGCAATATAGTAACCTTCACCTGTGGGCCTTGGAGTTTCTTCACAAAAAAAAACATTTCAATACAACTAAAAATTATTTTTTATCGTAATAATTGTGGCGAAAAGAGCCTGAAGAGGACTATAGGTTGCATTTCTGTAAATATTGACAATGAAATTTCCCATAGGAACTCCTTTTACGGCTAAAACTGTACCACTTTTACTATGAAGTTTGAAAAAAATCTTATCCTAGAATTGAAAGTTCATATGCACTACAATTTTTTTCAACGGCCAAAATATATGGTTGTGCGGCATATTTTCAACGTTTATATGCCTTAAACTTTTCAGAGATAAAACTAACACCAATTTTCTTAACTACCTCGAATGAAGGGTCATCGCAGATTTCAATGTAAACAATATGCACATGTATATTTACTGGTAACATTCCCAAGTTATGTCTCTATGAGATGGAACACACAGAGCATAACTTGGAACCAGTACGTAAACAAAATTAATTTTCTATGAATATTCTAAATCTCCTCAAAAGTGGCGTGGTTTGAGAAACAGCTGTTTTTACAAAGTGCAACCTATAAAGTTTGCGTTTTTCCTAATAATGAATCAGACTAATGCTTGTTATTTATTTATGTGACTCTTGTTGGTTTAACACTACTTTAAATGACCTTTTCTCTATATATCATGGCTGTCAGTTTTGGTCATACATGGGGTGCTTATCAAGCCATGGGTGTCAGCTCTTTGGTAGATAGATAGATATTTTATTCTCTAAAAACTAAATACAAGTTTGCAAAGAAACATACAATATAAATACAGATACCATATAGTTAAGGTAAACAAATACAGTAAAATATTTTAAAAGTACAAAATTATGATTTGTAACGTGTAACCGGGCGATCAATGGATCCGTATCTGAATAAATCAGGATTTCAAGTGTTCAACTCAATTTTTCACCACAACCAGTTGTCCTATTCAAACAATCAACACATCCATAAAAGGATTTACAACGAAAAATATATACACAGCACAATGCACATTAATCAAAATGCCGGGTGAAGTACCTCATTCACAATGCACAGACACAATGTTTCATAACAGAATATATATACACAATGTCACTATGCAATCACTATGCAACATGTATCAGACCGATTTATTCACAATGTCACTAACAGATTATTATGCAACATGCATACGGCCCTTTATTACACCATGTCACCAACAGATTACTTTGCAACATGCATCAAGTAAGTATTACACAAAACGTATGAACACAAAATCACATATATACAACTTCTATTTACAACGTTCACCAATATGTAGTATCACCTTGTTAGTCTGCAACTAACCACAATAACACAATGACACAATTACACTTGCACAATTCCTTCAATGCACAAGGAACATATATATAACACAGCTGAACTCACGCACTAACTATCCATTTGAGTTCCCACACAATGAATATTATCCAACTGGTAAGGTTTAACACAGTGCACTTTCACTAATACACTTCCACAATATAACAACTTGCAACACCAGCAAGTAAACACCTTGTATTCTCACTAATACAAATCTATGAAGTATTCACACTTCCACATAGTACAACTTGCAACACCAGCAAGTATACACCTTGTATTCTCATTAATACAATTCACTTATATATATCAGATTCACTTTATACATTGTATTACAATCACTATTGCAACATCCACATATAAATCCGAACACTATTTATATATCCTTTGGAATCACTTATTTCACTCTACTTACCAGTTGGAATATTTAATCCTGATGTTATCACTTCAACGGTCCACATTTAACTGACAAAGTTTCTCTGTCTTGCGCTGCCTTATATACTACCATATGGAACGGTCCATTATACGTGAAGGGGTGAAAATCAAGACTATACCAATTTTAAGGGTGTTTTTAGTAATAGATGGTGCTCCAACTATGGAGAAACTTGTATACATATAGAAGCACAATTAATAAGGAAAGACAACTGGAATTTCACATCGAAATAAATAAACTATGACCAATTTTTGTTACACTACCCACGCCTCAAAAATCATGCGTCCTCGCATGACTCCTTGAATACATCTGACATGCTGATAAAACATCTATCAAATTGGTCATTTTTCATACCCAAACTCTTACCATAGTGCAGTCACTATTTCCATTGGACATATCTTCTGACCACAACGTCAGGCTACCCTTGTGTCCATCAGGTCTTAACTGATGACATCACAAGGCACAACCCGTAGAAACAAAGTCTACATATGTCCTAATTCCTGTCAGCCATATCAAACATATTGAACTTTCTTCTTATGAACAAACACTATTCACAGTATATTTCTCCTTTTGTTCGAATAAAACTTTTTAAAACTTCCCACTTCAAAATATCTGTTTCCAACATTAACCTTTTTCCTATTAACGTCTGTAATTTTGATCGTCACTGTCAAAGAATAAATTTAAAAGGTCCCTAACTAATTTTGCCTCTGCAGCGGCCCCAAGGAGCCTACTCTTAACGACATCTGCAGGAGGGGTCTTTTACATGCACAGGGCGTGACATGTTCCTGTACATGGGGCCTCGGATTTAACGTCCCCATCCGACGGACTCACATTTAACTATGTACACTATATACACTACAAAACTAGAAAACTATTTATATACACATATACATTGATCCTTTACCCTGAAATGCTTCCTCTTTTCAGGCTCATGACTACCTTCTTTCAAACACTACAGTATCTCTTATTAATTCAACACCATCTTTAATTCCTGAATCATTTTCCTTTGGTGAAAAATAAGAGGCTGAAAATTCACTTGATAAAAGTCCAATTTCGAAATCAAACAGACTTTCTGCCATATCAATTTCAAATGTCAGTCTGACTTAATATTACTTCTTACTTGACAAAAATGCACAATACTTTGACTACAAACACAATACACAAGTAACTTTGAAAAATTACAACTGGTCCAATCATTTAAGAATTTACAGTAACGAAATCAACACATGAAATCCCACCGCTGCCACCAAATTTGTAACGTGTAACCGGGCGATCAATGGATCCGTATCTGAATAAATCAGGATTTCAAGTGTTCAACTCAATTTTTCACCACAACCAGTTGTCCTATTCAAGCAATCAACACATCCATAAAAGGATTTACAACGAAAAATATATACACAGCACAATGCACATTAATCAAAATGCCGGGTGAAGTACCTCATTCACAATGCACAGACACAATGTTTCATAACAGAATATATATACACAATGTCACTATGCAATCACTATGCAACATGTATCAGACCGATTTATTCACAATGTCACTAACAGATTATTATGCAACATGCATACGGCCCTTTATTACACCATGTCACCAACAGATTACTTTGCAACATGCATCAAGTAAGTATTACACAAAACGTATGAACACAAAATCACATATATACAACTTCTATTTACAACGTTCACCAATATGTAGTATCACCTTGTTAGTCTGCAACTAACCACAATAACACAATGACACAATTACATTTGCACAATTCCTTCAATGCACAAGGAACATATATATAACACAGCTGAACTCACGCACTAACTATCCATTTGAGTTCCCACACAATGAATATTATCCAACTGGTAAGGTTTAACACAGTGCACTTTCACTAATACACTTCCACAATATAACAACTTGCAACACCAGCAAGTAAACACCTTGTATTCTCACTAATACAAATCTATGAAGTATTCACACTTCCACATAGTACAACTTGCAACACCAGCAAGTATACACCTTGTATTCTCATTAATACAATTCACTTATATATATCAGATTCACTTTATACATTGTATTACAATCACTATTGCAACATCCACATATAAATCCGAACACTATTTATATATCCTTTGGAATCACTTATTTCACTCTACTTACCAGTTGGAATATTTAATCCTGATGTTATCACTTCAACGGTCCACATATAACTGACAAAGTTTCTCTGTCTTGAGCTGCCTTATATACTACCATATGGAACGGTCCATTATACGTGAAGGGGTGAAAATCAAGACTATACCAATTTTAAGGGTGTTTTTAGTAATAGATGGTGCTCCAACTATGGAGAAACTTGTATACATATAGAAGCACAATTAATAAGGAAAGACAACTGGAATTTCACATCGAAATAAATAAACTATGACCAATTTTTGTTACAATTTACAAAGTCTGTATAATCTTTGAGTACGCATAGTCTTTTTTTTCTTTTTTGTCTGCATTCGTTGTCAAACCATGGTTTATTCGATTTCCGTGTTTGCGCATTATGTATGTTCTTTTATCAGATTTTTTGGGATTGTAAGTTCCAAAGGTATGTTTTGCGGCGTTAACTTATACAATATCTTTTACAGTATGAATATATTATTCAGGTTAACATATTAACATGGTCATCTGCTAGTAGATCCAAATCATTATCAATAGTTTCAATTTTTGCAAGATCTAAATATTCATTTAATTCATCCGCCACTTCTTAATCTGTTCTAAAGGACCGTGGGCGTCGGAAAATAAATTACTAAAGTGAATATTAAGGAGGTCAGGGGTTGCTTAAAAATAATCAACGGTAGCTGCATCTTTGCTTGTGAGTTTACCGGTAATGTTATCACCTTAATTAGTTTTCTTCCATTCACAATATACACACCAGTTACTGTGTATCTACATAAATCTAGGAGTAAATTACCGTAAACATTTTTTGGTTTTACCAGTCAAGTTCTTTGTCATGACCTTAAAATACTTATTATCAAATGCATCATGGGAATATCACCTAGATATATTATCTATGTAGCATTGAAGCTGTCAACATTTGTTTGACATTGTATAAAACAAATTTGCTCTTTAATTCTGTATTATAGGGTCAATATTTCAATTGATTCTATTTATATTTAGAAATGTTGAGATTGTTCTGTTGTTTGCATTCTGAATATATTTATAAATATGTAATTAAGGATACTTTTTTAAATCTTTTTTTGCATTAAATATACAGCCAAATACATGTATGTATTTTCCTTTCGTCTATCATATCTATGTCGACAGGACAATACTACAGATGAAATCTTGCCACTGGAATTTACAGGTATTAAAAGCGCAAAAGTATGGCAAGCCGTTCTCGTCAAAACTATGTTTAAACCATTTTTCGAAAAATTTACACACTGAGAATTACAACAAAGCACACTGAGATTTAAAAACTTCAAAACGCACACTGAGAATTGAAAATTACACACTGAGAATTGAAAATTACACACTGAGAATTAAAAATTACACACTGAGATTTCATAAAGACGCACTGAGATTACAAAAATGAAAAACGCACACTGAGAATTGAAAATTACACACTGAGAATTGAAAATTACACACTGAGATTTCAAAAAGACGCACTGAGAATAAATAAACTGAAAACACACACTGAGAATTTGAAATTACACACTGCGAATTTAAAATTACACACTGAGATTTGTGCGCACTTTCTATGCGCACATATCTAATTAGCATACTTAATCTGAATCTATTACAAGCTTAAAACAACAAGGGGACAGAACTCGTTAGTCCTTCGATTTGGTTCCAAATTATTAATAAAAAAAACTTTAAATATACAAGAACAAGAAAAATACCCACTTACTCTTATTACAAAATATAACCATTTTTGAAAATGGTGAAAAACTTTATTAAAATTATAAGAAAACATTGGAACAATCTGCAAAAGAATGCAGTGAAAGTGAAATTTCTACTCAAGTGTCTATAAATAGCATATAAACGTAACAAAAATATAAAAGATTAACTAGCGAAATCAGGGAAACAGTTGGAAGACTTTTGAAAAGGGACCCCTGTTTAATTACTGGTAGTAATGATCTGAATTATAGGCAACAAACTTATGAATATGAGCGATGTTAAGTCTTGAAATTTATTACGAATGTTGGTTGAAGGAATCGCATTTCATTATAATGACAAGAGTTCTTGAGATCAAGATATTAATCTGTTGAATTATTCATCTCATGAATATTCCTTAGTAATTTGCATATTAATCTCAGTGTGTATTTTTGAAATCTCAGTGTGTAATTAACAATTCTCAGTGTGTGTTTTTCAATTTATTTCATCTCAGTGTGTCTTTTTAAAATCTCAGTGTGTACTTTTGAAATCTCAATGTGTTTTTTTATTTTTTGAAATCTCAGTGTGTAATTTCGATTTCTCAGTGTGTTATTTTAGGTTTTTTAATCTCAGTGTGTATTTTTTTTTCGAAAAAAGGGTTTAAACATAGTTTTGAAGAGAACGGCTTGCCATACAAAAGTCAGTGCGGTACTTCACATATAAAAAGCTTTTAATTCTTGGTCGTTTCGACTAGAAATATTAAATGTGCGTAGTTTTCACTGTTCTCACGTAAGTAATCGGTAATTAATCAAATCTCATAACTCGATTCAGTAGACAAATTACTAACACAAACTGAGGGGGTCGCAATAAACTCCAGCAAGAGCGAGACCAGATGCAACGTCAAAGTAAACGTCTCCTGGTTTGCATGCGTCACTCGCAATGCAAATTTTAACACGCAGGGCAAAATATCACGATCGATAATATGACAATTTCGATAAAATCAAATATAGAATCATAAACAAGCGTTAGCCTTTCAAAAAGGCTATTCGACTCTTAGCTGATGAAAATGGAAAGTGCTTTCGCTTTGTCGATTAATTCATTTACTAGAATAGCCACGTGCATCAATCAACAAATTTTACCACACACGTGAGGTCACACGTTATGAAGTAGTAATATATTTTAACGTTGTTGTTTACTCCAGAAGATTTAACTATTTATAGATAAAAGTTACCTGTGTAAAATCTAATTGCTAAAATAGAGAGGACAAATCCGATACTCTACGGGATTGAAGGACATTTACTATGTTTGGATTGTCCTAACCAATCAATAAATTTTGATTATTCACGTCTCGTAATATCTTCCAATCAGGTAGCAAGAAAAGTTCAACGCACTAACTGTCCATCGTTCAATTCTTAATCTCGACTCCTAGGAGTCGATAATAATTTGGAGGACTATTCTGGTATCCAAAGATCTAAGATAACGCTTATTAGTTGAGACACAGACATATCGTCAACCATTTCGTGATTATAAGTAACCATGTTTAATGTTAAAAGGAAATAAGTAACGATGACTGGCGCGATGTTTTGACATCAAAGATAAAAGGTAGATGTAAATTTATTGTCTGCTGCCTTGTTAATTAGAAAAGTAAATTGAAATAGTGAGTTGTGAGCAAGCATGTTAAAAATCCTTCTCAGTGTGTTGGTCTAATACAAAGCAGAATTCTTATTTATTTTATATAAACACGTTCTCGCCTTGAAATGGATATAATATTTGTCACTGGAGGTTGACATGGTTGAACACCCCTTCATTATCACACATCCGTAAAATTTACCGTTAACCTTTCAAGAAATGTAAAATCTGCACAAAAATATTCAATGGCCATGGTCAAAGAAGTACACTTGACACACATTAACTGGAAAGAACATAAGTCGTCTGATAAATTATTCAATAGTTTCAACGTAAATAAGACAACTTTTATCATATCGATAAAATATTAATATCTCGTCGGAATGAAATAGATTTCTAACACCACTTAATATCATTTCAAATGGGTAGTTTATGAAATTGACAAAAGAAAATTAATAATACCTCATTTGATCAATGAAAGATGCAGATTTTAAAATGATTTAGTTTCAGGTGTTTTAAATGCCATCAGCTCGGATATATGTTGATTGGTTGCTATGGTAATTCCTTTCACGTAAGTATACGGTTGACAAATCGATACGTTTGTTCAATAATTAAATGGAAGCAAACTGCTGTCTTTGGATTATCCCGTTTAAGTGCCATATCAACACGTAGTTTAATGGTGGATACAAAAGGAGTTTCAATATAAAAGGTAAATATGTTTTACGCTACTTAAAGACGCACGTGAACGATGAAATGTACACGTATGTCATGTATGTATACATCCTACTGGCTCTGGAAGAAGAGAATTAATGTTACAATTGTATAATATTTGTTAGATAATCATAATGACTAAAAAGTGTTACTTTCGATTTGTCGATTTTTATTTTCTTGGACCGAATTGGTTTTGCTTTGAAAACCAGCGTGTTGGTCGCTTTCTAGCAGATTATAATTGGTTAAGGTATAATTCTGACGTCTCATTTTTTTCTTGTCCTCTGATTTCGTTTAATCATGACATCAAGGACATTTAAGGACAAACTGAAAGAAAACACATTTATTGTAGATCATTGACAGAGAACGTAAAAGAATTCCGTCGCTGAATCTCGTGGGATTAAATTGCAATATTTTTTATTTATTTGATACACTCGGCAAATTCTTAGTTTGAAAAAAGATATAACTCTTGATATCTCGTTATTGGGGTTTTGTAATCTATTTCAATATAATGTTCGTTAGCTTTTCGTTTACGTTGTTTTAAATATGTCTTTTTTTTGTTACCTTTTGTAGCTTGTTGTGTGGTATGAGTTTTGCTCATTGTTGAAGGCCGTATAGTGACTTATAGTTGCTAAGCTTCTACGACAAATGGTCTCTCGCGGAGATTTGTCTCGTTGGCAATCCTACCAGATCTTCTTATTTTCATATAGCCTCATTTTTAAAAGAACAATATAAATGCCTGGAGAGATCTTGTCTGAGGTTTAAGAATCTAATATTATACGATATAAGTTGAACAGTTGTAACAAAAAAAAACATTATTGTTTTACATTTGGATAAAATACAGCAAATACTGAAAAGACCATTGCAATATTTTCGATTACGAAAAAGATTATTAAGGAGGTTCGCGGGTATAAAATTTTCAGAAAAAAATAAACATTTATTTTTCATTACAAATTTTATTTATAACCTTTAGTAGTTGTAACCTTATCATATGGTACAAAAATCTTTCCAAAAAACCAATTCGTGTTGGCCCTAGGTGACTTTTAAAATGTAGATATCATTGAAAAAGCTCCAATTATCTCCCTTTGGTGCAAAAATGCCATTTTTTGGCATTAAAATTGAAATATCTTTTTCAACTCATCGGTGACCTATATTTTTTATTGTTGTTTTCGAATAAGTTGTACATAAACTAAATAACTGTAAAATTTAAGCGATTTCTGTAATTTAGTTCTTTTTTTATTTTGATATTACTTCTGTTTCTCCTATTAGTTCAACAGAAAAAAAGGACATTAACAAAAATGTATGCTTCTTTCGATGGCAGATTGTGACCGTAAATGAACGGTGACCCCATTTTTTTTATTTCATTTTTCTTTTAAGTATAAGATAAAGTTCATTTATAGAAAAATATAGCGAAGTCCTATATTAAATAAAAATTTCGATTTAGACCCGCGAGCCCCTTAAAAGAATTAAGATTATAAGGGGAGATAATTAACCGGAGAAAAATGAATCAATGACATGAGTTCATTTATATTTTGTATTTGACTTGAAATGATTATTTGCAGTCAAATTCATTTTCACCGATTTTACAAACTAAAACGTATATCAAAATTACGAAAAGTTTAAAATAAACAATTAACAATGCATGGACTCGATACTATGTATCAGCATACTTTGTGTATTTTAGTCTAAACGCTATCTATAATTGTGACCCGCCATGACATTTGCAGGCTTATGGAGGTAGAACGTCATTGTTAGAAAAATTATAAACATGATAAATATCGAGATTCAACGAAATACGTATTTGTGAAGAAGATATAAACACTTTAAAATCCTTTGCTTTTCTTTTGCGGACGCCGAACTATACATCATACATAAGTTTTTAAGAAGTTTTACTTTTTCGTTTGAAGTGAAAAATATTTGAATCTACATTTTAAACTGAAAAAAAAAATCAAATTTCTGCTCTATAGATTTCCTTTCATAAATGAAGTCTGAAATATATCCATAATAAATGTACCGTAAAATGAATATAAGAGAACACCTACTTATAAACTGTTACGCGTCGCATACTATGTATAGAGACATCTTTTGCATAATAAATTTAAATTAACAAAAAAGGAATTCTTAAAGCTTACTTTGACAAATTTTAAACTAATTTTATTTCAACAAGTTTAAATTACATGTTCTAAAATAGAGCTACAAACAAACAAATAATGCTCTGCTCTATAGATTTTCTTTCATAAATGAAGACTGAAATATATTTATAATAAATGCACCGTATCAAATTAATATATGAGAACACTTACTTATTAACTGTTACGCGTCGCATACTATGTTTAGAGACATGCATAATAAATCTAAATTAAAAAAAGGAATTCTTAAAGCTTACTTTGACAAATTTTAAACTAATTTTATTTCAACAAGTTTAAATTACATGTTCTAAAATAGAGATAAGAATTGTTTGCATTGTAGTAAATTTAAGTCTTTGAAATTTTATTCAAAAACGCTATTAAACATCACTAAGAGCCAATAAATAGAACAATTTTGTGTATTATAAATTAGTGCCTTCAATAAGTAAAAGTCGTCATAGAACAGTCTCATTTTCATACCGGTATTCGAAATCTCTCGTTTCATTGCTATTACAACAAATATGTCATAATAACATGACAGAGAGTTTTGTTTCGGAATATTCTAGATAAATATACAAAAATCAAATTTTAGACAATGTACCCTCCTAAGACTGGAAATGGCTAGTCACATATAGTTAACGGCGTTTTTCTCACAATGACATTCTACCTCCATAAGCCTGGATATGTCGTGGCTGGTCACATATGTACTATTACACCATTGAGATGAAATCCGAACACTTCCGACGGCCAGATAAATCCTATGTAAACTTGAATATAAACATACATTGGTGGCTTTTTGGCTGTTGTCTGCTCTTTGGTAGGGTTTTTGTCTCTTTGACATAATCCCTATTTCCATTCTCAATCTTATAGATAGAGAGCGAGCGAGCGGACACGTACAATTGAATTGTATTAGGTATTTGATTTCATATTATAGGTTTAAAAATATATAAATCGTCGTTTTACCTGTATAAGAATTTATTTTTCTTGGTCGAAACAGTCAACTAAATGGTTCATCCTTGTTTTACTTTCAATGGTTATACATCATTCTATCACTGCATTTAGCTTATGCGTAATCCATTTCCAGAAGGCCAGAAAAATATTGATTCAATGAAATTAAATTTTTTACGTGCAAGTCAATAATGCATAGTCATTAAGCGATGTTTTTTTTAGCTAATTCTGGAAAATTTGGGCCAAACCGACTGCTTATAACAAAATATTATTTCCAATTCCCCCTTTAATGAATACTAGAAATAACAAGAATCGTATTTTCACTGTTGACTAATCGGTACGGTAGCTAATGGCCCTTAAAATAATAATAACCATATTATTCGCAGCAAACTACACCCTTATGAGTCAAGCACAAAACACAAAAAAAAAAAAATATTAACACAACAGTTAAGAATTACAAGAAGTCAAGAAGCAACTAATGATTCATGTATATCATCCCTCTTAAAACAATGAGCAAAGCCCATACCGCATAGTCAGCTATAAAAGGCCCCGATAAGACAATGTAAAACAATTCAAACGACCCTCTTAAAATACATATATTTTGAATCAAACATGATGTAGGAGTGATGTGTTGACTTTATTTCTTTCTACTAATTATCATAGTGATGTTGCATTTACAGCCTTTGTATGTATGAATCTATTAACCCACAATTACTTAACTAAAGAAATCCATAACACGCCTCTGACGCAAAGTGGCAAACTTGTACACACAGGCTTTATTGTATACAAACCGCCATAATATATAATTGGGAATGGAAACGATGAATGTGTCAGCATTTTATAATATCCCTTTTTCATATTGGAGCAAAGGATTTATTATCCGTGAAAACACAAGAAGGGTCTAAAATATAAAAAAAAAACACACACAGAAGATGTGGTAAGATTGACAATGAGACAACTCTCAACACGAGACAAAGTGAAACAGAAATGTACAGCTGTATATATAGGTAATTGCATGGCCTTCAACGATAAGCAAAGTCCATACCTCATAGTACGGCCTTCAACATAAAGCATTGGCACACACCGAACAGCAAGCTAGGAAGGGTCTCTAATTTGTTTCAAAATAACAAGCAATGCGGTATGGGCTTTGTTCATTGTTCAAGGTCATACGGTGACCTATAGTTGTAAATTTCGGTCTCTTGTGAACAGTTGTCTCATTGGCAATTATACCACATCTTCTTTTTTATATGTTTAAGAATTTTATAAATTGATAGTGTAAATTAAAAAGAATTTAAATAAAAAGCAGGAAAAACAAACAACACGAGGTCCGTGTCTGTTTTTTAGATGTAAGTTTATGAAATTTGGTAGAAAATGATTCTCTCTAGATTTTTAGATATACATTACAATGGCACCTTGTTTCTTTCCGAAACTATGAAAAAAATACAAGGACTTAGTTGGATTTTTTAAAAAAGCATTCAATTAATAGACTTCATCATTAAACTAATTTTCAAAAAGATAAACACATTTTATGAAGGATAAACCAATTAAGGTGGTACCCAACACTTTCACTAAAATTAATTTGGCTCGTTTAATTTTCATTAAATTTTGTCAAATTATTTACTTTGAGACTTTAATAAAAATATAAAAATTAAAAAAAAATTTGAACCAACCGTTTTGTCAGAAAAATTACACTGGTTATATAGCAATTTGAACAACACCAATTTTGATCATTGAGAAGCTTAATATTCCTTTTACAACACAGCGTAATTAAAACGTTTAGCTGACTTTACAGAGTTATCTCCCTGTAGTGTTAGGTACCACCTTAATATTTATTACAATTTCAAGGACCAAATAATGGCGTAAAAGAACGGAGCAAACTGCATTAGTGACATGCTTAAACTATTTAAAATAATGTATTTAGACAGTTTTGGATGAATTTGAATGATAATTTATTTATATGTCTTATACGATGTACAATAAAGGGCTTTTGCCACATTTTAGCATCATTTGTGTATGTTTCCTTGTGATGATTTTCGGATTCACAAGCGTGTATTTTCCCGTAAAATGCTTACATTCTAACGTCATTGTTCTATGACCTCGGGTATCTCATTCATAAAAAAGCATATGACGTGGGAGTACAATCGGAACAGCACTGGCAATATATTCATATTTTACCACGGGTGTGTACTCAAAGCGTTTGAAGGACGTCATGTTAGAATGGCTCATATAATATCTTCTACTTCATATACATTATTACATTAAAATGACGTCAAATAAAACATATGGACATTAATTATTCTTGCCATTTCTATTTGTTTCTGAACATATTACTAAGACCTCGTATTGACAACACAAATAATGTTAATTTGGTTTGGAGTTTTTCAGTTTAATTTGCTGTGATACCGATCAAATCAATTAGAAAATACGGTGTTTAAACATTATTTTGTTTACCAACCGAAAGCCAAATTAGATAAATGGTATCAATAAGTTATATACCACTTAATCATTTTTTTTTTTTTTTTTTTTTTTTTTTTTTTTTTTTAAATTGTGTTTATTTATCATTTTATATATATGTACTTGTATCATTGTTTTTTAAATGCATTGTAAAGCGCTTAGAGTAAATATTTATTTAGATAAGCGCTATATAAGCACTGTAAATAATAATAATAATCATTGCTTAGTTTTATTATTTATCAACTTACATCACATATTAAATTTTGAAAAGCCCAACAATTGGATTTATCGTAAAATTTCTTGTCATGAATATTCATAAGTTATCGGACTCTGGACTTTATTCCATCTTCAACTGGTCTTCACCGTTGGTAAAAAAAAAAATCCGCTACACCATTGTTTATGGTCAATAGTGGGTAAGGCGTTCTGTAGCTTGTACTTCCGTTGTCGTCGTTGTTTGCTGTCTTGCCATATTTTTTTTTTTATTTTTTTTTTTTACCGTAAATTTTGCTTGTTTTCCTCGAACAAGATGTTTTCACATTGATTTACATTTATTCATCGTAGAGCCTTTCACAGCTTACTTTGCTTTATTGGTTTGGTCATTGTTGAAGGCATTACGGTTAAATATAGTTGCTTATGTGCATGTCTTTTTGGTTCTGATAGATAGTTTACAAGTATACCACATCTCTTTTGTTTTATTCAAGCTAATTAACATACAATTAATCTTGTGTTTTTGTTTCGATTTACATTAGCTGTAACAACGGTTACCTCTTTTTTAATGTCATTGTCACGATGGCTTAACTGCTCATGATAATATATTCAATGATTCGATGGTATATTTTTTTCATATCAAAATTCATTGAAGCTTGGGTTTTATGCCCCCCCCCCCTTTTCCGCTACAGAACGCGTAAAAATAATATTTAAAGTAGTTTAGATCAAACTAACCTTTAGCTTTTTGTTTCATCAATTTGGTGGGTTTTTTTTCAGAAGGTGGGGGTTATGACACGTCGAAAGCCAGCCATTGAACCAAGCTCAAGTCCACATGGATAGGCGGAAGCTCTGTCAATAATAATTAACCAAGAAAAAAACTTATTAAAATTGCAAAAAAATATATCGATGGACGAACAGTACAATCTCACGTGTTGAAATGAAATCAATCATCTTCAAGTTGTACTTCGAATTGCAGTGTGTATTGTACTCAATTGTGTCTCTCTCTCTTGCAGCCGAGTACTTACTGGTAAACGACAATCGTAGAAAATCAATGACACACCAAACTGTTCACTCATGTTGTTGGTACTCTTATTGACATTAGTGATCTTTGGTAAGTAACTTTAATTTATCACGATCATTTTATTCATTTTGGTGGGGTTCGTATTGCTTAGTCTTCTTTGGAGTGTCTAAAGACTAAGCAATACGAACCCCACCTAAAAACCGGGAGTGATATCGGATGCTCTAAAGTATAAGCAGATCCTGCTCTGTATGTGACACAAGTCCTGTCGTGTTGCTCATGTTGATATGTCTAATTTGGTAGGTCACATCCGTGGAAAACAGGACGGATAAACATCTTTTCAATGTGAGTCTAAGTGGTCTAGTGGTGGGAACATACAGATACGTCTTCCGTTTTTCGAAATGATAGTGTCGAGATTAATGCGAATAGTACTTATGGTGGTAGGTAATTTTGAATAACATGGCAGTGTGCAACATCCTATCCAAAACAGATTTTCCATAAGATGTCTTAGACTAAATAAAGGTAAAATGAATCTTCTTGTTCTACACTGTTGCTAACTTTCAAATGGGTCTTAAAATGACAATTTCAAAACAAAACGCCCACAACATTACTGATTAGAAAAAATAATTTTATTCAGATCTTAAAACGCTTGAATTTAATAGTTGGAATCAAGCTGGTTAAAATTAGGGGGATGGATTTTAATTAAATTTTCTTATGATATAACTGATATTTTGGCAATGAAGGAAAAAGTATTCATCATCACCTAAATGATTACAAAAATTACACATTCCAAAGAATTTGTGGTATGATTGCCAATGAGACAACTCTTCACAAGAGACCAACATGACATAGAAATTAACAACTATAGATCAACCTACGGCCTTCAACAATGAGCAGAGCACATGCCGCACAGTCAGCTATAAAAGGCCCTGAAATTATAGTGTACAACAATCCAAATCAGAAAACTACCGGTCTTATTTATATTTTTCATGTTCTCTTGAAATTTTCTTGTATCGACCTATTTTAGTTTTCAATTTACATGAATGGTACCTTAGTAAGTTATCAAAAGCTGACAACTATCAAAAATATTTAGATTGTGCAAGTGGTCTCAAACGGAATTAATCTGGTTAGACTTTTCCATTCGCTCATATTCTTATTTCGTAACTGCATGGTGTCGTTTTTTAAAGAATTTAACAGTGTATAAGTAAGATGCTGAAATTTTAAACATATGGCATAATTTAGTTTGAAATCAACAACATCCAAGGTAATATAAAGTGATATTTCCCTAACGAGGATATCGTATGGGTCGATATTGTTTAATATTATTTGTAAAACCCGATTTGAATTCAAAGTGAAAACTCGCGTGATTTGAAAGCACTCTAGCGTACTTAAACGTGATCATATTAGAAATCCTTTGATGTTATAAAGGGGGGGGGGGCAAGGGGTTTAACTGTTATGCTGTTATGGGGCATTTTAATTCTTTGTTATCTGTTATTCTGAAAATATATTTACTGTTAGCTGTTATTGTCTTATTCTTTGTTAGCTGTTATAGGACTATTATCTATTTTGTTATCTGTTATTGTGAGAATCTATTTGCTGTTAACTGTTATTGAAAATTGGAATGTTAGCATTTTGACAGCCAATCTTCCGTAGAAATTGAAGATAATTGAAAATTGTGATTTGAATGGATAATAGTCTCATTGGCACGCTTACCACATCTTCTTACAATGTATATCTATTGGTGTCTTTCTACTGGTAATATCGGGTGGCCGTATTTGCAGACGAATTCAGTAACATACATCACATAAACATATAAAATCAATTGGACCCAGGACCATTCCAGTATATATTATTATTATCCTTTGTAATAAATTCCATTGTATGTGAACATGTAGCATTTTGTACAAATTATAATTCACTTATTACTTTAGTCCGAGATTACTCTGACGTCCAACGGCTGTTTTGCCAGACAAGCTGGGGCCGTGGGCTAGGGCCGTCCCACGGCCCCAGCTTGTCTGGCAAAACAGCCGTTGGACGTCAGAGTAATCTCGGACTATTTTAACTTGTAAAATAACTTATAGTATTGATTTTGTTATAAAAAAAAACATTTTTACACCCAATAGATTTTTGTATTCAATGACCACATAATAATCTTTATGTTGTTCTATTACACTACTGTCCCTGATTAGGGGAGGATTGGACACCAACTAGCATGCTAAAGTTGACGCAGTCACATTCTGTATGTGCCTATTACCAAGTCAGGAGCCTGGATTCAGTGGTTGTAGTTTGTTACTGTGTTTCTAAGTTTCTCGTTCACTATTTTGTGGATAAATTAGGCAGTTAGTTTTCTCCTTTGAATTGTTTTACATTACTAAGTGGTGTGGGTTTGAATTATGGCTTCGGGAATTATACAACATCTTTTTCTTTTAGCAATATATTATAAGTGCTACTCCCTCTCTTTTCATTTACATGAAAGAGAACCCTGACCACCATATTTTTAAAAGCTTTTTAACTGCTTCACATGGCGAAAATTGAAGCTCAGAAACCATTGATGCAAATACAGATGTGTCTTCAGTTTAATTTTTCGACAAATTACCTTTTTAAAATCCTACAGCTTCTCCAATGCTGTACCCAAATTTTCCATATTCTATAATTTCACATAAGATACACGATTGGTGTTTCACTTGGTGTCATCCAAATTTTCACTAGGTCCAATTTCTATTATACTATCAGAATTGTCACTTTGAGTCAATTTCTATTATCAGAATAACCATAACTGGCATGCATGTTTCAGTTACATGTCCTGTCTCCACTGATCTGGGTATTTTTGTATTTTATAAGTAAGTTTTATCATGAGGTCATTAAATAAAAAAAATGTATTGTGCATCAATCGTTTTTTTATTACTTGTATAGTATATATATTGCTTTTCAGAAAAAAAAATCTAAAAATCAAATTGATAATAAAGTGTCACTGGCTGCACTATTTTCAAAAATTAAATTAAAAAACCTAAATCATTGAAAATTGATCCCTCAAATGCCCTAGATTAAAAATATCCCTATATCAAAAACAGAAACTAGTAATTTCGTTCAGAAAAATTCAACATCCATACTATAACTTATTGTACATGTTACGGAAAAAAATCAACCAAGGCAGAACTGCCTCAACGGCCGAAACGTCTTGTTTACACAAATTACAATTTTCTAGGTCCATACCCAAGTTATATACTAAGATCTACGATTCATCTACTGGATTGGTCCTGGACAGATTTATTTTCATATTTCATTTACTGTTATCTGTTATTATCCCTTTTCAATTCCTTGTTATCTGTTTTTCACCAAATCAATTCACTGTTTTGCTGTTATAGGGACCCCCCTTGCCCCCCCTCTTATAAGGTTCTACTGTTCATTTACCTGTAAGTTAATATTCAATAGCGCATGTTCTCAACAAAGCTATTGTTCAAATCAATAATGTCTTCGTTTCTACAATATTAAAGCCAAAAATAGAATATAGATCAGCTAAACACAATTGATACAATTATTTATAAGATAAACGCCAATAACGGCACATCAAAAACACATTCAAGTGTACTTTGACCCGAAAGCAAAAAGGTGAATGAAATAAATCGAAAAATATCGGGGATAAAATTACCGAAATTGACTAAAATGATAATCAGAAAGATTTAGTTTGAATAATTTTAACTCTTAGAACCATGAGTTCAGATAGTCATAATATACATGCATTTTACATTAAAGATATGTTTCATTTTTGTTTACCTCTTCCTATACTCATATAAAACCGATAGTTAGAGGGAACCACATCGGAATTAATCTGGTTAGACTTTTCTGAGTTATTCTTGGTTGAATATATATTCAGCTTTAAATTCTTGTTTTCCAATATGTAACTTCAAAGATTAATCAACGGTTTTATCTTTTGTTTTTAATTGAGAAAAGAATTTTTAATCAATTATGTATAATGTTGATATTTAACCTATATATTCACTACCATTTAAAAACAATCGTTAAGTCATATTTATAATATTTTTCGCAAAATGTCAATCATTCCCGTTGACAAAAATGGGACTATTTTGTTACACGAATTGTAATTGAATGCGGATGGAAACAGTGATTGAAGTATATACATACTTAGAACTGTTAATAGTGTTTAATTATTTATGTCGAATTTGCAAAGACCCCTTAAAATTAAACAGTGGCAAAACAATTATAGAATAACCTCCTTCTAAAGCAATTTTTACACATTGGGGAATGTTGGAATTATAATAAATGATTGATTGATAGTTGGTTGCTTAAGGCCTAGGACAAACATTTTCATTGATTTCAGGACTATCCTTATATGATATTAAATCGTATAATTTTATTTTTATCCTGACTTTTGTTATATTCCAGTTCCTGATGCTATTGATGCGCAGTGCTCATCATTATCAATCCTATCAGCCAATACAAATGAAAAAGTAATAGAAAAATCAAAGGAAAGGTAAGCTATCATATGTTTGCCACCGCCGTCACCGCAGGGTGCATTTAATGGTACCCTTGTTCGTCCGTGCGTCCGTACGTCCAAACGTTTTGTCTGTTCTCTAACTTTAGTTTGTCTCTAACTAAATACTAAGAAACTTTAAACACTGCTTATCACTTCAAAATAAAGATCATATTCGGATTTCGTTGGCGTCGCGGGTACTCTTAAATGAGTTATGTCCCTTTATAACGTTATATGCAACCAGGGGTATCATCTGAGTTTCATCGACTTATTCACCATGCATTCATAAATATTATGCCGTAAAAGCTATTTTTTCTAATGTGAGAAAGTAGCACACAAAACAAAACAAACCCAAAGTTAATGATTAATAAAGGTGAAAAGGGAGTTCACCTAAAAGTTCAATTTCGAGAAGGATTTTAAGGGAACCGGAAACACAACTATTCGCTTTAAAATTAAGTTAACTCAAAAAATTGTGATCAACTAACAACAAACACAAAATGAAATAAGCATATAGTACATATTTCAATTACATGTATATGTATGTAAACAAAAAGGAGCGAACGATACCAGAGGGACTTTCAAACGCATATCGAAAATAAACTGACATGGATGATTTTGCTTAACATATGGCACCCGTCGTCTTGCTCATGTTATCACAAACCAGGTAAATAGTCTAATTCGTAGGTCAAATTCGTAGCATGGAACGGAATTGTAGTAACGACATCCTATATCATCTGTGAAACGTATATTCCATAACGGTAAACAAGCTCGTGATGGCATCCGTAAAATGAACGAAGAAATGATTTCAACTTCACCATTTCGAACTCTTGGTTTATATCTTCTTGGTGAGCAGCAACGCTCTATCAAGGAAATTATGATAGGAAATACATTATTTAATCACGATCCATCTAACCCTTTGTCATGATTATTGACATGTGATTGAAAGAGTTTTCAAACTGTGCATCATGGGTTGCATGCTTTATTTCATATTTTATTTTTTTCAGGAATTTAGACTGTCATTGGACAATTGAATCTCTCGACCATGTTGAAATAAACGTCACAAAGTGGTCATTAGCACAGACATGCGCAGAAGACAGCCTTCGGATTTATGATGGTACTATTATTTATAACTCTTCAACATTATTCAAAAATAATAACCAGCGGGTTATCGGCGTAGCAAGAAAATCCTGCACCCGGAGGTGGTCCTCAGCTGGCCCCTAGATATGATTGTGTACTTGTTCAGTGAAAACGGGCGTCACACTAAACTCTAACAAGACTAACAAAGGTCAGAGGCTCCTGACTTTGGAAAGGCGCAAAACTAAGGCGGGGTTAAACATAAATTGTGAGATGTCAACCCTCCCCTATACCTCTAGCCAAAGTGGAAGTAAGAAACACATATCAATAGTCACAGCAAAAATCATTTTAAAAGCAGTCCGAGTCCGATGTCAGACCGACCAGTAATAAAATAAACTAAGCAAAATGACAATGATACATAAATTAACAAAGGACTACTAGTTATTACTGACATGCCAGCTCAAGGCCTAAATTAAATTAATTGAAAGATTATGTCTTCGTCATATGAAAATCAAGTACACTCCCTACCGTTAGAGATTGAGTATCATACCATCATAATGGATATGAGAAGAACAAAAAGTATCATGCCAACAACTTGTTTTAGAATACATGTGTTTATTCTCGATCCAAAGACCCTATGAGTGAATCAATATTAATACCAAAATATGCAATCCTTAATGACCTAACAACTGTATCGTAACTATATCCCATCCGAATAAGACTGTATAAAGGTTTTGTTTACTTTTGTGGTTTGTAAAGAATATAAAAATAAAATATTGGAAGTGAAATACCTGAACAAACCGATTTTATAAACTGTATAAACTGTATATCTTTCTGTCTATATTGAATTGTTGGAATACTATACTGAAATAAAAGTATGTAATAGCTTTAGCATTTAGTATTTTGATGACTTCTGATATTTGGAAAATGTTTTTAGGACATGATACCCATGGTCTGTTGCTTGCTGAACTTTGCAGCTATGGATCAATCAAAATTATGGTCTCAAGTCGTGGAAAGGCGCATGTGTGGTTCAAAACCGGAAGTACAAGCACTGGAACTGGAATAACACTGTCGTACAAATCGTATGGCCAAAGTATGTATTATATATCATAGCTAACTTTCTAAATTGACAGTTGAGTTGAGAACTCATATTTATCTGTTTGAACTATTTTCATGTTATATTATATTGTTTACAGTTAGAATCATTACTTACTTAACCTTTCTTCAAAACTGTCGGCATAATTTGTTAGGTCTATTTTTAAATGGTCTAATACAGTTTAGTTTAGAGTTGTTCACTTTTCCAAAACTTTTCTAGCCGAAGCACAACTCTTATCAGCCTTGCTGTTAAGGTATCGGGTAAATAGTTCTAGGGACAAAGAGTTTAGGACTGATTACTACTGTATATATATAACGTGATTTAATTGAAATTGCTGGTATATATACATAGTGTTTGTGTCTTTGTATGCATATCATCTTGAATGAAATATTATGTCATGTATACCCGTTAATTTTTAAAGAAAGTTTGCAGCGATAAAAAAAAAAATAACGAAGGATGGCATAAAGATACATAGGTATAATAAATTTACTGTTTTTGATATTTGAAAACACAATTGACATCTGGGATATAAAAAAATGATAATTATGTTTTCACCAGGTGTGTCTGTAGTGATAAATACAATCTCCTTGAATTCTTACCTCCGTTGTTTAAACCAAAGGTATTAAGGCAGTCCGTTGCACTTTGTGGTTTAGTAAATGCATAAGCACGCCGGGTTTGAACGTTAACGATGCTCAATGCTGAGATTAAGCCACAACCCCTTTTTTAAACATTTTTTAAACGCATCCTTTTGGTGCTGGTTCGACCTTTATCTCTAGAATGTATAAGTCAGCCATGGCTACCCAAGCACAAAACATGAAGGTACATTTGTTGCCTTGATTATTCATTTAAAACTGCAACGCTGTGTTCAGAAAAAACATCTAAAGCAGACATCCCTTCAAAAGGATTTTAGTGTTATCAGATTTAGCAGATAAATTTGGATATACAAATGGCCTTTAACGCTTACCTTATTGGTTTTATTTTTGGGTTGACTTTTACTTAACATTCATACTTTATGTTTTATATTATCTTATTACTTACTCATCATAGATACAAGGATTAAAGTTTCGTATGCCAGACGAGCGTTTCGTCTATTAAAAAAAACCTCAAAAGTGACGCTTAAAAGGTAAAAAAAAGAAATATTGAAAAGCAGCTTATGTAATTTATGAATTCTATCATTTTAGATTTACCTTCTTGTCACTCTGGATACGAATTGCCACAACGACGCTTTGTTAGAGCTGACGAAACACACCAAGTCATCACCTCTAAGAATTATCCTAACAACTACCCAAAGTAAGTCTGATTGTTAAATTATCATTGGACGTCATTGTTAAAAACTTGGAATGTTCTCATTGCGATACGTAATAGTGTAACTTGAATCCCTACTATGCATACGTAGTCGTCATTTCATTAATGATCGAACTAAAACAAAACAAAACTATTTTGATCTTTTTTATATATCTCATTGTTACTTGGATGGAGAATTGTCTCATTTGCACTCATACCACATCTTCCTATATCTACTCATAGTTAGTGCTCCTTTAACCTGTGGATATCTTATGTATATTACAGAGATGATAAAGAAGAGTGGGTTATTATTAAGCCTACTTCCTCCACACCTCTGGCTATTGTTGTGAATGTATTTTTTTATCTATTACAGAGATGATAAAGAGGAGTGGGTTATTATTAAGCCTAGTTCCTCCACACCTCTGGCTATTGTTGTGAATGTATTTTTATCTATTACAGAGATGATAAAGGGGAGTGGGTTATAATTAAGCCTAGTTCCTTCACATCTCTGGCTATTGTTGTGAATGTATTATTATCTATTACAGAGATGATAAAGAGGAGTGGGTTATAATTAAGCCTAGTTCCTCCACACCTCTGGCTATTGTTGTGAATGTATTTTTATCTATTACAGAGATGATAAAGAAGAGTGGGCTATTATTAAGCCTAGTTCCTCCACACCTCTGGCTATTGTTGTGAATGTATTTTTTATCTATTACAGAGATGATAAAGAGGAGTGGGTTATTATTAAGCCTAGTTCCTCCACACCTCTGGCTATTGTTGTGAATGTATTTTTTATCTATTACAGAGATGATAAAGAGGATCCCCCCGGAGTGGGTTATAATTAAGCCTAGTTCCTCCACACCTCTGGCTATTGTTGTGAATGTATTTTTATCTATTTACAGAGATGATAAAGAGGAGTGGGTTATTATTAAGCCTAGTTCCTCCACACCTCTGGCTATTGTTGTGAATGTATTTTTATCTATTACAGAGATGATAAAGAGGAGTGGGTTATAATTAAGCCTAGTTCATCCACACCTCTGGCTATTGTTGTGAATGTATTTTTATTTATTACAGAGATGATAAAGAGGAGTGGGTTATAATTAAGCCTAGTTCCTCCACACCTCTGGCTATTGTTGTGAATGTATTTTTATCTATTACAGAGATGATAAAGAGGAGTGGGTTATAATTAAGCCTAGTTCCTCCACACCTCTGGCTATTGTTGTGAATGTATTTTTATCTATTACAGAGATGATAAAGAGGAGTGGGTTATAATTAAGCCTAGTTCCTCCACACCTCTGGCTATTATTGTGAATGTATTTTTATCTATTACAGAGATGATAAAGAGGAGTGGGTTATAACTAAGCCTAGTTCCTCCACACCTCTGGCTATTGTTGTGAATGTATTTTTATCTATTACAGAGATGATAAAGAGGAGTGGGTTATAATTAAGCCTAGTTCCTCCACACCTCTGGCTATTGTTGTGAATGTATTTTTATCTATTACAGAGATGATAAAGAGGAGTGGGTTATTATTAAGCCTAGTGCCTCCACACCTCTAGCTATTGTTGTGAATGTATTTTTATCTATTACAGAGATGATAAAGAAGAGTGGGTTATTATTAAGCCTAGTTCCTCCACACCTCTGGCTATTGTTGTGGAGGATATGGATATTGAAGACAGTCATCACTGTGGATATGATTACCTCGCTGTATATGATGGTAAGAACTTTAATAAACATGTATCTTGTTGTGACTTATTAAAAGCTAAAACAGAAAAAGTATTGGAAAATGTAAGACAAAGAGATACCATCAAACCATGTTAGAAAACAAAAACAAAACGACGAAAAGACAAAACACAAAAGTCTATTTTTAAATATTTGTGGTTTCGTGACTTTTGTGTAAAAAGTTCAAACCGATATCTTCTTACATTTACATGTTAAATCATATTTTAATTATAAAATTGTTGTATTACAGGGAAGTGTTCATACGACAAGGAGAAAGCAAAGTTATGTAACGATAGAAAAGGATCTTGGACCCTTACAGGAAACAAATATTCCCTGATCAGATTCCAGTCTGATACTGATAGAACAGGAAAAGGTTTCAAACTTCGTTTCTACTTAGGCACAGTTGAAGGTATTGAATTAAAGTTGTTTGATTAATGTATGCATTCACTGATATGATCGATAATAATTCGTATTTGTCTCCTTAATAAACTTGTAAATGAAAATATGTAATTTGTCAAAGAGACAACAACCTAACGAAAGAGCATAAAACTGAAGAAGCCCACCAATGGTTCTTCAAATACATCGAGAAGATTTGGCTGACGGGCTGGAGCGTGCACCCAAACAATGTGTACTAGGACGTCACACTAAAACAAATAATGAACTTAGACTAAAACACATATAGGAGCCTCGGTTTGACTTTGTGGGATGAATGAATACACAGCCACTTATGTGCAAAATAGAGGACTTATAACTTGATGATTCGAATAGGAAAGCACCAATGTCTTCTGCTCAATATCAAGTATTCTATGTTTTAATTGATGTTTGTTTTTATTGTCATGGAGTTGTCTGTTTATTTAATACACTTAATTCAGGACGGAAAGTCTGTAACAAAATGGCAAAATCAAATGATAAAAGACATTAAACGAATGAACAACAGCTGAGCACTGACCTTCAAGTTTAAAACTTTGGTATACTCCCGCCATTTTTATTATTTTGGTTTAATGTATGCATACTTTTGTGGATCCACTCGTATATGTCTAAGGTTATTTCAATTACCTCTGCATATATGTTTTCGATTGCCAGTAGGCAAAGTAATAAAAAGCTACTTAGAAATGGGCTCGACTATATGAAAACAGATGACAAAGTATTTTACGTCTAGTTTAACCTTTAAGTTTGGTTTTTTTTTGTAATTTATGGTCTCCTAATCTTGAAACATAGTATAATTGCTCAGCATGCAGTGAAATTTTTACTAGGTATTATTTCAAATTAGGGGTGTGACCTATCTCACTTTATATGGAAATGATTGAGAGATCCTAAACAAATGTGTTTGTTAGAATATATAATTGAAAGTGGTATGATTAACAATGAGACAACTCTGCACCAGAGACCAAAAAAACAAAAGTAACGCCTCTTATATTTATAAATATATATTTTAATTTCAAATTCTTTCCACATTTCAGAATCAAAGGGCGATTCAAGTGCACTGCATGCCATTTTGATTGGATTGATAGCTGCCTGTATAGTTGTCATATTTTTACTTGCATCAGCTAAGTTATACATGCGCTGTTTCAAGAAACCAAAAGTTCGTCCAAATCAAGACATACTACGCAACCGGAGAGCAGTTCTTGAAGCTCAAGTCCGAAGAGGTCCACTCGGATCAAGATTAGCCAGAATGATGACAGCGCAATCTATTCATTCTGAAATGACACGGTACCTGAGCAATACCACGGAGCACGATAGCCGAGTCTCTACATTTGAGATTTCCACGTCACAGTCGTCAGGAGCCGGTTTGGTTTTTGAAGATGGAATGTTCCAGCCGCCATCTTACAGTGCTCTTTTCCGCCATTCGGAAGAACCATCAGCACCCCCAGCAGACAATAATGCCCCGCCCCCTTATCCGGGTTCTCCAGATTTAAAACTTGAAGGTCAAGGAAATACTGTCAGTGTTGCTCATGCGTCACCTATTCACGATAACAATAAGGCCGGTGATGGTCTGGCGAACGTAGAGACGGTCCCTCCACCACCGTACAACTCTAGCTAATCCATTCAAATAGACTGGTTCCTTGTCCTGACAAAAATGGTGACTCAAATTTTCGTATATTGCAGGGGAGAGAACATGCCTATCTTTCAATAAATGTGTGTATGAACATCTGTCAATATTTGGAGCAACATATAGATATTCTATTCTTAAAAACGACTATCATTAAGTGTTTTTATTCATCGACAAGCAAATGATCTAGTTCAGGATTATGTGCACAAATCTGTTGAAAATTATGTAAAATATCCAAGAGTAACTGGAAAACATTCCTTAAAGGACAAATAGTTGTAACAATCAATAATGGAAGTTTTTTTCCAAATACTTTCTTGAATATAGATTATAAAAGTTACTATCATGTACATATTTCCGTCCAAAGAATGTATGTTATATTTATACTGTAGTTGTCGTTCGGGCACAGCATGATACGGCAGAGTTAAAAGATACCTTTTGAACTCTTGCATGAAAGATGAGGATTGAGCTTGTTGTTACATATTGAATGTTCCAAATACTTTGAGCTAAAGACCAACAACAAAATGATTTTCCTTTGATTTAGGCTTTTACATGTGCGATCAGTGATTTTGTTATATGAATGATAAACAACATACTTTATTTTTCGTTCATTAGAAAACCTGTTAATTTTTTATTCAATAAACATTTTATTTTCCCCAACTGTTCAAAAACTTATTTTAGGTATGTCAATATCTGATCATTTAGGTCCAAGATGATAAATTTTCACTTGTATCTTTTACACAGTATGCGAAAAAAAGTTACAATAAAAAAGTCCAAACTCTGAGGTAAATTTAAAAAATGGTTTTCTTTGTTTCTATTAAGGGCTTTTGTTCATCAAATAAGTATTTTCATCAAATATTTGACATTTTTAAAACATTTTAAATAGTAAGTGCACGTGTCAATATTTTTGTGTATCCACTTTTGTATACTTATTTTATTTGAAGTCTTCATAAACAGCGGTAAAAAAGAAGAACAAGCATGTTTCATTGTACATTATACTAACATGGCTAACTAAAACTAAATGCTATCATACATCTATTGTGCCTTTGTCATTTGGTGTTACTATATTTTCTTCAGAAATGTCTTCATATTATAGCCATATAATTTATGATTAGGACCAACGAGTGTCAATTATGATAATGCAATATATTTTATCATACTAAATTTCAGTTCTCCTTGTGTGCTATAGTTTGTTTTCAACTACTTAATTATTATATTTGTATATCTTCATTATATTTTAATCTGTTATAACAGTCTTAACAAAGACTATAATAAATAAAATAAATAAATAAATAATCTTTATTTCAAGAGGATGATCCCATTAGTTAAAACTAATCTTCCTGAGAGTCATCAAAATAGTAATAACATATTTATAAGTTCATAGAGTATTATAAAGTTATATTATACACAATATACAATTGTATTTAAATAATAATGAAAAAGCATATTAATTTGCACAATTGATGAAAAATTTGTAACATTTTGTTTTAAATAATACAAGTGTATTACTCATTTTTATTTCATTTGGTAAACTGTTCCATATTTGAGATCCAATCTCTTTTATGTTTTCTTATAATAGATTATCCAACAGTTTAAACGATATAAGACAAAGTATTTTTTGATACTCTATTATTGATACGATTCTTATTGTTTTGTATTCTGTCATACCTATACTTTAAGCTATTAAAATATAATTTTATTAAACGCATCAACTTATATCTTCCTTGCTTAGGGCATTGTCATTAAACGTCTTTTAACGCTTTAGTGCAGTAGCAAATGTTTCAGTTACAAGAAATCCAATATGTCATCGTTCTTAAAAGTTTGTCGACCAGAATGAATAGCGTGTAAGAGATCTTTTTTTTTTGGACAACTATGGAAAATTCAAAGAGCTGCTGCAAAAGCCTTTTCGCAAGCAGGGGACTTGGTGCCCTGAATTTGCACGAAAACTGATTAAAAACCCAACGGTTTACATCGTGCTTGTTTGTGTATTTATCTTAGAAATTTCATCTGTTACTGTGTTATTATTCATGGCACATAATTTTTTGGCGATAACTACGCAAAAGCCAAATCACGAATTAAAATGCATATAATCAATGAAAAAGGTACCCAAAAAAATAAACAGATCCAAAGAAACTTTACTTATTTACGTTATTGCATATTCAATGTGAATATACAACTACTATGTCCTTCTTTCGTAAGTATAATGTGAAAAATAAATATATTGAAATTAGAAATTTAGCTAGCAATCTCTCCTCCACTCCTATCAGTAATATTTAAAAAATATAGATAGACCTTATTTGCAGAGTCGAGTACACGTTTCTGACAGGTTAACTGTAATTAAGTCGTATGGGTGTTCGTATGTAGACTTACTAACCTGTTTATTCCGATAACGCACCCTCGTGTGTAGCCGGATCAAAGGAATTTAAATGTCATTTAAAAGGGACGCCTTGGTATGGTGGTTTGTGTACCGATTAATCGACATGATTAAAAACATTCAAGAAAAATACTCATGATCGAATAAATATTAAGTGCCAGTCTTTGTAAGAATCAGGCAATTTAGGTAAAAATTAAAACATGATTAGAAAAAAATACCCACCGAGCTTATCATGCTATTTGATACTAACCATCATCCTGATTTAAAAAGTATTAGTCTTTCGTTTGTGGGTGTCTGGTTATATCAAATAACTTGGTTAGAAAATTGGTTAGAATGATAGCAAATTACAGAGTTGATCTCCCCTTATTTGTTAATTTCTAGTGCATTTCAACCAACTTGTATCTTCTATTACCAAAACAGAACATGGAAATGAATGTTATTTTTGTGCATAACTACATATTATGAACTGAAATCAATGTCAAATCGGGTGGGGTTTTTTTGTCATGTTTTCACCACTGCCTGATTCTTAGCCAGACTGGCACTTAAGGACAATACTCACTCAGATTGAAAACTATCGCCCGCTAACATATCTTTATCTTACAAAAGAAATCCATCTCACTTTTTAACACGGAAGAAATATGTTGAGGCCCAACGACATATGCAACTCGGAGGTTTAAGAACATAACACAAACACAATTGAAAGAAAACATAACAAATGATTTATTGTTTTACATATATCATCGATACGCGAACTAAAAAGACCAAGACTCCTTGTTTGTTGACAGTCTTAGTGTCTCCAGTACCCGCCATTCGAGTGCACCCCAATCATAATGTCACAATCGGGAATAAGACTCATCTTAACTTTTAAGATTGGAGACCAACTGTTTTTGAGCCGGTTTGTGTCCGAGCCGACGATCGGCTGAAGTATTAAAATATAATATATACATAGTTAGTGTATATAACTAACTTTATAACTTAATATAGTACTTGATAACTCATTAGCGTAGTAAATAAAGTTCAGTAGCTGGTCATGCACGAGCGTATCGTATTAACTGAGATATGTAAACGCCATACAAATAAAAAAAAAAGTTAAATAACAAAAATACCGAACTCACAAGCTCAAACACATTAAACGAATGGATAGCAACTGTCATAATCCTGACTTAGACAAGCATCAATAGAGTGTATGTTACTGTTGAGAAAATTTGGAAAAGACATACTGTACGCAATGAAGGAATAAGTCTTGTTGAAAATAAGTTTTTTTTTATCATTTGTGACCTTTTGTTTTTGAATTAATTAAATAAAGTTGTCTTTCTTATACCATACTAAACTGATGTACTGGAGTAATCGATTGATGACTTGCGCATGATATATCTTACTTTTAAAGGTAAGATAGCCAATATAATTGCGTTGCACACTTTCCTATTTAAATTTTATTTTGTATAGTGGGGTGTTAAATATGTTAAAATGCCGGAAGTTAACTCGTCCAAATCACTGAAATTCACCTCTGACATTATAAGGTGATATAATATAGTATAAAACTTTTTATTCCATGTCTTACTTATAAACGAACTTGCGACTTGAGTAAGATAAATACTTCAAAGAATAGAATTGGAATTCATGCATAAATCGGACATGAACTCTAGCTACATATTTATAGAGACATCGGAAAAATTCAATTATGGAAATTATATCTGTTGCTTCAAAATGGACTAAGCTGGATTTCGTTAGTATTTTTTGGACAAATGAGACAAATTATATCGAGACTGGAAAAAATAAATGTAAAAGAGAAATATATGTCAAAACGAAAGTGAGTATTTTTTCTAAACTTTGAAGTAATTCATGAACTTACATTCCTACCTTCATTAATGAATTATCATCCGGGCAAATACACTATCATTTTCAATTTTCATATTTAAAATAAATCCTCTATCAAGTAAAAATTGAACTATCACAGCTAGTTATTTTTACTATTTTTTTCAATACATTAGATTCAACAATTGTTTACTGATTTTCAAATGTTACAAATACGTTACAAAAATACAAATTAAGGTTAAAAATAAGAGGATCGCTTTAACTAAAGAGGAAGCGAGGGTTTGTGCGTTTACATAAGCATCTGCTCTTTGTGCATAAGATACTATACGAATTACATACGCAGTCATAATATCACAATCGAATACAGGACACAATCGATTTGATGTTGAGATGACTGGTTTTTTTTAGATTAAATCTTATACCAAAAGACAAGTTTAACGTGTGACCATTTTTCATGGTGAAGGCAAAACCTTCCGTTATTTGTATTTCAGTAGTTTCCCCTAACTCTGTCGGGGTTGTATTTGTTAAATAAAAACTTTGTTTATTATGTTCGTATATTGTGAACGTGCCGAAACGTAACGGTTTATTTTGTATTTGTCAGAAGATATGACAGTATTGAGAAAGGTTCACATGAAAGTGCACAACTTTTTATCTAATACGTTGCAATGTTAAAGATAGGTGAATTAGGTAAAATAAAAAAAAAATAACTTCTGGGGAAAATTCAAAATGAAAAGTCCCTAATAGAATGGCAAAACATGTGAAGATACCAAAGGGGTAGACACAGGTATTCCACAAAATTCAGCCAACTCGTGATGGCCTATGTGAAATGTTCGAATGAATGATTCCAACTTCACCACCTGTAACTTTTGGTTTCATAGCATCCCTTTGAGCAGCAACCTCCTCCGGGGAATTCTCATATGAAATCCATTCTTTGGAATACCATGTTATATGGGAAATCTCTACTCGATAAGGAGTGGCTGCTATAATTTTGCGACATAGGGAATGAAGGCGCATAATTGTAAAAATAATTCCATATATTTCGTAGACTACAACGTTAAACTTAATATTGTTTCATGGGATACATTTATATTATATTATATATATAATCAACGGATACATATACATTTAATACCATATGTATGACAAATAATTAAGAATAAACCCTGAGGTATTATGAGTTTGTGTAATTCGTAGTCATATAAGCGATTTTATGCGAGCCCACGAAGAACAGTCATTACATGCAAATCATGAAAAAAAGGAGCAGACATTGCTCACATCTATGAATTTTACACATGTTCTCTGAACGCAAATATACCTATTAAATTTGTGTATAAACTTCCTGTGTTTTTTACAGCTCAAATAGAAATTATGAAAAGATTTTTGTTTTAAATTTGTTTGTCTAAAACATGTAAAAGAAATTCATCCCATATTTATATATACTAGAATAAAATATCATATATTTTTTAATTAACATTCATCATTTGTTAATCATGTTAAAAAGAAACAAATGAGTATTACCCTTCATTATGCTAAATATAAAGGTATTATATATCTATGAAACCTGTTTCAATTCACTTCATTCTACATAAGAAAATGTGTGTACCAAATCAGGCATATGACAGTTATTCATTCGTTTGATGTGTGTGAAATTTTGATTTTGCCTTATGATTACGAACTTTGCGTTTGAATTTTCCTCGAGGGTTCGGTATTTTTTGTTATTTGGCTTTTTGATAACAATAGCGTTGAACTTATTCTTACAAAACATTTGTTTGTGGCAAGCACATTAAACAATTTTGCATGCACGTTTTGTATATCAACGAGAATCGCCTATCGATTTAGTCAGCAATGCCACCGAACCCCAAAAACAATTGAAATTTTAAATCCTTGATATCATGTAAGGGTGAACTGCTTTCTTCTATATTTGATTTTGCAAGAATTTCATGAATTGTTTTTATCTAGTGCCTGTTGTTTCTCTATCTTCTCTTGATTATATTGCTATGCCTTCTAACGCTAGCGACACGACTGTACATATTAGATAGATCTCTAACAACATCAACATGAAATGCATTTTTTACATTTGGTAAATATTGTATCTTAGTGGTTATTGAAGTAATTTTATCTTTCACTGATACTTGGTCTTTTAAAATCATTTTACCTGAGTCATTATATGGTCACATACACCGTCCTTGATAAACTTAAATTTCTATACAAATTGACAAAATAAAGTTTCACAAATAGAAACCTTCGGAGCATAAGAACATCATAGTAAACACAACTTAAGAAATATATGACTAACGATGCATATATGATTGTAGAAAGCCTTTTAAATCCATAATATTATGTTTTAAACAGGTATTACTCATCTTCATAAATTATCAGCTTGTTGAACAAGTAGAGTGTATCCAATGAGCAGTATCAACGTACATAAATCGTATAAATACGTTTAGTTTAGTTTAAACATATTTATTTATATTGGATTGGGAAACAAGTTTTTCAACATATATTAATCCCTTACCACTTTGCGGATGCGAGTTCTGCATTGTAGAGGCATTAGCCTGCTCTTTTTCGAAATCTACAAGGGTGTATTTAACGTGCAAGAGATATGGCTCTCTCTTAACACGGGTCAGCCATTTATCGTCCTCTTCAGACGGACTATCACTAGTACTGTTTCCACAAGACCTTTATATAGCTATAACTTTACATGTATTGTTTGTTTATTAAAAGCCGGCGTCAAATGATATTCATGTTCTGTTTGTAAATCAACAGATAAAACTAATGGTGAAGAAGCTTATGGAACAACTGTGGTTTTTTTTGGTAATTTTTAGTTTTTTGTTCAAATGAACAGAAATTTCAAACAGAGAGAACTTACGTATCTTAATGTATAGAAAAACTAAGAATTGACAATAAGAACAAAATTTTAGAGGAAGCTGGCATTTGGTGTAATATTCTCATAGCAATTCCGCAGAGTAAAAAAGGAAAGGGAATCACAAGAAACATTATGGTAATTGTTCCCCAAAATTCTGAAAAATGATATCGCTTTGACAAAAAAACATGGTATCTTGCTCAAACTAATTCGAGGTTGCTAATTCCCTTTTTGGGGGGTACCTACAGATGGGGTTTTTTACGGAACACATTATTTCTCTTAGGCGGGTCATAAAATCTGATTCGATATGTGAAGGAAAATGTTTTCTGAAAATTGATGTAGATATTATAGTAAAAACAGATGTGAAGCATATTATTTTAATATATATTGTGTTGAACATTTTAATATATTGTGCCTAACATTTAAAAACATATGGTTATCATTTTGATATTTTGTGCTAACAATTTTACAATTTATGTTTATACAGTGTAATTTTGTTAAAATATGATTTTATAGCATATATTATTTGACTTTTATTCATTTTCTTTATATATAAAACTGTTTCTTCATTTTAGTTATTATGTATAATCTGTGACGTTTTTTCTAGTGATTATATATAACCCCTAAACTGGCCAGTGATTCTTCATAATCGCTGAAAGTTTAAGTGATTCTACATAATCACGGATTATATACATTGTTTGTATATATGTCTCGGTTAAGATAGCGAAATTCACAGATTAACAATTAGCAACTAACCTTGATCTGAGTCAGTTGCAACTGATATGGTCAAAACTTCTGACACTTGGATAAACATCAACAGCTTTTAATGATATCAGTAGTTTATTGAAAGTTACAGTTGCTTTTATTCAATTTTGATTGTTTTCTTTTAGTGCATAAAACAATGCATTTTGTTTATTACTTTTCACAAAAACTAACTTTAACATGTATACACATGGAAAAAAGTATTGCGACACCAAATTGAATTTCAAATTAAAAAAAACAATTTTTTATTTTTTTGTTAAATAATTTGCAGAAATAGAAAAAGTTAAACATTATTTGAATATCACCTGAGTTTAATCAATAAATATCGACTCTATCAGTTCTTATCTGCACATGCAGCTACTGTACCCGTAAACACTAAAACATATGTTTTTATCCTCATTGTTTTCAACACTTAAAATAACCAACGATATGGACTGAGCAACGCAGGAAAACGTTACCATTACCGCCTATGGAGAATTAATTGTAAATGTATACCCAATTTAGAAGCTTAATTCCAGAAGTTTTCAGGCTGATTTATGGATGATTTCACCTTGTACACCACCGAAAATGATGGTTAGTAGTTTTTTATTTATACCTAGTTATTATAAATGGTTTAAGATAAATATTATTGATAAAGATCAGCAAAAACGCAATGAAATTTTCGCTTTTAAAATGCATTACTGGCACGGGGCTGAACACTGTTTTTAGGCACAATCATAACTTTGTTTACTTCCGAGAGATCCGAAAGGAATTTGTTTACTATATTGAAAAAGGCAAGAAATAACTTTGTAAGTAAACATGACACAATATAGTCTTTGTTATGTAATTATCACTTCGGTCTACAGGAATACCTGATAATCAAGGGAGATAACACACTTCATACGAGTTAAGTGAAATACATCATCGCATGTGCTTTTATCCAATGATTTGACCCCTGGTCAGTAGATATCATATGCAAAAAAACAGAAAAAACATGTACATGTTTTAAGAAAATCATGAATTATTATTTTTAATGCACTTGAGCAAAACAAAAGATATTGTCATTTTTCAGTGAAAAAGGGGGAGGGTCAAACCTTTATGAAAACAATATTTCTGCACCTATTCAACTATTAAGCTAGTTAGCTACTACCCATTGCCTCTAATATAAAAGGTTTAAATGAAGGTGACTAAGCCACAAGGGAGAAGCATTTGTCTTTCTTTGTGATTAAACTTTCAAGAATTAGACTTTGCTCTCTCAATAATACTTATGTATTTAAATCAAATGATAACACAGCCTGAGTAATTTTTGTTGTCTTATTTCAGTTCCAGACATATCATTTCTTTTTAACCTGAGATGGCAAACTAGAGGTTTTAAAAAGTCCTGAATAACTGGTAAGCATTTTGTTTTGTTAGGCAAGCTCTAAATTGTTTATTTATGGTATTTATGCAATTGAAATTACAGTCGGTATGTTAAAAATATGCAAATTTGAAAACTGTTGCTATGGTCTTGGTATTAAATAAAAAGGCTTAGTTACAGATCGTTTCGACTCAATATTTCGAGTTTAATCTTGCGGCAACTGTTTCTCACGTAAAACTGCAAACTATATTTAGCACTATTTCGATCTGTCGTTATTTAATGACGCCATAATACATGTGATGTCACAATGTTTCCTTTAAAACCTCATGTGGATTTCTCACTGATAAAAGGTTTTCACTGAAATACATGTGAAAAACATTTTATCTCAAATAGAATTATGTGAAAGGACAAGTTTTGAAAGTTTGCACTATATTGCACTATAATTATATGATAAGGATGACTTTCCCAGTAGTTTAGAGTGCTTTCCACAGTTTTAAATACCAGATTTCCACTAGTAAGAATAATTATTTTGGTGTTGGTTTTTTTTTTATAAAATTTTCATTTTTGCATAGTTTCTCTGTCAAAATGCACTTTAAGGCACAAGAAAATTTTATAGAATGCTTTAACAGGGTTTGTGTATTGTAATTAAAGGTTATAATCAGAAGTTTTGTCCTTGTTTTGACTAGTGAAGGTATTCTGGAAGAAATTAATTATACATACACATTGTATTCAAAATAAATGAATATAGCGACGAAAGTGTCATTGCCTTATAGTGCTAAAACAACTTTATTTTTTTTCAGAAATGGACAAAAATACACAGATTTATTCAGAATGTTATAACGATGAAGATCACATAAAAATATTTGGAAAAATCAGAAGCATTGATTTCAATATGGGTCAGGATCCCTAATAGACCTTGAGATGAGGAACTTAAATGACGTAATTAAAAAAAAATATTAGTCCGCCATACAATTGTGGATGCTGTGATTTTAAAAATGGACATAAATGAACAATAAGAACTGTTTTATAGAGCTGCTGTGATGAGAAAAGAAAGATGTAGATTTGACCTGAAATAAATTATTAGAAAGGACAATTTTTTTATTGAATTTTATGATCAGAATTTTGGGATTATTTCATGAGGAGAGTGACATTTTTCACCATCTTCCGGGGTCCAGCAATTTGCGAAAAAAGTAATCTCACTTGCCACCCCGAAAATTTAACCAGACGTATAAATGTAACAGCTTCGATATGAGCCATCATACATGTTCAAGTAAACGATATGGACTGAGCAACGCAGGAAAACGTTGCCATTACCGCCTATGGAGAATTAATTGTAAATGTATACCCAGATGCCCGTATACAATTTAGTGCAGAGCTCGCCAAAGTTGGAAATTAGCGTCGTGAAGGAAGATCCATTGTTCCAATAGAATTCGGTTTATCTTCCTTGGCCCAATTGTAGCCCGAATTTGAACCATATCTAGCATATATGGGACACTATTCGGCGTAAAGTGCACGAAAGGACACCCCAGTTCAAACAAGTCATAAAATTAACAATACCCTTAGTCAAGAATGGTTGCTGCTAGCTTAGCAACAAATTAGTCGACTTATGGCAGGAATCAGATGACGTTAAGATGCGGTTATCCGTTTGAATGGAGGCTGCGCAAAAAGTACTAATTCTTTGGCGTATAACGAGCAACCATGATGTGAACAATCAACTTAAGATTAATTTTGAAATGTCTAACATTTTAAAGTTCGACTACAGTAAAAGTTGTAAAATGCATTTTTTTGTACAAAAAACACTTCATTTTGTTATAAAAATTTTGGTTGGATAAAACTTTTTTTTTCATATTTTTTTTGTTTATTTTAAAGCCAATGTTATTATTAACTACGTTTCAATATTATTTTACAAATATTTTGTCATATTTCATCCAAAATAAGAGATTGGTTTTTCAAGTTTTAAAAAATCAAGGTGTTGCATACTTTTTTCCATGTGTATATATATGTTGTGTACAAGTTATCATTTTGTACAAATTATAATTTGTACAAAAATATTGTACAAATTATAATTTGTATTTTAACTTTGTACAAATTGTTATTTGTACAAAAAGTGCTTGTACAAATTGTAATTTGTACAAAAACTGGCAAAAAATCACTTATAACTTGTACAATAATTTATCTTATGGATTTTTCTGAAAAAAGCATTGATACACATTATTGAATTGCTATTAAATGACCTCTCAGTACATCTAAGTTACAAAATTCAAAAGTAGTTCTTTATCATTCTTTTAAGCAGGGGATGTCGTTATTTATGGAATCGGGTATTGCACAACATTTTTTGACTCTCAAATAGATGAAGACCTGTTTTACAGGTAAATTTTAACTGCTTCACATAGCAAGCCTTGAAGCTCATGAACCGTTTCTGTGAATAAAAATGTGTATTTCACTGCCTCAGTTAGGCGTTTAGACAAATAAATATCCCAGAAAGAAAGCGAAATTAAACCCACGATTTGGTTAGGAATATGACTTTGCTAAAGTCAGGAATATGTCAGTTGTTTTTCTGTCGTTTTTTAACCAATGTTTTTTTTTCAACAAGGATCTTTGTTTTATAAATATCTATGACTGTGCATAAAACGTAACGGAAATCAGTTGAGACAATACAAACTTTAAAAACAAAATACAACTTATGCAGAACAGACAGACGGACTTTTAATTTTATAAGAAAACTAGTTGGTTTAGTATTATAAAATCATTAGACCCAATGGCATTGAACCATTTATCTTTTCACAAACAAAATTGAAGTGGAATAAGTCATGTAAATCCAATCTTTTGATGTACCAATATAATTTACAAATATAAATCATCAGTTGTTTAAAGAAATCTTTGATTGTTTCCTTGGACTTTTTGAAATAACGAATAAGTGGCAACAAATCTTTCGAGATCCTTTTCACGATCTATAATATCAAATTTTACAAATATACTGGTTTTTGCAAAGTTTCTGAATTTAAAAAAAAAATTCCAAATAGCGACAAGAACTAATTATGCAGTACTATTGAATGATACTTTTCCTAAAATCAATCTGCCTTTTGTAGTTGTGTGAAAACGGTGTATTTTGTTAATAAGGTTTAATGTGTGGTCAGTAAATTACCATTCTATCCTGTGAATCAATGTATTTTTCACCAAAATTCATATTTAAAACTGTTGTACAAGTTATAAGTGAATTTTGGTCAAATTTTGTACAAATTGTAATTTGTACACGCACTTTTTGTACAAATTATAATTTGTACAAAGGCAAAATACATATTATAATTTGTACAATATTTTTGTACAAATTATAATTTGTACACAACATATACAAAATGAGCAGTTGTATTTCATATTGTTGGTTACAGGATTAATAATTTAATAAATTAATATAAGGTGTATTACACAATATTATTTTTATTTTTTTTTCATATTAATTTTGTGTTTTCTTTTAAAAGAATTCATTTTCAAACGCTCTCCTCAAGACAATCTGATATAACCATTAACAAAGAAACATTGACTGTACAATTGCATCGGTTTAATACGTGTACTTTTTCACGTTTGTGTTCATTCAATCTACAGCTTCAAATAGATTTCTTATTTATCTCTTACCTGGCAGTTCTGATATATTTTAATATTTTAATTCGGAATAAATCATCTTAATTTTGTCTTTAACAGCTATTCCAAATATTTTTCGATGACTGTAATTTTATAAGAGATGGTCAGTGGTCATGAAGCTAAAAATAATTCCACCGATTAACCCAATAGCACTGCACACATGATCTTATCTTGTGTTCCTTTATGTTCACAAAAAAACACAAGGCGTAGAAGGTATAGAGTAGGAAATGCAACCAAATTGTTATATATTATTTCACACATATCATTTCTTTTCAAGTCCTACAACTTCTGATTCAGCAAATCTTTAGCAAAATAAGATAAGATATGTTTTACAAGCAAAACAACAGTACAGACAAACGAAATTTGTAATTGGTTTATTTAGAAAGGTTTTATTCATAAATTTTGGATTTAAACAAAACAACGAATGTTTTAGTATTATGACTTCACTACAACTAATGGATCTCATTTTGTTTCAGACATATCAATAACTTGTGTTTCGAATAGAACTTTTGGCTCGCCTTTAATAAATAAAAATGGCAGAACCAGCTCAGACAAGACACACCAGATGTCTATATGCTGTAGGGGATGTTTTGACTGATATAATGAGGGAATACATGATGCACACAAAAATTCCGTTAAATGTAATATATAATAGAATAATGGGAGATGACAAATTCAAAAAAAAACTTAAACAGCCGGAAATAAGACAAATTCAAACACTCGAATCACTTGGATTTGCTGATTGTGATTTCAGTTTAATGTTCAAGATTGCTAGATACCACAAATTTGCAATGATGACCCCAGATGATCCTACACATGGTTGGCGATCATACCCACAGATAACAGATAATACATTTTGTGATAATATTCTGCGCATTAAAAGCTGCAGGAATGAAATAACCCATACTCCTAGCCCAGCCTTATCCGAGAATGAATATAAAAAAAAATTTGAAATGTATATAGACATTGGCAGAAGAGCTGAAGCGCATTTAAGTAAATACAATAACCAGTTCACTTTTCGGATTGAAAACTACAAGACCTGTAGTTTAGACAAAGAGATGGAAGAAAAATTCAGAGGAGAAATTGAAAATCTTAAAAGTAAGTTTTTCATTATGATATTATACGAAGAGTTTACATGAATGTTGTCAAAATTTCTTTTCGTTAAATTTATCGTTTATCGTTTAACCGTTATATGTAAACACTATTAGTCCCCATTGTTAACAGAAAATCCATATTGCCAGATACAATTCGCATCTTAATTTTCATAATTGTTGACATCATTCTGCAGAAAATGATACTTGTTTTCGAGCAGCCACGTTCTTTGTAATAATATTGAGAATTGGTGATATTTTGGATTTTACCAATAAGTCCAAACAGACATCTGGTTAATCCATGAACAATGATACAAGAGGAACCAACTGCAGAAGAAACAAAATACGAGCGAGATTTAATACGTAGACAAGATGAAGAGAGGTATATAAAGAATATCGCTTTTTAATATGACCGTGTGCGTTTTAGATTAGTACTTTCAAGTTAAAATGTATGCGCTAAGAACAACGGGTAGTGAAACTATTAAGGGATACTTTATTATTTTTCAAAAAATTAATATTCAAGCATGACGATAACTAAAAAATGATGAAAATTACAATAATATTCTGATATTTTTGAATTAATCAAAAAGAAAAATATTAATTAATCGATAGGTAAATAAAAATGTTTTAAACTGTTCTACGGTCGAGTTGACAGTTTATATTATTATACTTCATGTCAAAATGCAAGATTTTGATTGGCTAATACGAGGGTGTCAATTTACTCTATTACCTTTCATGGAGACGCTTGATCAAGTGTGCGCTTTATTAAACACGACTCTATCCTATGACAAATACTCTATCACCCTTCACAGAGACGCTTGATCAAGTGTGCGCTTTATGAAATACGACTCTATCCTATGGCAAATACTCTATTACCCTTCACGGAGACGTTTGATCAAGTGTGCGCTTTATTAAATACGGATGGTTATGTACAAGATGTCATAGTTTATTACTCTGAATTTTAAATTTAATCGACAGTAATAACAGAACATTCAGTATAATAAATTAAATAACACATAGCTGAGAGGGTGATAGAGCAGATTGTTACCCCTCGAAAAGACATTGTCAACCTCGGCTTCGCCTCAGTTGACAATGTTTTCTCGGGGTAACAATCTGCTCTATCACCCTCTCAGCTATGTGTTATTTATATATTATAGGATGCAGCTGTCTAAACTTGTTATACTGTAGAACTGTAAAACACACCAGTTGTAACGTATATCAGATTATGATACAGATGTAAGAACTGATCCTAGCTGTATGCATATTTTATTATTGAGATAAGACGTGGCACGGTACTTGTCTATCCCAAATTCATGTATTTGGTTTTCATGTTACATTTGTTATTCTCGTGGTGTTTTGTCTGATGATTGGTCTGTTTCTGTGTGTGTTGCGTTTCGATGTTGTGTCGTTGTTCTCCTCTTATATTTAATGCGTTTCGCTCGGTTTTGGTTTGTTACCCCGATTTTGTTTTTTGTCCATGGATTTATGAGTTTTGAACAGCGGTATACTACTGTTGCCTTTATTTATTAGTCGGAAGTTGTTTCAAAGGATATAGTCGATACTAACTTTATGTATCAATTTAGGTTTTCATACATGCAAACAATTTCGTAATGCTTTTATTGTTAATTTCGTATTGTATATTGATGCATTTGATTTGTGTGTGTTTTTTTTCATCATTTGAATTCGTTTCTTCTGCAGAACTAGTTGAATCAAATCCAAGACCGGATACTACCGTAAAGATGTATGCCACAAAAGAAACACAAACTATAATTGATGCCATTCGTACCGAAGAGTCGTTTGAAGGTAAAACCTTTATTTTCATTACTGCATTTTGGAATGTTCTCAAGTATTAAGTATATAAGAAATGTACTGATGCTATCAAACAACAATTGTACATCTTGAATTTAATGAAACGATTTCTTGCGGTGCTCAATTTCAAACCAAGATCAGGAAACATACATTCTGTCACATAGAGGCGATAACGGTAGAAACCGGACGTCATCTAGATAAGTTCATGTCAAATAAATGAAACAACTATTGCAGGAAGCACCTTGCAATTGGCAGAACTTTTCCATTCGATCAGTATAACAGGTCTGTATCTATCAATGTTTTGCATTCTTTTGTTTAGTTAGTTGCAACCAATTTTTGAAAACCTTGTAGTTGTTTCATTAGTTGGGATGAAAGTGTGTAGACTAATACATGTATTTTTTCATATTTGTCTTTTTATTATTCCAAGATCTTATGTCTGTAAGATAACTTTAGACGCCATTTAATTTCGGATATTGCAAGTCACAGACTTTTCAAGCCAGTTCGCATTGGAAAAGATGAAAAAGAGAACAGATCTTTTCTAAATCTTTCCTTTGCCAACAAAGGTCTCGATGGTGTCAACCTAGGCAATATCCTTCATCATAAATTAGTTCAATCGAAAATACCTCCTTATTTCAAAGACCAGTCTGTACCAATAATTTCTTATACCTATACCAAACCTATTGCAACTAAAATTTTCAACTACAAACGCGTTTTGCAGAATCTCGATATTGACGACTTCAAGTCTAAACCTCCTGATTGCACTTGTGCTAGTTCCCAATTCACATAATTTTATAATCCTGCTGGCCACGTTATTACCGGTGACCTTAACATTGTTAATAACACTTCTCTACGAAATGTGTTATCGAAAGGTCCGAAATATCGTGAGCCTAAATCCATCAATTGGAACTACAACTTTAAAATTTTGATGGACTCAGTCGAGGATTATGCCAGGCAATGGGCTAAACGTGAAAAGGAAGACGTAGACACTCTATCCGAATGGATTAAGGCTGTGAGGTCGTTAATACAAATCAGAATTAAGAAACTGAATGGGTCCATCAATGCCCATGCTACGTCAATCTTTAAAGACCCAAATATTGCTAAACACTTATCCGACCTCCATGATAAATATGTTGTTGTCCCCGCAGACAAAGCCCCAAATAACATCGTTTTTGTCTGTAAAAGTCACTACATTAATTGCTTGATAAACGAATTAGGTATAGACAATTCACTTGGAAACTCAACATATACCCTCACGACACTTACCAAAGAGGAAATCCTGGATAATCATAGGTCTGTTCTTTGTTCCTTTGGTATTTCAACCAAAGATGAAGAACTGGATCTTCCATCACTGTATTGGATACCTAAACTACATAAGTGTCCTTACAAACAACGGTATATTGCTGGGTCTTCCAAGTGCTCCACGAAACCTCTTTCTAAATTATTAACATCTATTTTATCAGCAATCAAAGACGGGCTTCAAAGTTATTGTGAAACTGCCTATTCTAGAGGTGGCGTAAATCAGATGTGGATACTTAAAAATTCCAAAGATCTTTTAGAGTACATACAATCTAACTCTCTTTCATCTTGTAACAGTATTAAAACATTTGACTTTTCTACTCTGTACACAAGTATTCCACATTCCAAACTAAAAGACAAATTGAAAGAGTTGGTATTACTTTGCTTCATAAAAAAGAATGGCCAACGTAGATACAAGTATCTTGTCTTAGGGAGGGATAAATCATACTTTGTAAAGAATCACTCTGATTCAAACAAAAAAATCTCTGAAAACGATATTATCAAGATGCTTGATTTCTTGATTGACAACATATTTGTAACGTTCGGAGGACGTGTTTTTCAACAGACTGTCGGCATCCCAATGGGAAAAAATTGTGCCTCTCTACTTGCCGACTTGTTTCTTTATTATTATGAGGCTGACTTCATGCAGGAACTTCTTAGGAAGAAAGATAAGAAGTTAGCAATATACTTTAGCTCTACTTTCCGCTATATAGATGACGTTCTTTCACTAAACAATTCAAAATTTGGTGACTATGTGGAACGCATCTATCCCATCGAATTGGAGATAAAGGATACTACAGATACAGTTAAGTCGGCTTCATATCTTGACTTACATCTAGAAATTGACAATGACGGTCGATTGAAAACAAAACTTTACGACAAAAGAGATGATTTCAGCTTTCCAATTGTGAACTTTCCATTTCTAAGTAGCAACATTCCAGCAGCACCTGCGTACGGGGTATATATCTCCCAATTGATACGATATTCCCGTGCTTGCATTTCCTATCATGATTTTCTTGATAGAGGGTTACTGCTCACAAGGAAGCTATTAAACCAAGAGTTCCAAATGGTGAAGTTGAAATCATCCCTTCGTAAATTTTACGGACGCCATCACGAGTTGGTTGACCGTTATGGAATAACCGTTTCACAAATGATATCGGATATGTTCCTTACGTCGCAACTACAATCCCCTTCCCTTTCATGAACGGACCTACCGAATTAGACTATTTACCGGATTTGTAATCACAAAAGCAACACGACGGGTGCCACATGTGGAGCAGGATCTGCTTACCCTTCCGGAGCACCTGAGATCACCCCTAGTTTTTGGTCGGGTTCGTGTTGTTTATTCTTTAGTTCTCTATGTTGTGTCATGTGTACTATTGTTTTTCTGTTTGTCTTTTTCATTTTTAGCCATGGCGTTGTCAGTTTGTTTTAGATTTATGAGTTTGACTGTCCCTTTGGTATCTTTCGTCCCTCTTTTAAGTCAGGAATATGGCAGAGATTATCTACAGCCCGTTTCCATATATGTTGGCGTTTGCTTTTGTTGTAGGTCGGCGTTTTGTTGTTTCGTAAGGGATTTTTCTCTTTAAGATCATGTGTTTCCACATTTGTTTTTACTTAATCGAATTATGACTTTTAGACAGCGGTATAAAAAAAATGTTGTCTTTATTTATGCAGAATAAGCAAATTGGTATAGATCTGATTTTAGCCCTTTTCAACTGATTTGTATACTAAGGAGTTTGTTATAATGCTGTGCTGTAACACTACTGTCCCTGGTTGGGGGAGGGTTGCGCGTCACATTCTTCATGTGCCCGTACCAAGTCAGGACCAGTTGTTAATTGATTGTCGTTGGTTTATGTTTGTCATATTTTTTTTCGATAATCATAAATTAGGCCGATCACTTTTTCAATTGAATTTTTCATATTTTTCATGTCGGGGCCTTTAATAGCCGACTTTACGGTATCGACTTTTTCTCATTATTGAATACCGTACGGTTGTCCATAACTGCGTTCCTCTATTTCATTAGAATTCTGATTGAAAGCTATCTCATTGGTTAGCATACCACATCTCTTTATTTTCATATAGTGTTGTTCTTACCATTCCTTACTTCCAATATTTTATGAAACTTAACTGTCTTTCTGGTATTTGTCGTCTCTTTATTTCAAATGTAATCATGTTGTGTGTTAAATTACGGATATGTGTAAAATTGGAGAAAAAGTCATTTCAAATTCTGCAATACCTGTTTTTTTTTCCAAATGTAAAATTAATAACTAGTCTGAAAAAAAACTTATACACTGGCATTCATGGCTCTGCAGAGTCTCTTATTCACTGGTTCCAGGCAGATTAAAGTTTCCTGCAGCTGATCATTTGAATGAATATGAAAAAGAAGTTGTGGTATGATTGCCAATGAGACAACTGTCCACAAGAGACCAAAACACAGATATTAACAACTATAGGTCACCGTACGGCCTTTAACAATGAGCAAAGCCCATACCGCATAGTCAGCTAGAAAGGGTCCCGATAAGACAATGTAATACAATTCAAACGAAAAAACTAACGGCCTTGTTTATATAAAAAATGAACGAAAAACAAATATGTAACACATAAACAAACGACAACCACTGAATTACAGGCTCCTGACTTGGGACAGGCACATACATAAATAATGTGGCGGGGTTAAACATGTTCGACATAAATTTATTTTGTTGTTGGTATGTTGTCTTCTGAAGTTTTAGTAAAAATGGTTAACAGTCGATTTAATTCCACCAAACACTGCAAATAAGTCCATTCAATAGATATTTAATACATTTCATCTCCTTCTGACATTTACAGAAACTAGTTCAGCAAAAATCACAGTGTCAGGTATAGAAAATGCGGCTAAAAAAGTGAAACAGCTGAATGATCAAAAAGATAATTTTAAAACGGACAATATAGAGCTGAAAAAGGCCTACAATGGGAGTCTGGTATTGTTGTTAATGATTAATAACCGATTATTCAAAGATGATGATATGATGGAAAGAGAACTTGAACGTTTTGTCAAGAATTTGTTTGTAACTGCAGATTTACAATGTATCCAAAATCATCAATGTAACATTGTTTTAGAACTAGAGGACGGTAAGTAAATGATATTTATACAGTTAAACCTGCTATGAAAGTCACTTTTATTTACTTCTGTTAAACGGGAATGCGTATTGTTAGGTCACCCTCTGCTTGATTTACTTGACGTCATGTATACAACAATCAATCGGTCGTTTCTAAATGTTGTAACTCATACGTATTTTGAACCTCAATTAATGATCACTTATCTTACATTTGATATATAACGTTAAACAGTGAAATTTAATCGATCCATATTATAATACGTAGTTCTTGTATATACAAAATACAATAACAGAAGCTATGTCTGAAAATTTATCCTATAAAACATAAATTATGTAAAATTAAAAAAATTAAGAAAGAAAATAGTCAGCAAAACAAATATCTGCTAATGATACATTGACCCGTGGCAACCATTATCCGGAACTGATTACAAAATTTATAACTTTTATAAATCTATAAATTTAATTACAACGTCTGTTGTTATACTTCTGTTTAAAGGCTGGTTATAAATAGCTAGCGACAAAGCCTCACATAAGAGCGCCTTAATAAAATATCTCTAATATGATATGAAAAGTGAATATATATATATGAGACAATATCTGAAAAAGTCTAATTTTTGCCAATAAGAAACAAAAACCTGTAGACCCGGTATTTTAATAGCACAAATCGAAGAACACACATTGGGGATCTAGGAACTGTTGTCTGTAATTCAAACAATTGTTTAATAAGGAGACAATGGCAATTTTAAAAATGGTACAAAAAACCAGTTCTTTCCTTTTACCAAAGTGAATCAATTTTAAAAAGTTTCTAATGGGAATAAGGAATAAGTTTAAGACACTATTTGTGGTTTACTAGTATATCCTGCAATAGTTAATCAAATGTCAATTATTGATTTTAGCATTTGCAATAAAAGAAGTTTAGAAATATATTTAAATATAGTCAGATATGTCGGTAATATGAAAGAATCTTGAGTAACAGGACAACGGTAACAGGACAGAGTTGGTAACAGAAAGGATTTTTCTGCTTTATTTTAAAGTTTAAGAAAAATACATCATTTTAGAGTGGTCACAATTGGAAGATAACAGCAAACATTGTCATTTATCTTTTGAAACTGTATTTGCAAGATGAAAAATCTGCCTAGGTAATAAAAAATTCTAAAATAAATTCCTTTCTGTTACTATCTACTATACTAGAATTGCAAAATGTTCTCTGCTGTTATCAAAACCTATTTTTTTATTCAATATACTGTATATTATTTTTAAAATTATTTGATATGGTGGTGATAACTTATATTAAATGACATGATTGGCATATAGTAGATTAACTTTTCGATTCTACAGTGAAATTGTCTTGAACATCCTTCCTGTTACTGATGATGGTTATGGTGTTACTTTTAATCAGGTAACATGACAGAACGTAACAGAAAGGAATTACGCGACAGTTTTTGTCCTTTTTATCACATTAAATGTAAGTGTATTTCCTGTGACATATAACTTTTAAAAAGATGATATAAAAACACTTAATGTTGTGGTGCACACTTAAAAATATTCTCAGAAAGTCTAAGAAAAGGCTATAACAGGATAGAACACCAATAAGTATTTTTCTATAAATTCTTACCTTGGATGGGCTTGAATTTTCAAACCTGGCCGCCTTTCCAACTACTTCTTTGTTCTAATGCATACAGGAAATGATGCTCTTCACAATACATAATGGGAAAATAACTTTGGTCTTGTAAACGTTTCCAAAGGTAAAAAAAAAAAACAGTGGTAACAGGAGGGAAATCACCCCTGGGGCAAAATTTTTCTTTTAAAATTTGCAAAATTTTATTACATGCTATAGTTCTAATATAAAAAGACAAATAAGGGGCAAATTTATTATATAATATATCATATATGTGAGAATCGAACGCCTGTTAAATTAATTTGGATATTATTTGAATGATTTAGTTTTCAAAAAAACACAGGGACAATATGATTTTAGGGGGGGTTGAACATTTAAATTACAATATTTTATTGGAAGAAATATAAGAATGAGTGTTTAATTGGCAGGAGTTGGTGCATTATATAATTTAGTTTATACTGAAACTTAAAATTTTCTAAAATGATGGTTGAATAAAAAAAATGATTGCTGGTGAAGTGCGGGACATGGAAATTAGACTTTTTCAGATATTGTCTCATATATATATATAATAAAAAGCAATCATTGAATCTCATACGTTCCTAACTCTGAAATATCACTCCAACATCATGTGTCATGAGTACGCTAGTAGTGATACTGTTAAGGCTAAACATTTGGCCAGAATTAACCCAAAAGATGCACGTGGTTCAAAATTCGTATTTCATTTATTTCGCAATCAAACTTTCCAGATATCATGTGCATTTATTACAAGTTAAACATTCATAAGATATAAGAAGAAGTGGTATGAGTGCCAATTAAACAATTATCCATCCAAGTCAAAAGAATACCATTATAGTTCAAAGTACGGTCTTCAACACGGAGCCTGGACTCACACCTGCACCGAACAGCAAGCTATAAAGGGCCTTAAAAAAAACTAGCGTTAAACAATTAAAACAGGAAAACCAATGGTCTATTATATATATAACAAACACTTATGAACCACACCACCAAACGACAGCCACTGAACTGACTTAGGAAAGCTGCATTAAAATGAAGCAGGCTTGAACCTTTCTACAGGCTCAAACCTTCGTCCTAACCTGAAACAGTGGTATAACATAAAAAAAACTCAAAAGACACACAATTATACGAAATGGCTTAAATCCATCAAAAATACATTCACAAAATCAAGTAAATATAAACTGAACGAAAAAGTTTGATCTATGAAACAGTAGAAATAAAAAAGATGTTTGAATGCCAAAAAGACAACTTTAGCATAGGACAACAACATGTCGTTAAATACAGTAACGTACACAGGTAAAGGAGTAAGTCCGGTAAGGGCCATATGTTGGCCGACAATAAAGTTCAATGTTACAAGACTAAATATTCTTTAAGTTGACTTAAATACATGTTAGAAAGTTAAGTAGAACTATTTTTATCAAAATTTTATTCTAACACGTTGATTTAAACATCCCAAAAAGGTAAAGACATACGATTTTGGTGGATTTCAACCAAATTTAGTTCCAGGAAACACAGAGCGCAGGCGTCGACAAGCTAAAATTTCAAATAAAACATGTGAAATGTCTTCAAAATTATTATTTTAAAAGATCTGTGTTGTCGACGTATGCGCTCTATGTTTCCTGTCCAACAATCAATTGAAATTTACCAATTTTCATTTGGTTTTTTTTTCGTGGAAAATCATTATTAGTACAACTTGTGACGTCAAATAAACCGCAGGAACATAAATTTTCAACAAAGGGCTTATTTCCTATCTAGTCACTGTATTAGCTATAATTCATTGTGATATTGGTCAATAAATCCCAATTCGAAATGTATGCTAAATATGCGTTTTTGGCGTATTAAATTTTAAACCTGATGCTTTTTGTTATTCATTAATCATGTGTTTCTTTGTCTAATACGTTTTCCTATTTATTTGTATTGTAGTCCTGTAATATTATGTTGTCATTTCTATGTTATATTTAACATTGCCATTAAAGTGCGAGGTTTGGCATGCCACAAAACCAGGTTCAACCCACCATTTTTTCCTTTAAAAATGTCCTGTACCAAGTCAGGAATATGGCCATTGTTATATTATAGTTCGTTTCTGTGTGTGTTACAATTTAACGTTGCGTCGTTTGTTTTCTCTTATTTTTGAGTGTAAATTGACATTGCGATAAGACGTGTCACGGTACTTGTCTATCCCAAATTCATGTATTTGGTTTTGATGTTATATTAATTTGTTATTCTCGTGGGATTTAGTTTTAGTTTGTTACCCCGATTTTGTTTTTTGTCCATGGATTTATGAGTTTGAACAGCGGTATACTACTGGTGCCTTTATTTACCCCATTTTCGAACCTTGCCGAACCTACTCCTTTAGTATTATAATGTTGCTCAAAATAAATCTGCCATTTATAGTTCAAGTACAGAAGGGAAATTTGTGTTCTTCATACTAATTACTTATCAAAGGTGCTACATATTAGAAATAGTAAGACAATATATAACACAAAAAAGTAATCATTGAACCATCACGAGTTTGTTTAGTTTAAATTTATTTATTTTTAGTGAATTGGGAAACAAATTTTGCAACTTATATTAATCCCTTTCCACTTTGCGTGTGCGAGTGCTGCCTTGTAGCGGCATAATCCTGCTTTTTTCGGCTCTCTCATAACACAGGTCAGCCATTTATCATTTATTTCCGACGGACTACCATCGTTTCCTCCAAACCACACTCGCAAATGGTGTCAAGGGAGAGCCTAAAACTCAGTCCCTGAAATTTCAATCCCGGAACCGGAATCGAATAGGAATCTTTGTGTTAGTAGTCCGATGCACTCACCACTACACCACGGCTTTCACAACTTTGCGTAGGAACCATTTTGTTCAATATATATTTCACTTGTTTAGCGTTCTTTTTCACCGGACAAGAATAAGTGGTTCTATTAGTAGAGGTGATCATAAAACTAATGAATGTCGATCAAAATCTTATCTATTTAGGTCGTATTTTGTGCAATGCTTTTCTTTTATAGCCGAGAGCGATACAGAAGAATCAGAGAACGAAGACGATATCGTATTACATGTTGAAATAAAAAATGGAGCTTTCAAAACTAACGAGTCTCTATCACAAAATTTGGACCAATTCATTTCTAACGTCGTAACAAAGGCGAATGGAAAACCTCCTTCATGTCATAACGAAGTTACTGCGGTGTTAGATATTTCCAACAAAGGTGAATATATATATAAAAAAAAGATATTCAACTACACTTAATTTTACGTACAATGTTTACATGAATTCTCATAGTTGCAATTTACATCTGACGTAAATTGACATGTAATTTACGTTTTTTGATTGAGTTAAGCCTGCTAATTGATATTTTAATTTATGTTGTGATGTAATGCTATTGTTTCAGAAAAAGGGAGAAGGTTTGGTACCATTAAAAAGTTTAATCCCGCTGCCAATGTTTGCACCTGTCCTAAGTCCGGAATCTGATGTACAGTAGTTGTCGTTTGTTTATGTAATTTATACGTGTTTCTCGTTTCTCGTTTTTTTATACAGATTAGACCGTTGGTTTTCCCGTTTGAATGGTTTAACACTAGTAATTTTTGGGCCCTTTATAGCTTGTTGTTCGGTGTGAGCCAAGGCTCCGTGTTGAAGGCCGTGCATTGACCTATAATGGTTTATTTTTTTTTAAATTGTTATTTGGATGGAGAGTTGTCTCATTGACACTCACACCACATCTTCCTATATCTATGAAAGAATATATGATAAGAATAAAAATACTCGATTAAACTAATTTGATATTTTAGAATGAAGGCAATAACGACAAATATTAAAACTCTAAATTTTATCAGCAAACCTCAAAATTCGAGTTTTCAACCACACGTTTTGCTTGTACTCACTTTTATATGAACATAAATATTTCTGAAATTGCACATACAAACGGTATTTTTCAAGACCTTTTCTGCTATCAGAATTCTATTTATTCACTTTTTTCATTTAATTTGGTCTAGAATACCAACGATATCATGCTCCGTGGTCAATTTTTTTTTCTGATTTTTTAGCGTTACGACTATACTGTATAACATTTAAAACATTTTTGACGAATTTATTTTATGCAGAAATGAATTCTGAAGATTTAACTCAATGTGAAGAAAAGTTAAAAGACGAACCGAAAGGTAAGAATAAGAATAAGAATAGTTTTTATTCGTCAATCAAAACGCCCATAAAGAGCAGAACAATTAATACAAATTGTAATATATACACATGATATAGATGATTAACATTGATTTTGTTGATTAACAGTGATTAAAAAAACATTTGTTATGATCTATAAGAAACTTTACATAATATATAACGTCCAATGTCTGTGACCTAACTTTTTGGATATGTATGCACAACCCAGTCTTCTTTGTAATTATAGACTAAATAATTTATATCTAATAAAAATAACATGCATTTTAATAATTTTAAAGAATTTGACATCTTATTACAACCAGAGTTGTCTAGAGTCAGTAAAGTTTTTTTCTCACATTCTAAATAAAAAATTAGATTATGTAGTTTCTTATGAACATATATATCTTCACATGACATAAACCAAATAAATTTTGACTTTTAATCAAGGTTTTATAAGTTGACATATTTTTATGCCCCACCTACGATAGTAGAGGGGCATTATGTTTTCTGGTCTGTGGCTCCGTTCGTTCGTTCGTCCGTCCGTCCGTCCGTTCGTTCGTCCCGCTTCAGGTTAAAGTTTTTGGTCGAGGTAGTTTTTGATGAAGTTGAAGTCCAATCAACTTGAAACTTAGTATATATGTTCCTTATTATATGATCTTTCTAATTGTAATGTCAAATTAGAGTTCTGACCCCAATTTCACGGTCCACTGAACATAGAAAATGATAGTGCGAGTGGGGCATCCGTGTACTGGGGACACATTCTTGTTATTCAAGTTTTGAAATTATATCTTTTCTTTTTGGTAATTAAAATTGGGCACTGTAATAAAAAAAAAATCATCCTCTATATCTCTTTTACATAATTGACATATTATCTCTTTTTATGAGCACTAATTCTGAATTTTTTTAACAGTTGTCTTTGATTAAAATTTTCACAAAAAAGATAACTCTCAAATGATTCTGTAAACATAGTTTTAAAAAACATGTATATTCTCAATTTGTTCCCATGTTGCTTATTTACTCTATCATCACGATTATCCAATATATCATTTCAATGTTTCATTGTACTTTAACTTGAGCTTCTTTTAAAAATAGAAAAGGTTTGAACTTATTTTTTTAGGTTAAAATATGATTTAAATCAACATCTAAATATTTTGTCAAACTGTTAATACATCCTATTTTATTTCGAGTAAAAATGAATTGCGACAAATTAATGTGCGTGCTTCAGATAGCAAGGAGAGATGTATGTATGTGTATATAATACCTGAACATACTAGCTATTATTCTAAATATATTAGATATCTCCCAAGTTCTGTCATAACAGCTAAATATACTTACTCCTTTCTGCAGTTAATTCTTTACATCATTTATTTAAGTATTTATCCTCTCCACCTGCTACATGTAGTTTGTCGGACTGAAAAGCACCACACAACTCACTACCATATACATATGATCAAAAATATGGAATAATGTTTTAAGTTAAGGAAGCTTTCAAATACATAATTTTTGGAATTTGAATGATGCTTTTAAAACCCGGTTTTACAAATCTTGATTTGTTAAAAACAAGCGATTTAGTCTTCCTAACATTTAGTTCTAGACTCCACTTGTTACAATAGCTAGAGAGTATATCTAAACATGTATGTAACCCTGTAGCAGTTTCTGAGAGTAAAACAACACATCTGCATACAAGAGACAATTCAAATCAGAAGTATTGAGCTTTACTGGTTGACAGTCATCATCAAAAATATTTCGGAGGTAATTTATAAATGATTTAAACATATAAGGGCTTAAGTTATCACCTTGACGAACACCAATATTTGAGTAACATGAGTTTGTTATAGTATCATTGTTTACCTTAACACATAGTTTTTACTATACACTTTTTAAATGCTATCATGAAAAAGATCACTTATGCCATGTTTTCTTAGTTTATAAAAAAGAATTTCAAGACGCACAATATCAAAAGCCCGTCTAAAATCTACAAAACATTAAAACAACTGTTTTGAACCCTTTATGTGTATATTTTTCTATTAAAGTTTTCGAAACATACATGTGATCACTTATTCGCCTTCATGCGCAGAAGCCAATTTGTTCTTTATATATTAAATTTCTTTTATCAAACAATTTTACTCTTCTGGAATTCGATAGCTTTGTATACAGCTTACCCAAACAGCTTGATATAGTTATTCCTCTATGGGTCTTCTCTATTTAACACTTTTTAATAATGGGACAATAAAGCTTTTTGCCCAAATGTTTGTAAAATTTCCAGAAAATAGCACATTATTAAATAGTTATTGAAACTTGGAAGTAAAAAAGTTTGACTTGATTTTAACATTTAATTCAAAATTAAATCAAAACTTGATGGATTTTGTTTTAATGAACAAATCGCATCACAGATTTCTTTATCAGTAATCTTATTATCAAGTTCTTCCAACTATTTTAAAGAGTCGTTTATATTTTGAAATGCACTTATATTTGAGGACTTCTCATTCAAATCTTTGAAATGATCCATTTCCAGATACAAACTTTTTGTGTTGAACTACCATTTAAAATACGAAGACTGGATTGAACACACATATCATTTAAAATTTGACCTCTTGACAAGATAGTTTTATCCATAGTGTATCTTTCTGAGATGTTTTTATCAGGAGAGTAAGCATGTGGCATTGGAATATGGTCATCATTTTTGATCGTTTTATATAAAATCTTGTACCTCTGATCCTGTGCGTGCATTTAAATCACCAGCTAATAAAATATGCCCATTGATAAATACTTTGCAATATAATTTTTTACCAAATAAAAATAAAAATTGAGAAACCCGACCATAGAGCAGATAACAGCCGAAGGACACCAATAGGTCTTCAATGTGGCGAGAATTCCCGAACCCGTAGGTGTCCTTCAACCGGCCCCTAAAAATATGTATACTAGTACAGTGATAATGGACGTCATACTAAACTCCGAATTATACACAAGAAACTAAAATTAAAATCATACAAGACTAACAAAGGCCAGAGGCTCCTGACTTGGGACAAATATATTTATCTACAGTATTTGAGTAACTAGATCCTTCTGGGGGTTATATATAAAACAGAGATATATATCTTCTGTTCTCCGCCTAATTTTTAGACTTATATCTCGAATTTTTACTTACACAGTCATCCCAGTACCGGAATTTATGACAAACGAGAGGTTTTAATTATGAAATTATAATTTCCCCCACCTTAGTAGCCATTTACCAACTTCACCTGTATATGGGATATATATTTCCCAACTTATTCGATATTCAAGAGCTTGCAGCTCCTACTCAGACTTTGTAAAACGTCATCGGTATCTGAGTAGAAAGTTGATGAACCAGGGATATGTCAAAGAACGTCTCGTCCTTTTCCTAAAAAAAATCATTGGAAGGTACCTAGACCTGGTTGATAAACATTTCACAAATAATACATGGTGGTCTTGATGGATAGATTCTGCGTACTGATGTTGTTTATTATCTAAACAACGTGTTTTATTGTTCTTTCATTTGTCTTTGTTCTATTATTAATATTACTTTTACTGTTGGATTGTTTTTTGTGATATCCATTCAACGTGGCTCAGTACTTAAACATCCCGTCAATGTGTTTGTATTGTCTTTCATTTTTTGCTGGTGTGTTTGAATATGCGACCTTTTGTATTTCATTTGATAATGAATATTAATTCTTTTGCCAAACATAATTTTAGGCAATAAGTAAACTCTGGAGTTTATGCATATTTGGTGATTTATTCTTTATATAAAATCGTTTCTTAATCACATTTCTAATATTACATGTATAAACATACATTCATTAGACAGATCTTCAAAAATAAGTTTATTTAGGCATTTTGATAGTTAAAAAAACAGAATTTACTCATACTTTCTTCCTGTTTTTTGTGGGATTTTTTTTTAAAGTGATTGTATCTAATTGAAGAAGGGGGAGATTCTATAGAATAATTATAATATTTATTTGAAAATTTGTAATCTTCACTAGTTGAGCTGGTTTGAAAATAATTTTAACACAAAATTCAATCAAGTTTTCATTTTTTTAATTATTATTTGATGCGTTTTAATCTAAATAAAATATTTGATTAATGATTTTATTTCCGGTCTCCTGTGGACAGTTGTCTCATTGGCAAACATACGGCATCTTCTTTTTTTATATTTAGGATGACTCTGGGCCCTGTAGTTATTCGTAAAATTACATTGTTTTCTTTTGCTCATATTCAAACGTATGTTAATTGCATTAATAAAATGAAATAGTTGAAGTATTGAGCATTTATATGAAAGATGCACGATAATATATCTAATTTTAACTATATACAATTAGTTTCTTCAATTCTTATATAAAACGCAGTTATTTTGTTTCCTTATGTTTTGCTTCAAAGAGTTTAAATGTACAGTTATATTATCAAAATTTTTGGTTAAATTTGATACAATATTTCATGTTTTTCATTTGCTATTTTCGTTTACGCCAATACTTAGGAAAGTGGTTAGGACATCCTAGCTAAGATAATCTGAAGATAGCTTCGATGTGCATGCTGAGATTAGTATATTGATTATTAACAATATTTGTGATTTTGTGATTGTTATCCTTTCTTATCAAAGATTTGAGGAAAGTTTTGTACTTTTGATGTGGCGTCATCAGACATGCTCGCTTTTTTTCATGACGTCACAGTAAAAAAATTCAGAAGAAAATAAGAAAATTTAACGTCACAACCAATCATTTGCCGAGAACAGATTTTTCACTAGTGAGGAGAAATATTTTTCTCACACCGGTCAGGAAATGAGAAAATAGCACAAAAAATAGAGAAGATGCATTTCCAAATGGCAGATGGGCAAACTTTTCATTAAGCATAGGATGAACATTTTGACAATATAGGTGAGGGATGGTGACATTTGAATTTCAAAATTCAGAGGTGGCCTTGCCCTTTGAGTTCCTAGGTTCAAGGATTTTCTTATATGAAATTTCATATTTGTAACAAATGAATTGAGTCCTTTCTTTGATAAATGTAAGCAATCAGGTACAAAAAAAAATCCTGAAGACTGTTCCTCTGTTATATTAACCTGAATTTTTAGCTATCATTACTGATTGATTGTTTAAGTACCTGTATTAAAATAAAATACAACATTGTGACATTATATCATTTACAGTAGGAAATGGTAGCGATAAAATGTTCTTGGCAAAAGAACAATGTACAAGTATTTTTTCAAAAAAATTCTGCAATTCACTGACACATTGTTCTGAAGAAAAATTTCGTTTGTCATTTGAGAAGGTGTGAATAAATATAGTATCATAATCATTATCTATTTCTATCTTTTTTGACAACATTTCATCACAAGAATAAGCAACAAATAAATTTATGAACAATACTATTTTGTAAAAAGTGTTCCGTTCTGATGTTTCTAACGTGAGAGTTTCTTACAATAAGCACTTTTTTCCTTGGTTCTTGCTTTGAACCTTCGATATCTTAATTAGACATTTGATCGGCTAGCATGAAGAAACGGTTTTGAGTTTGATATACATCCATGATTCAATCAAAGAATATCATCGAAATCACTATTAAGTATATAAAACAAAATAATAAAATTGATAATGGAAATAGGGAATGTGTCAGAGACAACAACCCTACATAAAGCTGACAACAGCCGAAGGCCACCCATAAGTCGTTATTAATGTAAGACCTATTTTTTTTAGTTTTCTTTTGTTTCAGTTTTAAAAAAATAAAAATTAAATGATTGTTATAAAAAAAAACCTTCATACATAGATATATAGAAGCTTTATTTTCTTATAGCCGATTGCATTGAGTGCGTAGAAAAAGGTTACATCTTTGGTTGGCCTGCTTACTAGCTGAACCGTGAGGTCAATATTAAGTAAGGTATACTACACTCCTTTCGAAGTAGCCTAGTCCAAGACGACAGTTAGATTGGTTATCTGTCGGACTTGTCTATTCTTAAAGGAGGTTAGTTTGCCTAACCTTATAATGAATTCGTGGGTCAGCTAGCAAGAAAGCTAACCAAAGATATGACCTCTAGCTACACACTCAATGCAATCGATAGAGAAACAGACCATATAAATACAAATACAAATACAGTAGTTGTTGTAAAATAAATGCAGTACGATATTTGCAAAATAAAGTATAAAATTAGGATGGCATAATTTTATTGAATGCAAACATGACTCATTGTAAGGTAGAAATAAGTTGAAAAACAGTTGGTCAATTAGTATTTAAAAGGGACAAATCTTGAAAATTCATTTGCTAATTATGAACCAAACAACGTTTAAAAGAATTTAGCAAATTAATTGTAAGTAATGAAATGGATATTGAAAAGTATGATATTGTCATCTTTTACGAGTTATTGATGAATATTCTTTAGCTAAATTAAGAGAGTCGTGTAGTATACTTCATACCATATTTATTTAATCTTATATCAGCGCCAAAAAAGCAGTGAGTTATGAATTATCATTTTGATAAATATACTTGATATTTGACAGCATTCGAAAACAACATACCAGATGACATGAAAGAAATCACACAGTTTCTCATCAGAAATGAATTGCAACATTTAAAGAAGAAATTCGAAGTGGAAGAAATAACTATCCCAGCATTACTCCAGATGGATGACGCTGACTTAAAGGAAATTGGAATAAAAAAAGGACCAAGAGTTTTACTTTTAGCTGCAGCAAAGGAACTTCAAGAAAAAACAGGTAATATATTATATCTTGTAAATCGGGGTTGATTGGATAATTATTTTTTTTTAAATAAGATAATTCATATATAAATGAAAGCCAGAACATTTTTAAAATTTTATAATTGACTATATTGTTATTTCCTTTTTCAAAGTTATAAAAATACACAAATAAACATTCTATAAACAATTATGAAAAAAAACCAAATAAACTTTCTATAAAAAATTATGAAAATACACAAATGAACATTAATGCATAATTATGACCATATCAATCATAACTCCTGTCAACACAGAAATGATGACTACAGGGTTGGTGATATTCATGGGCATAAAACCTTCACCAGCAGTTGCATCGACACAGTGATTTGAAACTAATCATAGATACCAGGATTGGAAGGTTATTTTTGCGCCAGACACGCTTCGTCTACAAAAGTTTGTAATCAATTATTTTTTTTAATATTTGATATTTTTTTGTTTACTTTAATTTTGTATTAGCTGTTGATACGGAGTTCCAGTTTGAAGCTAAAATAGATGATGTTGACAAGTTTCTTAAATTGCTCAACCTTCAATACTTAGAAGACTGTTTCAAACGCCAAGATGTGACAATTAATGCACTCCGTGTGATGGATGAAGATGATTTGTTTTACATTGGTGTCGACGATATATTGACTAGAAGTAAAATTCTGGATGCTACAAAAGTTCTTAAACCATCCCCAGGTATAGCATAAAACTTTTTAGAACATAAATGAGTACATATTACTTTTTTCTTCACTAATTGTATATGTGTTACTAAGAATTGTTATAAAAAATATTTATTCACAAAATGAGTGCCTCAAGATTTATTGAAAATAGTTTGTGAGCAATGATTATTTAGTTTTAATAAATCCTTATATGTACATCAATCTAATTGTTGTTACCCTGCGTATAAAACTATATAACTTTTTGTGAACTCAATTATCAATTTGAGTTTTAGTTTTTATTACAGCTCAAAAAGAAAAATGGGTTATTTTTGTACTCAAGGACACTGATCCTCAATTTCAAACTTTAAAGGGTTATTTTTGTACTCAAAGACACTGATCCTGAATTTCAAACATTAAAGGGAACTTGGCTGACTACACATAAAGATCACCATCAAAAGATATAATGAAACTGTTATGCATACGGATTCAAACAACAACAAAAATAATTGTTTTATATTTAATGCTAAGAAAATAAAACGTATTAGATTACAAAGGCTAACGATCACAACATATGGGCTTGACTTTTCAAATTTAAAAGATAAAACTAAATCTGCAGCATTTTGACTCTAAAATAGATCTGTTTTGAAAATTCTTAATGCTAGAAAACATTTAACGATTTGTTGTGAAAGTATCAAAATTCTGAATACTTAACAGGACTTCTGAGTTGATAGAAATTATTGACATGTTTGTAAATATAGATTTAATCGGTTTTTTCTAAAACTTCAAATTTTGGTAGATAATTAGTATTGTTTACCCCAGTATTGAATTACTCTAGTTCTCTAATGTAAAACAGAATTTTGGTCTTCAATGCTTTTCAACTTTCGTTGATTCTAACATCACTTAAGGAATAACAGTACTGTAGTTGAAGAGTTGCCACCGTCAAATATAAATTTGACGGTCGTAAATGCAGTTTTACTGGCGACTCGTAGCGGAGACAGTAAAACGGAGATTTGCGACCGTCAAATCAAATTGACGGTGGCAACTCTTCAGCTACAGTACTGTTATTCCGATTCTAATGCATTACAAAAAGAAAAATGCGATAAAATTTGTAAAAATGTCTAAATTTGACAAATAGAAAAAAAACGCGAAACTTTATGAAAGATTTTGGCACAAAGACGTCATGGCTAAACGTGACGTCATACAAATGAACAATTACAAACTGGAAGTTATTACGTCACCTGTACGCTTCAAATTCGGATAAAATTACATTTAAACGGGGAATTCGAGGTAGGTGTTGTTTTATTATCGATTATATAGTAGTAATCGAACATTTGTTGATTCAATCAATTCAAAATGGCGGGTCCCTCCTTAGTTACTCCTGGTCAACTGTGGATTTGATGGCAACTTTTAGCCAATGAAAAAAAATGTTGCATTAGAATGAAGAGTCTTCTTCAAACGAAACACTTCTTTTTTCTAAAGTTTAAAAAATATCTTTAAAAAATGTCATAGTTTAGCATTACTAACTAATTGCTCACAATAAATAACAACGGAATTCAAAAAGTATATAAAACATATCAAATTCTTAAAGGGGGAAGTCCGTAAATCGATCAATTGTTATCAATCAACGAAACAAGTGGAAAAGAACAACTGCCATCTTCCTGACTAGGTGCATGAATTTTCAGAAGCAAATGATAGTTTTTTACTGTGTTTAATAGCTAGCTTAACCCCTCTCTTGTATAACAGTTTTTAACAGTTTCGTCATATTGACAAAATTAGGTAAGCAATCCAAATATATGAGCTCCGTCGAATAGGAATGGACATTATCCAAGTGCACGTATACATGTACATGTGAAAGCTTCGATAAATTTTGAAAATTCAAATACGAAATAAAGGATGATTGTTTGTATGTTGCAATTGTTCTTTTATTTATTCAATTTTTAAACAATTACATATTTTTTATGATATTGTTTTAACACAAAATAAGTTAATAGATGCATTGCTATTCATTTTCATATGGTCTATTTCTATCCAATGCGGCTCATATGTCTTACAAAATTAAATACTTGTAGTGTTAAAAAAAAATTATTTTACATTATTGTAGTACATGCAATACAAACATTTATAAGACATTTTAACCACTGGTCTTTATTCAGTTCCTCTGAAGTGTTTCAAAACTATATATGTCACTATCCATTTCTATTTTTCAACTCTTGTGGTGTTTTTTTTTTATAAATAGAAATGGAAGAAAGTGATACCAGTGACTTGTCAAAATTTCTGCACGGAATTGGACTTCAGAAATTAACAAAAAAGTTTGAAGACGAAGAGATTTCGATTGAAGCATTGATTAGAATGACAGATGAAGACCTCAAAGAAATTGATGTTAAAAAGAAAGGTCCAAGAGTGCTGCTTTTGAAGTCTGCAAACAAAGTGAAGATGCTGCGACGTAATATTTTAATAAATTTACTCCACTTACGTTAACTCTTCATCCTGCTTCTTTTATTATAAAGATGCTGCGACGTAATATTTTGATGCTATTACTCCACTTACTCATCATCCTGCTTCTTTTATAATTAAGCTTCTATTGTTTTGGATATTAACAAATTAGTAATTTCTAGCAAAAACTTAGAAAAGTTTGTTAAAGAAATACAAAATCACAAACACTAAAAGAAAACTTAACATTGAGCAACACGAACCCAACCTAAAAGTAAAAATGTTCTAGGAAATCAAGAAGGGTAGGCGGATCCTGTTCATTAACGGGGATCTATAGTAAAAATATGTTGAAAAATTCCTTTAAGTGCAGTAAAACAAATTCAGAGTACACTATGTGGTTAAGCTGTGAAAAGTGTCTGTAGGTTTATTATATATGCAAATAAGGAGATGTGAATGTTTGCCATGAGACAACTATCTACCAAAATTCAAATAAAGTGGATGTACGCAATTTTAGGCATCTTACGGTCTTCAATAATGATTAAACCCATATGTTGATTTCAAAAGGATCGGAATGCTCTATTTTTTTTTAACATAACACACCAATGATTAGTCTTTTAATATAAGTGTCATTGTTATCTTAAAGCCAGTTTTGATCTACAAATTTTACAAACTGAAGCTTACTCTCATGTAATTTTGTGTTTCTTTGTTCCATTTTATGTTTTTAAAGTATCATATCTTTGGTTGGAATGGATTAAAATATTTCTATCTCAATAAAAAGAGGTGTTTGAAAGCTTCAATGAGACAGCAAGCAAACAATATAGATAACCTTCAGGAAGTTCAGACTTAAACAATAGATACGTACAATTAGGTATGCCAAAATATATCATGTATAAACGTTAACGTGATAGAAAATTGTGAGCTAATTCTGCATGTTCCAACTAAAACACGCTTGTAAATAGTTTAGGCATAGAAAGATAACAACTGACTACTGACCATGATCGCGCCCTTGTGTTGGACATTAAAAAAGTCACAAGGGTTGAATGGACGTAACATATTATATTATTTGTTGCGTTCGAATTTTAAAAGTAAAACACAACAGTATAATGATAAAAAGCAAAAATAAACATTTACAGGATAAATCCTACCAAACAGTATGTTCAATATATTTCTTTGATGAGTATGTTCTTTTAATTCTAATACATACTGAGTGTTCCATTTTTTGAAACTATCCTAGAATGTAATCATATACTTTTATTATACACAAACGCATATGGTAGAAAAGGCTGATATTAAATTTGGACAACAGCTAAAGAAAGGAGAATATGAAAACCAGCAAACGATTGAAAAAGAAGTTGAAAAGGTAATGGTTCCTCCAGCTTTATCAGAGAAATATTTTTGTATTAGATTAGAGAACGATAAAAATCGACCAACTGACCAAACATATATTTCTTATGGAATACACATTTTTAATACAAATACTCTACATTTGGTGACTCAATGTCAAATTAACCTGTCTATGAGGATTCTTTAAAATTTTGTGTATTTCATACCTTGATTGTGTGTTACAACCATTTATAAAAACATAAGTCATGCAAGCTATAGATTAGCTGAAATTTTTACATGGCCTCGGCCGTTATATTCAAACTTTAAGTCGAGCGATATCGAGTGATAAAATTAATAAATATTACGACCCAAACCATGTGAAAATGAAAACTAATATATGGCTTGTATGAACTATTTTGGATTCTTAACGTACAAATACAGTCATTTAAAAAATTGAAGTGTGCCGTGTTTGTGGCTTTTCTTTTTAACTCCTTGTAAGACAAAGAATCTACGGATTGCATATGTGTTTAATCCATGTGATTTCCCAATCAGAACGTTAAAATTTATAACTTACAAATCGTTTTCATTGGCTACTTTTTTTAACTTTTGAACTACTGCGGCTTTTCTACCTCAGGAATAGATTACCTCAGATGTGTTTGGCAAACTTTAGGAATTTTGGTCCTCATTGCTCTTCAACTTCGTTCTTTATTTGGCCTTTTGAACTTTTTTTGATTCGAGTGTCACTGATGAGTCTTTTGTAGACAAAACGTGCGTCTGGCGTAAATACAAAATTTAATCCTGGTATCTATGATGAGTTTATTCTTTACCGTCATATCTAGTGTTGTCTTAACTAAGCAGTAAGCCGCCATAATATCTTTCAGTTATACATACATGTTTGAATAACGAATTGAACAAAATATATGATAACTCCTATATATATTATTTTGCATCTCAAACCTCTTTTGGTGGGGAAAAGTTCTCATTCTGAGAGTACACGTAGCGCTTAAGCTCGAGAGTTTCCATTCGTATGAAGTCATGTTTGACGTAACGTATATGTGCTTGGGTCATTTATTGAATTTCTCGGAATTTTGGCTTTGTTCTTACCTTTAGACATCTTTCAACATGTACATCTCTAATTCTGCACTAAGTATTGATATATCGAGATTTTTTATCACGCTGTTGTGTATAAAGCAAAGGAGCGCGTCAGATTTTAATACACATTCATATCACCACTTACACTAAAATCTGAATTTTTATAAAATCACATTAAGGCAACTAAAAGTATTTATATCCCGTTATAAAATATGTGTATGTACTTTAAGAACATGGACGAAGTGCGTACTTTACTCAAAGAAATTAAACTAGAGGAACTTTATAGTTTATTTGAAAAAGAAGAGATAACACTGGAAGAATTATTTGAAATGGGGCATGAAGAACTAAACAGTATTGGAATAAAACAGTACGGCCGTAGACAGAGAATAATAACAGCTGTTAGGAAAAGGGAAGGTTAACATATTTATCAATATCAATACCATATGTTCTAATGTATGAGGTAGTTTCTTTTTCAATAAAGCAAGTTTTAATTTTCCATTTCGCCACTTTTAATTTTAAAATTAGAGTTTAGAAATTGAAATACATTGTAACTAAACTAATTTGTAGATTATAATTCATTGAGAAAACTATAGACTAAGGAAGATGAAGATGAATACCACCAAAAACCGAGGATGATCTCAGATTCCCAAGAATTGAACTCATATTCTGTCAACTTCTTGTTTCTGTACGCGTATTGAATTGTAACAAAGCAGTATACCCATGATATATACCACAAAAATAATAATGTATATTCCTTTACATATAAACTGTCTTTAGTTACATATGAACAACATTCATCTGACAATGAAAAATTAAAAAAATAAATCACTTACTTTTGGCAAATCAAAATTAAGATATCTTACATACAGAGTAACTAATATACTTATTTATTGATTGACTTACAAAAGATTCACTATTTGACGACCAAAGTGTTGAAGAATATGAATCAATAGATGATATTCAGCATCTCAGACATGACGAAACGCCATCTAGGGATCTCCCACCAGTTCCTCCACGTCAATTTATCCAGGAACTAGATTACCATCAAGGCAGTGAAAAGATAAAAGAACGCTCAAAATTTCAGGTTTGTTTAATCCATCCCTTATGTTGAATCATATATGTATGTTTAATAATTCACAGGAAAAACTGCAAACACATTGCGTTGTCTTTTTGCTTTTGTACATTCTATCAGATACTATAATACTAGTTACATAATAAAGCCGAATTCCTGTATTTGCTTATGAATATAACTTTAAAATAAGGTCTTGCCAAACTTAAGAAATCATGGAACGCGACTTATATTTTGTATTATTCTACGTTTTAACTACGGTAGATAACAACTTTACTGACAAATGTTATAAACATGATCAAAACAAACGAAAAAATATCAGTCAAATTTAATTTGTAAATTTTCAAATTATGTTATTTGTATTTTAGACATTGCCGCGTCCTGGATTTGGATATGAACGGATTAGATCACTAAGTTATCAAGTAAGGTTTTTGTTAATAATTATGGTCCAAGTTATAAACTTTAGTGCACATAACGGGCACATTCTACAATGCGGGAATCATTGATCTAAAATCGTTATTCTCATGTCTTTCACTCCTTCAAAATATTTAAATTAACTTATTTTTATTCAAAATCAAACAAAGGTAACATTCGTGTACATCATAATCATAATTTGTCGCACCACCAGACTAGTTGTTTGAACCTAAAACAAGTATGACGACTTGTGATTTTTTGGAAAACTGATAAAACAAAACTTAAAATAATCGCAATTCTGATAAAAAAAATAATTTCTAATTAGATTAAGAAATTATTTAAAATCTAAAGTTCCAACTCCAATTAAAGGTTACCTTATATGATTTTGATCATAACAGTTCGGTCCCTTTTCTTCATTTAGCTCTTCTCTTCTTTCTTTATATATACATCCTTGGATTTCATGTGTTTGCTTTGATCTGTTTTCAAAAAAAAGTTATTTTGAAAATGCATCGAGCACATACATTTCATACAGTGCTATTATTTTTTTTTTTTAATTAAGATTGATAAAAAGGTAAATCATACTACTCCAATTTTATTTTTGGTATTTACTTCGTTGTAAATTAAGTAATGACCTAAAGGTTGTGGTAAAATAAAGTGTTCTTTCATTCAAAATATTGAGGAATATTTTCTTTGCTAGGATATTTACGAACATTTATATACATTGTACTGTTATAATGAACTATCAGAAAATTATTCCTGGTTTCAGAAATTTATTGTTTTTAGTATTAGTTTGAGACAAAAATAGCCATAAAACATAGAATAAGTTAAAAAAAAAAATTCTTTGCTAGAAAGCTAACTAAAATATACGAACAGTGTTTAATTAAAAGTTTGGTAGTGGAAAGTAAAATACCAAAAATAACGCACTCAAATGAAAATTCAAAACGGAAAGTCCTTTATCAAATGGAAAATTGAAAAACTCAAACATATCAAACGAATAGAAACAACTCTATCATATTCATGACATGGTACATACATTATTTTAAGAAATGGTGGACAAGTATAAAAAGTAGATGTGGTAAGAGTGCCAAAAGACAACTCTACGTCCAAGTCATAATGTATAAAAAAAAAAATAACAGTTATAGATATAAGTACAGACATCAACACATAGCCTTGGCTCACACCGAACAGCAAGCTTTAAATGGGCAAACAAATGACTAGTGTAAAACAATTCAAACAGGCAAACCAACGGTCTTATCTAGTTAAAAAACGAGAAGCCAGAAACAAGTATGTACCACACCGACATACGACAACCACTGAACAGCAGGCTCATGATTTAAACCTGTTTTGATTGCTAGCTAAACCTTTCACTTGTATGGCAGTCGCATAAAATTCCATTATATTGACAATATGTCAACAAACGAAAAAGAAATTGGAGTACAGATGTCAACATTATGTTATAATCTTATTCACTACAAAAAATACAAAATGGCACCCTAAAGACAAAACACATAAGCAAAAATGAAACATTAGAAGACAAAAACCGATTGAATATTCGACGCAAGACAATGTTTGATTGAACAATATAGTAAAGATTGTCAATTAATCCCCGACTGATGAGTTTAGAGATACCTATCATATTCCTTAAAGCAATAACAAAAATTCAGTCAAATTGCATAATGTTCTTTATTTGGTAAATCTACTATTAACCAGGTATTTTTGTAGTAAAACCTTTAAAAAACACTGACAAAAATCTACAAAATCTACAAAATATTCATGATGTTTTGTTTCCTAAAAGCATGTTTCTCACATAAATCATTTTCACAAAGTACGATCTCTCGCGGTCTCGCAACCACCCACTATGCCCGTTATAAATCTGAATACGGAATTGAACAGACACTAGTATACTCACTTCATTAATAATAAATACAGATATCGTTTGCTTTAGATATCAAATTTTGTTAGTCTATTCTTTTCTTCATTTGCCGAATTAGGATCTTGCAACAGACACTCAGATGGCGCAGTCAGCTCTCTCAAAGACTGTAAGTTTTATTTAAGGAATGACTGTAATATTTTTCTGTCTATGAAGAAATGCACACTGAATAACCCGCGTAGCCTATTTTTTTAAAGTGTGCACCACATTTTGCATGTTGAGTAGACAGAAAAAAATAACAGTCATTTTTCATAATTGAATTCTAAATTCCAAATCAAACCGTTGTAAACCATGTAAAAATGTTGATGACGTCACGATCACATCACAAAATTATGTATATGAGCTGATAAACAAAACAACGTCAGCCTATCAGAAGACGCGTTACATCCAAAATTAAATTATCAATATATACATATATTTATGTTACGGAAATAGCCGGTTTATCAAATTCTTGCTGCTAACTTTGGCTTTACTTACTCTTTGTACATTTGGTTTTATTATGTGCCTGTCCCAAAATAGGAGCCTGTTGTTCACTAGTTCTTGTTTGTTGTTGTATATCGTATTAGTTTTTCGTACATCGTTTTGTACATTAATCAGGTCGATAATTTCAGGTTTGAATTGTAATATATTTGTCATTTCGGGTCTTTTTATAACTGACTATGCGATTTTATTGAAAGACATACGGTGACCAAAATTTGGTAAATTCTATGAATTATATGCAACTCTCATACACGCAAGAAGTTAAGCTGGCTTTAAAACAAGGTGTAATCCACAATTTTCTACGTTCGAAATTGGCTTAACCGATTCAGGAATATGACCGATTCGAATTTTCCTAGGAGTTCGGTATATTTGTTTTTTCGCTTTTTTCATTTAGTCTCTGGTAGAGAGCTGTCACATTGACAATCAAATCTTATCTTCTTATTTGTATATCACGTCCAAATTTTACTTTCAAGACCGTATAAATTGTTTAACAATTAAAACACTTCAGTCGTATGCATTCATGCCAATACATTATGATTCGAAGAAATACAAGATATTCCTTAACTATCAAATATGATCGGCATTCATTCACAAATTTTTGCGTTATCATTTTCCTTAAAGTTGCTTAACTTTTTGGTTAAAGTAATGTTTTATTATTCGTAGTAAATATCCCTTATTCTAAATATCTAGTAAAAATTCATGGTTGCAGATCTAAAAGCCTGAATAGTATGATACAAGTCGTCAAGTATTGTATTGCTATTGATTTTCAAGTTGAATATTTTTTATGCACACCCTTGTAACTTGACTTATGATAACAGAACTTACATTTCATCAATAATTTCGTATCTGATGATTTCACAAGAGATTGTTTATTTTCCACATCTATTTTAAAATTTGACTCTTTTTAATGTAAAAACAGAACTTTCAGAGAGATTCTCGCATGGCTCAGTCAGCTTTAAACTTGTCGAAAACTGTGAGTATTATCATTACTTTATGCCTGCTTAAGGCATTTTTAGAGGTTAAAAGGTAGAAGTATTCTAAAAAAAAGGGTTTTTTTTAGATATAAAGTTAGTTGAACAATACACCAGTGAGTGTGTTTTCAATGGTAATCTCAAAATGATTTATAATATCTATGAATGTTTTATATTCACTTTTTTATGATTATGAAGCACATATTTTTTTCATCAGTTTTTATAAAGATTGGTGGTCTAAATTTCAAACAGCAGACTTTCCCATATGTTGCTTAATTGTTGTTTTTCATGTTTTTTGTCAAAGATATAATAAAAATGATTGGTCAAGTACCCCATTACTGTACCAAAAGACATTCAAGGTAAATTCAGTGTACATTCTTTGATTTGATGGTATCTGAGTTCTCTCCACTTATATGACTTATTTGTTGAAAAAAAAGTAATAAATGAAATATTCTATATTTGTAAAAAAGGGTCGTCAAGATAAGATTAAACATATAAATTTTTCTTTGTTTAATTGAAAAGTCCTACAAACAGATTGGATTTCTCTCTCAACATTGATATTATTCAGTTTTCATCCAATCTGAGCGTGTTATATTATTTTAAATGAAAAATTGTGAAAGACACACAATCTACTATAAACGAAATTCGTGTTTGTGATTTATAAAAATGTTAATCATTGGATTAATACTTTAACTTTAAAAAAGTTGATTAGTACCATTGATTATCATGAATTAATTGTACATTTATTTATTAAATAAGTGCAGTTGGGAGATATATTTCGAGTCTTCATTTATAAAACATAATCATGATATGGAATTTAACAGATCCAAAGACCATAAGACACTGAATTTAAATAAAGATGATATACAGCTTGTTAAAACCAAATATATATAGGAAGATGTGGTATGAGTGCCAATGAGACACCTATCCATCCAAGTAACAAATTATAAAAGTAAACCATTATAGGTCAAGGTACGGCCTTCAAATGCACAAAAAGTTTTAAATCGGAATCAAGACGTCGTAAGATATGTTTATATAGAGAAAGTTAAAAGCTTTGTTAAATCACTTTGATGAACAAAAAAAATTCAATATTGTTTTGTTCTGCATGTTGTTTTATATGCCAACGATTTATTTATTAATCTGGTCTTATTTGCCATTTGCACAGATGCCTGCTAAACCCACAAGGAATCGCCGACGCAGAACAGCAAAGGTAATTCAAATGCATTACAATCGTATTTCCCTCTTTTTACATTGATATTATTGAAATAGATTACTTAGTATCAGAAATTATAAATCATACATATGGTATCTTATTCATTAATGGCATCAACTGACGAAGTATAACATGTAAAGTTTTAATCCTGCACTGTATTTAATTTAGTTGAAGTATGTCGAAATTTCTTTTCATGCCTTTGAAAAATAAATTAAATTGTAAACAAATGGTTTTTATTTTGTAAATACAAAATATTATTTAAGGATTTTGTGGACATACTACTAAGTAAGATTGCAGATTTCAAGCACAAGGCAAAGCAATCTCTGCTGCAGTCATATATTGAAATACAAAGTCTGATCGAAAACAAGCGTTTATCTGCTGACGTTAAAGACGAACTTAGTACAGAATTTGGAGATATAGAAAAGGTTATTTCAGATTTTCTCAAAGACCTTGCGGATGATTTTTGTCCAATAGTTATAACAGGTAATTATTAATTAATTGCTGTCTACAAACCTATCCTAATTTTTTTGTTTTATTTGATTTTTTGTAAATAACGATGCACATTTCGGTAGATAAGTGTATGAACATATTCCTTATATTTTGAAAAAGTTTTTACTATCGATTTCTCAATACGATGCATCGAAATTGACTTTACCAACCGCATTTGTAATGCATTATATATCACACAAAGCCTTACATACTGTCGGACAGATAAGATAGTTTATGCATTAATGCAAAGGACAAGGTACGATAAGGCCCGTTTTTGCCCTCCTATTTTCTCATTTTCTAAATTTTGTTTTGGAAAGGGATATGTAATTAGAGACATTTTAAGATATATATTTAAAATTCGCATGTGAAACACATTGCCTAGGGTGCACCCTCTTTAGTAAATTTTATAATCTTTACTGAAGTGAAAATAAACGTTATAATTTCCCTTCAGTATTGGACGACCTGCCGGCTAAGTTAATTCCAATGTATCAGTGTTACTGTTGTTTAGTAGACCTTCATCTCGACTCCTTAATTAGACAGCCAACGGACGAAACAATTCAGTGAACTCAGACAACTTGATAAATTGACAAACTGTTTCATGACGAAATGGTTAATTGGAATACTTCATGAATATCACGGTTAAATCATTTTTTGCTTTTTATAAATTAATTCAAATGTGAACACCTTAAACACCAATCTGTGCAAATTATAGCTAGACATATACTAACGCTCGTTTTGTTATTGAACATAAAAACAGCTGAACATATAACCAGGTTCAATCCACCATTTTGTACTTTTAAAAATGCCTGTACCAAGTCAGGAATATTATAGTTGTTGTCCGTTCGTTTGATGTGTTTTATCATTTGATTGGGGACTTTTCGTTTTGAATCTTCCGCGGAGTTCAGTATTTTTGGGGATTTTACTTTTTTTTTGATAACCTTAATATTTGTATCAACAATGCATCTGGTCATTCTATTTGAAAAGTGTCAGCTTTAACCAAGGACTTTAGTATAGAAATTAATTGATTAACACGGTTTTTCTTTAAAATCAATATAAAAAAACGCCTTGACAATCGGAATCTTATGTATGTTTCAAAAATTATTACGTCAGTATTCAGTTACGTAAAAAGGATCCAAAAGATTTTGATAAAGATGAGTACGAGCCGAGAGATGTAAATCATATGTTGTTTTCAAAAAAATATTGAAAAAGGTATACAAAAACATTCCTTCAAATTTTGCTGATCGCTGCATCATTAATCCTTTTTTAGCTCACCTGACATGAAAGGTCAAGTGAGGTTTTTTCATTACTTTGCGTCCGTCGTCCGTCGTCCGTCGTCGTCGTCTGTTAACTTTTACAAAAATCTTCTCCTCGGAAACTACTGGCCACAATTTAACCAAACTTGGCCATAATCATTACTAGTGTAGCTTGTTTAACAAATGTGTTCGATGACCCCGCCTGCTAACCAAAATGGCCGACATGGCCAAAAATAGAACATATGGGTAAAAGGCATTTTTTGGCTTATATCTCTGAAACTAAAGCATCTAGATCAAATTTTTCGTGATGTAAAAATGTTCATCAGGTTAAGATCTACACGCTCTAATATTTTCAGACGAATGTTGGGTTGCTGTCCTTGATTTGGTCATTTTAAGGATTTTTTGCAGTTTTTGGTTATTATCTTGAATATTATAATAGATAGAGATAAACTATAACCAGCAATTATGTTCAGCGAAGTAAGATCTACAAATAAGTCAACATGATTAAAATTGTCAGTCGACCCCTTAATGTGTTATTGCCCTTTATATTCAACTTTTAACAATTATTCGTAAATTTTTGTTTTCTTTTACAAAAATCTTCTTCTCTTAAAAAAACTGAGACAAAGGAGTAGGTCCGGTAAGACCCCTTTTTGGCCCCAAAATATAGCAGTTTTACAAAATTGTTAAAATGTAAACTTTTCAATTTATTTATCTCTCAATTGATACGATATTCCCGTGCTTGCATTTCCTATCATGATTTTCTTGATAGAGGTTTACTGCTCACAAGGAAGCTATTAAATCAAGAGTTCCAAATGGTGAAGTTGAAATCATCCCTTCGTAAATTTTACGGACGCCATCACGAGTTGGTTGACCGTTATGGAATAACCATTTCACAAATGATATCGGATATGTTCCTCACGTCGTAACTACAATCCCCTTCCCTTTCATGAATTTGACCTCCCGAATTAGACTATTTACCGGATTTATAATCACATAAGCAACACGACGGGTGCCGCATGTGGAGCAGGATCTGCTTACCCTTCCGGAGCACCTGAGATCACCCCTAGTTTTTGGTGGGGTTCGTGTTGTTTATTTCTTTAGTTTTCTATGTTGTGTCATGTGTACTATTGTTTTTCTGTTTGTCTTTTTCATTTTTAGCCATGGCGTTGTCAGTTTGTTTTAGATTTATGAGTTTGACTGTCCCTTTGGTATCTTTCGTCCCTCTTTTATTTATTAATTGAACAACAGAATGCTTCTTTTACATAAATATGGGCTGTTTTTGACAATACAATTCACATATATCTGGTACTAGCACCATTAAGTCATGCTAAATCACTGAAATCTTCACAATTCTAGCATTTTAGTTAAATTTTAGACGGTTTTCGTGTAAAACGAAAGTAGCCGCATTCGTGTTCATCCTTAATATTAAAATGTAAGTTGTATTTTATGATAATACATAACATATATAAAGGTTGAGGATGAACACGGATGCGGCCACTTTCATTTTTGACAAAAACCATCTGAAAAGTGACATTTTTTTGCATATTTGGTAGATTTTTCATATTTGAGCTTGAATCGGATCGTTTTAAATGGCACAATAAGTTAAAATCTTTCACATCAACTAATTGAATCAAATAAAATAGACACTTAAGTGTTTAAAAAGTGGTCAAAATCTTTCGTCAGATGAACCTGAAATTTGAGGCCAAAATCGGTCCTTACCGGACCTACTCCTTTTACTGAACTTGGCCATAATTATCATAAGTGTTTCTAGTTTTAAAAATGTGTCCGATGACTCCGCTTTACAGGCAAAATGGCAGACATGGGCCTGGCTAAAAATAGAACATAGGGGTAAAATGCAGTTTTTTTTTTTGTTTATATATCTTAAACTAAAGCATTTAGAGCAAAATTGACAGGTGGCAAAAATGTTCATCAGATTTTGATTTTTCTACCATGAAGTTTTCAGACGAGTTTGGGTTGCTGCCCCTAAGTTAGTAATTTTAGGGAAATTTTGCAGTTTTTTATTACTATCTTATATATCATTATCGTATCTAATAATATCTTATATCTAATACTATTAATTATGAGTGTCACCTTATTTTACAATTATGAATTCCAAAGCATCAGTAAATACAGGTGAGCCTCTAGTTATTTCGAAAGGTCATTTGAGCATATTCTTCAAGCTGTCAATGCTCTTTTAAAATATTAAACGAAAAAACATCATGTTCTTCCTTGACTGTCGAGAAGAATCCTACTTTTAGGTTTATCTAAAATTAAGTTTATATTTTTTTGTTTCTTTAGGTGAAACAAGCGCAGGGAAGAGTAGTTTTGTGAATCTATTACTAGGCGTGGAATTGCTACCTAAACACTCATTGACTTGCACTTCAACAATTTGCAGAATTTATAATAAAGAAGCAAAATCGATCGTTTTGATTAGTGGAAAAGACTACATAAAAGAATTAGTGTTACAGGGAGATACTGATACAGCTGAAGTCCAGGATCTTTTACGAAAACACGGAAGTAAACCTGTTTTATCACCAACAGAAAAAGAAAACATACCAGACGAGAGTAGTGATGTGTTAAAGTACATAGATATCAATTGGCCAATCCCTGCTTTACAGGTAGGATTTACAGTTGAGATCATTGCCTTATTGCCTTATCTATCATTTCACATGTTTTAATCGAGCGTGACTGATGAGTATTTTATAGACGAAATGTGACGATTTTTATTTTTCTTTCATCGTGAACATTTGCCAAACTTCGTTGACCATTTCTTAATTGTTTTCAGAGAATGACCACAGGTATGCTCCATTTTTCTGACAAACATTACCTGCCTTTTGTATTGTTATAGGGTTTAACACATTTTTTTGCCTCACCTACGATAGTAGAGGGCATTATGTTTTCTGGTCTGTGGCTCCGTTCGTTCGTTCGTTCGTTCGTCGGTTCCTCTGTGCGTCCGTTCAGGTTAAAGTTTTTGGTCAAGGTAGTTTTTGATGAAGCTGAAGTCCAATCAACTTGAAACTTAGTACACTTGTTGCTTATGATATGATCTTTCTAATTTTAAAGCCAAATTAGACTTTTGACCCCAATTTCACGGTTCACTGAACATAGAAAATGAAAGGGGGAGTTTCAGGTTAAAGTCTTTGGTCAAGGTAGTTTTTGATGAAGCTGAAGTCCAATCAACTTGAAACTTAGTACACTTGTTGCTTATGATATGATCTTTCTAATTTTAAAGCCAAATTAGACTTTTGACCCCAATTTCACGGTTCACTAAACATAGAAAATGAAAGTGGGAGTTTCAGGTTAAAGTTTTTGGTCAAGGTAGTTTTTGATTTAATTGAAGTCCAATCAACTTGAAACTTAGTACATATGTTCTCCATAGTATAATCTTTTTAATTTTAATGCCAAATTAGATTATTACCCAATTTCACAGTCCATGGAACATGGAAAAGGATAGTGCGAGTGGGGCATCCGTGTACTTTGGACACATTCTTGTTCTACATCTTATGCACTTTTTGCCTGAGGCGATTAACTGGTAATCTGATTCCAAACTTGAACATTAAATTAATGAGTGTACTATTGCATTGTTCATCGCGTAACTTACTTGTGATAAGTTACACTCTTGAGTAAAAGTAGAGCAGGATATACGTTCCCCAAATAAGCACCTTAGTGTGATTTGTGTTACCTCACGAAAAACTGGGTAGTCGTAGGTGCTTCGGGAGGGTTCCACGGTTGGGAAAGGCTTAAGCAAGATGAACAAGCTTTAAAGACTAACATACATCATCAAAATGGAATGAAGTTAGATTTTTAGTAAATGAAGATAGAACAAGGGGTTTCGCTAGAATATTGGAATAGCTAAAACGTTTTAGCTGTTACTATTTTTATTAATGGTGGTGTAGTTCAAACGATAATTATCATATGACTTACACGTTAGAGTCTACTGGTGATCCAAATCGAAACTATTACATTATGTCTTTATTAAATTCATTAAAATTATTGTTATCTATTATTTGTGAAGTAATTAAATTTTCATATGATCTAATCGATTTGTTTAGATTGTATTTCAATGAAAATGTAACTTTGCTTTTAAGGAACACATGTTGATTGTTGATACTCCTGGTATTGGCCCTGACAATCCAGAACTGACAGAAAGATTGTACCAATATCTTCCAAAGGCTTTGGCCTTCATCTATGTTATAAATACTCCAAATGCTGGCGGTATACAGAGTGACAGAGTAATGTTATTTTCATTAAAATCAGTTTTACGAAGATATTTTTAGAATTCATTGTTTGAGCACAATTAAAATTTTATATGATTTTACATCCGAACAGTAGAATGATCATTTATCAGACAAGTGTATGCAAAACAAACAACAACAGACATACGGCTCTTGTTATAATATAATGCGCATTAGAATAAAACAGCATATACTATAAATGCTGAAAGAATTTCTTAAATAAAATGTTAGATCACCTCTTAATTTAGGCAGATTTGTGTTTCCTGATCTTCACTAAGTATACTGGTAGTGGATTATAGTTTGTCACTTAAGGCTCAATCGTTTCTGTCTGTCTATCTAAATATCCATTGGTCCTTCGACCTTTTTTTCTAGAAGTCTTAAAGTATGCCAAGAACATAAATTAAATGTATCTTCTTTGTTTTGCGTGGAATTAAGATAACGGAGGAATTAAAGAATAAACTGCGGAAAAAACGCAGTTATTGAGTAGAAAATTATTTGAAAAGCATCCTTTTGTGCCAGGATTTCAAAACAATTGATAGACATGTACTAAATGCTATTCCGAATTACCATTAAGATATATATAAGAGTGCCAATGAGAAAACTCTCAATCCAAGTCACAATTTGTAAAAGTAAACCATTATGTGTCAAAGTACGGCCTTCAACACAGAGCCTTGGCTCACACCCACAGCAAGCTTTAAAGGACCCCAAAAAAGTGTAAAACCATTCAAACAGGAATACCAACGGTCGTATCTATATCAAAAAACAGAAACGAGAAACGAAAACATGTATGAATCACAACAACAAAAGACAGCCAATGAACATCAGGTGTAGGTCACCTTTTTTGTATTGATTGTCAAAATACATACAAAAATATTTATGATGCTTTCGAATACATTATTATTTTCTTTCATTTTTTTTAAAAATCTGTTGTTGTCTGTTACATTAATTTTCTAACCTGGTTCAGGTACTCTTTTGTGGGGATTTATCTTTCCGTCTACACAAGACAACAAAGGAGTAGGTCCAGTAAGACCCTTTTTTGGCCCCAAAATATAGCAGTTTTACAAATTTGTTAAAATGTGAACTTTTAGTTATTTATCGGACAGAAGAATGCTTCTGCTACATACATATAGGCTATTTTTGACAATGCAATGCCCATATATCGGGTAGTAGCACCATTACGTCATGCTTAATTACTGAAATCTTCACAATTCTATCAGTTTAGTTAAATTTTAGACGGTTTCCGTGTAAAACGAAAGTGGCCGTATTCGGGTTCATCCTTCATATTGAAATGTTAGTTGTATTTGATGATAATACATAACATATATAAAGGTTGAGGATGAACACGGATGCGGCCACTTTCATTTTTGACAAAATCTGAAAAGTGACATTTTTCGGCATATTTGGTAGATTTTTCATAGTTGAGCTTGAATCGGATCGTTTTTCATGACTAAATCAGTTAAAATCTTTCACATAAACTAATTGAATCAAATGAAATAGACACTTAAGTGTTTAAAAAGTGGTCAAAATCTTTTGTCAGATGAACCTGAAATTTGAGGCCAAAATCGGTCCTTACCGGACCTACTCCTTTATTTTGTCTTATTTCAGATTCTTCAAATACGGGATGTGTTGATGAAACAGAATCAAGATGAGCATATGTCGGTATTTGACCCAGAAAGAGCAATATTTATCTGCAATAAATGGGATCAGATCCATGAAGAACCAGACAAAGTTTTTCAGATGGTGCAAGATACTTTAGACGAGAGTTGGATAGGCTTTGATCCAGACAAGCTGTACAGACTAAGTGCACGCGAGGTAATATGCTTTTGACAAAGTTGTAAAAACGGTTTGTTCATCAGTGCTATTCGACGTTTTTACTTATGACAGGGTTGTGGATGGGTATTTTAGCGGTTTATGTTGGTTTCATTGGGTAAAGGAATGTTGAGTATTGCTTCTTTAAAGTTACACACATCACTGTTTACCTACAATACACCGGTGCATTGGTTTTTTTTTTTTAATTTGAAAAGTAACATTTGGTCATCAAGTGGCCATTTATAGTTATAACACTTTAAGTGTTTAATCCTTGAAAGACAACACTAAGCCTAGCAGATGAAAACCAAAAACAACATATCAGTATAGGATCAGCTCGCCGGTAACGTAAATTTATTAATTTTATTACAAAAGATATATAATAAAGGACTTTCCGTTTTGATTTTCCTTGGAGTTCGTTACTGACGTTACTCTTGTTATTTTAATTTATACCAATGTTCAAATCTCGGTAATTGATAAAGAAGGCAAATTAAGAAAATTGATAAAAACTGAGGAATCTGCAGAAAGACCCGATGTGTCGACAGGATAATCGTCTACCTATACATGCATCGACCGCCATGCGAATTAACACTCAGTAAAAGTGTTACAATCGCGAGTAGGACACAATCAGTTAAAAGACAGATGGTACGAATCTGTTTAATCTCTTCACTGACTGCTACCATACTAGATACCTGCAATGGCATAATAGAAACAGTCAGATAACGGTCAGATAACGAATAATTTAAATGTAAAATTTCCATGCAAATAATTATATAGTTAAAAATTTAGCTTGTTTGATAATGAAATGTAGTTTGATTAATAAAAAAATGTATTCCGGCTTTTGACGGCAGCATAAATCTAATTAAGACTAATGGTTAATGTTTATCAACAAATAAAAAATAAGTAAGTAAGCATAGACTCGTGTAATAATAAACAGGAATGAATATTTTTAGTTGGTGTAGTTCCTGTAAATAAGTGATACCAATTTATTACTTTTTTGAAATGTTGTATATTATTGATTGACTTATGCACATTCATGTGTGCAGTTTTCAGTTAGAGATAGGTTACCACTTTGTTCGAGTTAGTTATTTCCTTTATGATGTGTCATATAAAATTAAGAATGGAAATGGGGAATGTGCCAAAGAGAGAACAACCCGATTATAGAGCAGACAACAGCAGAAGGGGACTAACAGGTCTTCAATGCAGCGAGAAATTCCCGCACACGGAGGCGTCCTCCAGCTGGCCCCTAAACAAATATATATACTAGTTCAGTGATACTGAACGCCATACTAAAGTCCAAATTGTACACAAGAAACTAAAATTAAAAATAATACGAGACTAACAAAGGCCAGAAGCTCCTAACTTGGGACAGGCGCAAAATTGCGGCGGGGTTAAACATGTTTATGATATCTCAACCCTCCCCTATACCTCTATCCAATGCAGAAAAGTAAACGCATAACAATATGCACATTAAAATTCAGTTCAAGAAAAGTCTGAGTCTGATGTCAGAAGATGTAACCAAAGAAAATAAACAAAATGACAATAATACATAAATAACATCTACTAGCAGTTAACTGACATGCCAACTCCAGACTTCAATTAAACTGATTGAAAGATTATGTCTTCATTATATGAATATCAGGCACAATCCTTCCCGTGAGGGGTTTAGTATCATACCATCATAACATATATAAGAAGAACATAACCTGTGTCATGCCAACAGGTTTTTAAATAAATGTGTTTAGGTCCGATGCAAAGACCCTATAAGTGAATCAATGTTAACGCCAAAATATCTATGTTTCTATTCTTCTACTATTTAATTTGATGAAAAGTATGATATTCACTTCAAATACTTTTAAATATAGATTTTCTTTATTGTATGATTTTGTATATAACTTCTTACTGTTATTAAATCTGATGACTGTAATATTTAGGAGATGCAGAACTCTCTCGATGGTAACCCAGTTTCGCAGGACTTTACAGATATCCTAAAAGGTATTGAAAGCATGATTCCCGCAACAATCAGAGAGAAGTACCATAGACATTTGCAGTTAGTAACTTTTAAACATTTCAGTAAAAAATATTATATTAAAAGAAAACATGTTTAGGATTATATGTTATACTCCACAAATAGACCCAACAGTGACGCTCCAGTCAAAATTGTTAAGAGTCAAAATAAAGTATGAGATTGAGGACCTAAGTGTGTGAAAAAAATCCAAATTGCTAATATTTTCCTTCTGTCAAAAACTTATAGTATTTTGAAAAGTTCACTTGAAAAAAAACTTGCCATTTTGGAAATTATACTTTTAATGAAAGAAAAAGGTTTCACACTGGTAAATAATCGATTATCTTAACTTACATCATTCGGCAACTACGAGTACTCGAATTTAGTCTTTTATGTTTATTTTACACTGACCTTATTGAAAACCATGTTTCGATGTTCTATATCGTGAAACGACGTCTTGCATATGAAAACGGACGAATTTTCCTTGAAGAACTGTGAAATATTTTTAGGACTTCCAATGTTTTGAATAAGCAATGATTTATTTGACGGAAACTTTGGTATCAAATTATTTTTATTTTGTGTGTATTTACTGTTTGTATGCTCCGCCTAAGATAGATGAGCCATTATTTTCATGTTCAGGGCGTACATCCGTCTTTTCATCAGTTACGTATCAGGTATAAGTTATCTTTTAAACGATTTGATTCAAGTTACTTGTGTTCAAGTCAATTCGAAAGTGATAACATTTACATATAACGAAGAGATCTTTCTAAATTATAAGGATCAGTTATAATCATTGGGATTTCGACCAGATTTCATGATGCGGTGGAGTTGTATCTTAAGAATACATATGCTTGTTCAACCATATTAGTATGCTGTGCGTGAATTTTTATTTAAAGGACAACATTAGATGAATTGTATTGATTTCAGCTGGCAGAGGAAATTTATAGAACGATTATTGATGAAATTGTCTACAAGAATACGAAATTCACATAAATCAAAACAAGACAAAAAAGAAATGAGAGAAAACATAAGAAAAAGGATTCAGTCTGTAAAGGAAAATCTGTCATTGGTAAGAAACCTTCTGGTAATAATGTTCGTGCATAATTTGCTCATTTGACTATTTAACTTTAACGTCAGTGATACTAGAGGCCAAAATTGTCATTAAGTACAATATATCTTTTTAGTTTTTTTATTTATCTAAAATAGGAAAACTGTATTTTATTTACATGAATATTTTTAATTGTGCCTATAAAGTAAGTCCCCGTTTAACATTGTTTAAAATAATGGGTGCCCGAAATTATTTTCATTTTTGTCTGAATGTGCTGGAAATTTTTTTTAATTCTATTAACCAAAAAAGATAGTGTTCAGTATCGTGACAAAAGAATAATTGTATTTTCATGATATATAATATAATGTTAATTATAACTTTTGGCATTCCTGTTTATTCAGAAAAAAAGAATGCGATTAAGTAACATTTGTGTTTCATTAAACATACAATTAACCAGATAATATGTAATGTTATTTTACTTTTTAACATTGTATTCTTAATTGGTGTGCGTCTGGATATGTATGTGTGTCTGTTTTAGTTTTGCATGTTTTGACATATATATCTGTATATTTCAAATAGAAAAAACAAGCCGTGCAGAGTAAAGCAAAAACTCATTGCAAGGAAATAGCAAAAAACGTCTTTGACCATTTACAAAGCAAGGATACATTCGATACGATGTTTAAATGGACCGAAGATGATCTTCCAACTCATGGCAGTATTCAAGATATAAAAAGAGTCATTGACAAATTAGCTTTAGACTATATAACTCATGAGTTACGCAAAAAGATTCAAGAAACAGAAGTTTCAAAACTGAGGGATATGATTGAACACTTATTTAAGAGTGAATGCTTTTTGATAGATAGAGAATGTGAAACAATTGACGGAATTCTCTTAGGAGAAGAAGAAACTTGCATATCAAGGAAAATAAATGCATCGGCTAGAAGCACATCTTTTGAGTTGTCAGACATTGGTCTCAGAGGCACAAAAGGAAAGATTTTGTTGGCAGTCAGTTCACCTTTTATATTAGCCTTCGGACTTATATTGCTGCCAGTCGGTGTCACATATGCTATTTCAGATAAACTAAACAATGAAATGAAACTTTCTGAATACAATTCAGATAGAATCGCTTTTGCAAACAAAAGAGCAGAAAAAATGTTAACCAAATTGTCAGTTCAAGTTCTTACCACGACAATTGAAGAATCGCTGTTGAAGAAAATAAATTGTCGCATTAAGGAGTTTTTTGACAAAGAAATTCCAAGACGAATAAACGCAGGTGACAAACTCATGGAAAATATTTCCAAAGATTTGAGACAACCAAGAGAAATACGAAAACACAGTTATGGTATCCAAAAAGATGTTATGCCTGTTTATGGACGAATTATTTTCGCTTCAATGGCTGTCTTTGGTGAAAACATTACTAAATCCGATGACATCGCTGAGACCAAGGTTGTTGCCACGATACAGTTAAACAACGAAAAAATAACAGTGGCCGTTAAATCAATGCGATACAAGGAAAACAACAACGACAAATATACATCTACGGCAGAAGTTTATAGTATGAGGTAGGTATGACTATTATGAATAGCTATAAACAAAAGAACAAATCAAATAAATGTATTTCAAGTTCCATTTGTCGGAAAATATCCACATTTATGTTTTAAGGTGGTACACTACAGGGAGATAACTCTGTAAAATCAGCTAAACGTTTTAATTACGTTGAGTTGTTAAGGGAGTATTAAGCTTCTCAATGATCAAAATGAGTGTTTGTCAAACTGCTATATAAATAGTGTACTTTTTCTGATAAATGGTTGGTTCAATTCTTTTGAAATTTTTATATTTTTGTCAAAGGGTCAAAGTAAATACTTTGTCAAAATTTTAGGAAAATTAACCGTGCCAAATTAATTTAAGGAAAGGTGTTTGGTACCACCTTAAAATGATGAGATTTATTATGCTTATTGATTGATCGATCATATGTTTGTTTGATTATCTGATTAACAAATTGTAACACTGAGTGGTAAATATTCTTGGTAATTCAAGACGTCAAAAAAAATTCATATTAGATAAAATACTAGTAGTTAAGCTCTTCAAAATGACACTAAGGGGATAAAGGTAAAGAAACTTTGATTATCTCAGATAACGTGTATAGGGAAGACATTTTGCCTAATAACAGGCCACATACAAACCTGTCAAATAAGTGTTGCACTCGATTAAAGAGTCATGAAGATATAAAATGCATCTCTAGGAAGCATGTATACTCAAAATCCCTATTTTGACACGACGCAAATCTGCAAAAGATCGTAATTTAATCACAGCAAATTTAGTTAGAAAGGACTAAACGTAAATTAGTGACCCGCAGATAATTAATCGGCGAAATGCAATAGCTTCTTAAGATGCAAAATCCAAACTTTCAATAAACAGTTGCAGGTCAACGTGCAAGAAATAAATCTCCCCGTGTCTACAAAATTACTTAAGGGGACGTCCGACAACTGGACATCTACGTTGAATTCCCTAACGGAAAACACATAACAAACTAGAGACAACAACAAACATCTTCTTTATCAGTTATCTTCTTTGTGTTCGCTCATTCATATTTTTTGTCTGAAATATATTCGTTATTTCTCATGTTTTTGTTAAATTAGAAAAGATTGTTGACACTTGAAGATCACTAATTATACGTTGATTCAAAGCATTGCTGAGGAAATCAAAGTTCTCTATAATGTATTGTTTCTAATAATGTAGTTATAGCTAAAAATAAATTAGCAATAACGTATTAAAAATAGTACAAATTCCTTATTACAGAGATCTTCATCACCAGAATGTTGTCAAGTTCTATGGTATTTGTCCATTCAATGACCACGTACTGGAAGGCTTTGACTTTTTCATAGAATATTGTGGAGAGAATTTAGATAACAAAGTATTTGATGAGCATATACGTTGGCGCAAAAGTCTTCATTACATAAAAGACGGTCTTGAAGGACTGATATATCTCCATCAATCTGGAATCGTTCATAGAAACATTCGACTTGCTGCAATATTAGTAAGTAGAACAAAAATTCACAACACTGTCCTCGTGTTCAATGTTTGGCGATAAATCAATAATTTCAATACTTTGAAAATAAATAATAAAGTGGATGATGTCAAAGGGACAGTTAAACCTCGTATGTTGAAGCGAAATTTGCGATATTGTTGTAAGCCAGACAACTATGTACAAAACTCGACATAAGAACAACACTATCTTCCGGTTTTTTGCTTACCATTCGACTATTTTTGGAGATTATGATGGTTTTAAAAAAAAAAACATAAAAAGACATAAAAGCTACCAATAGGTTAAAATATTTATCTTTGCGATTCTTTATCATGATGAATCTTAACTCATTGTAATCTTGAAGCCTTTTATCAATATTGAAAGAAATGGTACTTAACCAGCAAGTCGGTCTGAAACAAACATGGCTTATCTTTCTGTGACTGAAGTATGCGATTCTTTTCTAAGATACTTGAGAGCGACTGAAATATTTCCTTCACAAGTTCCACGTGGTTGATGGCTACATTTTTCTAATTTCTCAACTCGTTAAGACTTTGTTATTAAACCCTCGTTTCTATTAATATTCAACGAAAATATTACTGACATTGCTCCTGTCAATCTGACTGAAATACATATCATTTGACTACACTTACAAGTATCTGACAATAAAAGATTGTAAAACAGAAAGAAAAAGAGAGCGTTGTCAGAATATTGTTAGATAAGCGTGTACACAAGATCCGTATTCCTAACACATTATGCACTTGTCTATTTTTTTTTTTTTGACACATGCAAATACTTCTATGTTTTATATTCATTAAATTTTTGATTAAAATATCTCATTCTGATTCACATTTATTAACACAATTTGTAATTTAACATATCTGTCCTTCTATTTCTGAAAATAGACATTTTGACTAACAAATTAAATCAAGTTACATTTTCTTCAAAGACATTTAATAGAGCAATTGCTTCCTAATAATGAATGTAATGTGAAATTTTTATGAAAGGCTAAATTGAACAGGCAATTTAGTTCATTTTTGTCGAAATAAGATAAATAATATCGCTCGACTTCTTTGAATCCGTATTCATTTGACATTTAAATCAATCCATTAGCTGGATAGGGGTTATGCATGCGTTTGGCTATTAAAAGGAAAATAAAATATAAATATATAACAGAGAAAAAAACAATGATTAACCCATGAATTGAAATGAAACATACTAAAAAAATCCAATTACACGTAGTTGCAATCACCCTTATGTTTAATTTTATGTTTATATCGGGTTATATGACCGTCCAGCAGTCTTCGGATGTCAGTTCGATTGCCAATTCGATGAGGTATAGACATACATAAACACAAAAGTTTGATAGATATTATCGAGTTTATGCATTGTTAATTGTTTATTTTATACTTTTTTTAATTTGGATATATGTTTAAGTATGTTATAAATCAAATATTAGAATTTGCTCGAATCGATGAAGATGAATTTGACAGCTAATGCCCCTTCACCTGTTTCGTTCAGTTTTACCTTCGGATAAATTTAAAAGATAATAAATGGTCTGCTTTTGTTTCAAATTTCACATATTCAGATAAAAGATGGTGAAGCAAAACTGTCTGATGGTGGCATTACCATGAGAAAGATTTTAAAAGGTAATATAAGTGGTGGTGTGCCAATTGTTAGAGCTCCAGAAGTCTTACTGTGCGATTACTGCGGTCATGAGTCAGACATGTTCCAAGTTGGAATAGTTCTATGGGAAGCTTTTTATACCAAGAGAGCGTTTTTAGATAAAAGTGCAAAAACAACATATGAAGAACTGATCAAGCGCATTGTTAACGGAGAAAGACCTTCACTGGTGGACCCTTACCCACAAATAACTATCCGTCACAAAATTGAAGACTGTTGGGAAAAGGGTCTAGATCAAAGGCCTTCTGCAAAAGATGTGAGAGATGTAATCACTGCATTCCTAGAAAGTAGTCCTATAGCAAATTGATTAAAACGTCCTTAAGATGTTTGTTTGTTTGGTTTTATACACTCGTTCCGAAAGAGTAGAATGTTGGTTAACGCCAATGCATCCATCCATCCTTTTAATGATATGTTCGTGGCCTTTTTCAAAGCACTACAAATCTAAGCTTCTTGAAAGTTTGCAGCAACGTGTGTGTGTCAGTGCGATACTGTTGGCGTTTGGTTTTTTCATTCGTATCTCATCACATTCCTTTTAATCGTATACTTACAGATAATTACTTTCAATAAATCTGTTGTTGCATTATTTAAACTACACAAATGTATGAACTTAAGAGTTTCCTACAATGTGAAATATGCCTTACAACTACTTTTTTACAAAAGAACTGATGCAAGGTTTCATTATTTAGCAATAACTCATATCTCGACTTGGTTTTGTTTCTCTAAAACACTAGATTGATTGTCATAAAAGTGCACCTGATAAACCTGGAATGTAATTTTTGTCTTCCATTCCACATCATTCTGCCACGGTTGAATAAATTTGCTAACGCAGATATTATTTTCAAACCATGTGTCAAAATCAATAAATTGCTATAAATATCCTATAATGTTTATTGTATTGATAATGAGTGGTTTTTCCATTTATGATTATTATGATACATCATTGTATTTATATCATTTTGGTATTACTATTTGTATTATTAGTTTTATTATAATTATCATCCTTTCTCGACATGAACTTGCCTATCGTAGTTCTCCTAATGTATTTAAGGGTTTGTAATATGTTATGCTTACATATCTAGATATGCAAAATGTACTCGTCGAGTTCATTTTTTGTCAATCAAGTGCCATTTAGATTTCTTTATTATCAATTTACTAGAGTCCTTCGATTTAATGATACATTGTAATTATATGTAATTTAGTAAGTTTTGTAACGTGTAACCACTACTTGTAGTAATGAAGTGGTGAGTGTTTGTTTGACAGTATGCACATATCCTGTATGTTTTTTTTTATAACGAAGTAATATTTTGTATCAGCAATATCATATTTTAAATTTCAAGAAATACTGCTTATTTGTAAAAAAAGGACATATTTTTGGATAAACATACCATTATTTGTTAAATCTCTGTGACTACTTTTGTCAAAGAGTACTGCAAAAGAATTCAACTATAAAAGAAGTTGGTTAATTGGAAGTGTCTTTTCACTTTTTTAGAAAATGTTACTATTTCTCTATACTTTTTTCTATGTTTTCAGAAGTTTCATGATAAAGAAAGCAGAAAAAAATATTTCGACCCCCTCCCAAGTCCCCCAAAGTTATCAAACATGTTGAATAAGTGGATATCAATTTTTTGTATGTTTAAATCCAAAGAAAAGGTATTTCCCCGTTTCGATAACTGTCAGAAACTGTTGTACATATAGTTTGTACATGAATATGTTTATTGTTGATATCATAACTTCAGAGACGAACAAGATAATAGTATTTGTATTATTTAAAACAATAATAATATCACATTTAGAAAAAAAATTCCTTAGAGCAATAAAAATTTAATTTTTTACTGTCTAAAGTTTGCACTGTTGCCGGAGTTATCTCTCTTTTTATAAATATCTTTCAATACTTTAGTAATTACTATCTTCAACTGAATTGTTTATATGAGTAACACATTTTAAAAATCATTTAGTATTGTGAATGCCAAATTATTTATTAAGTTTATATTCATTTTCTACAAAAACCCACTGTCGGATTCTTTCGTTGAAAAGTATTTTAGGTGTTAAAACATATGAAATAAATAAGTCGGTGTACCAAAAGTGTATATTGTCAAATTTAGCATTCCTATGTTTATGTTTTCAAAGGTGATACAAGTAATAATATTACATGAATTCAATTTTGAACTTTCTTTTTATAATATAGAATATTCTAAAACCTTAGTTTTAGTTTTCATATATTATAAATGCTAAAGCTTGTAATACATATTTATAATTATCTAATGCATTTTTCGTTTATTATTCAAATTCAATAATAAGTATATAGCCAACAAGAGATGTGGAGAAAATATCAATGAGATACCTATAGTTTTTCTTGAAAAATTAAATCATAAAAATATTGAACTCCGAAGAATATTCAAAACGGAAAGTCCTTAATCAAATGGCAAAATCAAAAAATAAAACACATCAAACGAATGGACAACAACTGTCATATTCCTGACTCGGTACAGGCACTTTCTTATATAGAAACTCGTGGATTAAACCTGATTTTAAAGCGCTAAACTTCTCACTTGTGTGACAGTCGAATCATATTCCGTTATATGGACAACAATGTGTGAACAAAACAAACAGACACAATATGTAACTAGATGTGTCAAAGCGACACGAATGGCCCGTTGAAAAATCTGCATTTTCAATAACACATGTGGACACAAACATGATGGTAGTCTCACATATAAAAAATCAGCTCAAAATCTGGAGGCGTATAGAAAAAAGTCTTTATAACTATGATTTTCAACAATTTTCAAAGTTGTAAACCCATTATTTTGGCAAAAATTAGCGGAGCGAAACGAAACTTAAACTTGATCTGTAACTCATCATGGTTAGCGCACATACCAAAAATCAGCCAAATATCTGAAAGCATCTAGAAAAAACTCCGTTTAACTGTGATTTTCAAAAAATTTATCTAAGTCCAAAGTCCAAAATTACAGCAAAACTTAGCCGAGCGGAACAAAACTCAAACTTGATCTGTAACTCATCATGGGTAACTCACATACTAAAAAAAAGCCCAATATCTGAAGGCGTTTAGAAAAAAAATCCGTATAATGGTTTGTTGCGGAATGATGGAATGACGGAATGACAGAATGGCGGAATGACGGAATTACGGACAAGGGTAAAACTATATGGCACCGACAACTTTGTTATAAGCATTGCAACTGGTTAATTTAAAACAACAGTAGCAGAAATTGTGTGCATTAGATGAGCTGATTGCTATACATAATGGATGGATGGTTGTTTAACATTCAGTGGTAAATAAAATGCATATTCGAGACTAAATTTTGATTTTGATACGAATAGGAATAATCAATTCTACTATACATACAAACTGACATAGTTCACAAGGTTACATTCCACAAGAAGTAACATACATAACTCACTCCTAAATATCCTGGTTCCCGGTACTTCGCTCCAGGTATAAGCTGATAGCCGTACGCTCTTATATTGGTATTTGTGTAACATACTAAATATTGCGATCGGGAACCAGTGTAACATCTAAACGTCAAGTGTTTAGCAGCATTATTTATGCCAGAGATTAAATATTTATATTGGATTTAGATAAATGTAAGTTGGATCCATTCATACGATGGATTTTGGTTTCTTAAAATGACTTAAACGATATAAATTTACTGCATCGAATGCTCATTTCGACAATTAATGTCACTTCGGTGATGATGGAGACAAAATCATTTGCAAATCTAAACAAAATTACAAACGCAAAGGTTATGATCAAAACAAAAAGGACCCTAAGTATTAACAAATCCGGAAAAAAGAATCAGACCATTACATGTATAAAGTGTATTCCTTAATCTGAAAAGATTTGCAAATTTTAGAACTGCAAATGTCAATCACAACAATAACAACATTTTCATGACAGTAGAAAATATAGGATATTGGGATTGTGAAACACTTGAGGACTACCAATTACACGAAAAAGTTCTAGTATTTGCGGAATTTATACACAGGACAAAAACTTGTCTGATGAATGATCTGCACACATGATAATTACTCTGTACAAGAGTAAAAACGCTGGCATGTCTGGTCTCCTTTACTTATGATTGAATGTATGTTGAAAGTCTGTAATATGAAGAGTACATTAAGTATCACAAAAACGTTGAGTCATCAAAAGTTCATGAAACAAAGTTCAAGGTCAGATGAACTATGTCAGGCAGAAATCACTCCATAAATCAAATTAAGTTGTCCAATCTTTTAATCATTCCATACACAAATTATAATTGAACTTTTGGTTCAAGTATTTGATAAACTGACAAAATCATGGAATTAACATTGACCTATGAACCATAAATATGATGTCAAAGTTAGCTCCGTATAATAATTCCAAACATTCATTTAGTTGTGAATGATCATTGTATCTAAAATACGAACTTGACCATGTAAGCTGGACCTTCATCACTGATTCATAAGATAAGATAGACGTCAGGTGAATCCTGTTTGACAAATTGTGTAGACCTTGCAAGGTAGAAATATAACAAATATATTTAAAATATTATTTGTAATAAATAAATTGAGTATTTCATCTGACAAAAATACGACATTCTTTAAGCAGGCATAAAACTATGAATATAGGTCAAGGAAAATGGACATATGGCAGACGGAAACTTCCTAACATAAGTGTCTGCATACAAGGTATTAAGCATCAGGTTTTTTTAAGCGACGATGGACGAGTTCCAACAAGATTTCAGCAACTGCAGATTATAATATTGTAACCCTGTTTGCTGGTTGATTAAAAATACAAATCCATTTATTATCAGTTTACCACAATTCAAAAGCCATTAAAACTAACATAAACAGTATATGTGTTAGTGCAATTAGAGTATGAATGGTCATAATACACTTTTCTTAAATTAAGCTAATATGAAACATCATGTGAAGAATATTCACTCAACCTATCAACCAAAATCCTTTTCAATGTTCAGATTGACTGTCAACACATTAATTTGTTCTACTTTAGTTTTGTTTTTCGTCACATCTTTTTATCTATTTTTTACCCTTGAGTTATCACCGATTTTTGTTCTTATATCCATTCAATATTTGATCAAATTTAATTACATTCCAAATTTGAAGTAAAAATAACAGTTTACCCGATTTTCATTTTGTTGCGAGCACATAACACAGTAGCTTTTTTATTCTAACCAGTTAATTTCAAGATTATTCTTCTCCAAGACTATAAGGAAAACGTCTTAGAACAACACAGATCTCATAATCATGTGGTAAAAGATGTCATGTAAAGCCTACAGGTAAAAACCATTCACATAGATAGACTTCCATTTAGTTCCAAAGAATTCACATTTCTTCTCTGAATCGAATAACTATATATCCATTGTCATACTTTTTTTATGCCATTTTTTTCAATCAGCGGCCCAACAACTGACCTCGTTATCCCTTATATCTGGTTTGGACAGAACTAATAATATATGATTACCGTGCGGTGACATTTCAAGATGGTAACAATATTTGTATAACAAGAGTGCTTACACTGAAGTGTCTCGCCTATTTTACTTAACACTTACACTTTATGAATATTTCTTTTATTCGAAGAACTTCTCCTTTCGTCTTTTTAAATTCATGTTCAATATGTTTATTATAATTATCTTCATCTTCATTCTTATTTGTGTATCTTTGCTGTCAAGTTTATTATTCATCATCATATGGGTTTTATATCAGTGTTATAATGCTATATTTTTTTGGTTATCTAATATATTTTAATATTCCATGGTCAACTTCTTTCAATAGTAAAATTGTCTGGATAGGGTGAAACAATTTCTTGTGGACTGTTAAGTTGTTGGCAAAGAATTGGCTTTAGTTTCGTTTGTTTCCTTGGTGTTTGTGTTCAATTAAAATGTCTATTTATTGAAGCTTCAAGAAAGGATATTAATTAACCCTGCTAAACTTGCTGTAAAAGGTCAAGCGCACCTTTGATAACTGCATGCATTTACAATAGCTTAAAGTAGTTTACAAATATAAGTATGAGGTGTTAGTTGTTGTTTCTAAATAATTGATTCCTTGATATCCTTGTTGGGTTTTAATATTGATTGATTGGTGTTAAATGCCACTTATAACACTTTGTGCTATTTCATGATCAATTTTTAATGGTGGAGTAAACCAGAGTGCCTCGAGTGAACCACCCACCCTTGGTAAGAAAACTGACCATCCTTGTCAATAAAGGCTTAAGTTTGGAGTCACTTACACCTGCCGTATGTTTACAGGCTAGCGATACAATAGTATGACTACTTGGGCAACCAAAACCCCATAAATATCTAAAGTATTGAGCATGTGTCTCTCAGACCTGGTGGGTTTGGCAGGGTGAAGGGAATCCTTCTTCAAAATGTTTTTTTATGTACTTTGAGCTCGTTAAAAAGTAATTTAAGAGTATTTTATTTCGCTGGAAATGTGCAACTAGCTGTTTCAGTCCACTGAGCTGCCATGACAGTTGTCATAAACTTGTTTTATAAAATTAAAACACTAGAATATAATAATTACATCTTTATCAAAGAAAAAGTAACCATAAATAACAGCATATGATGTAAATATAATGTGCATAGATATTTTAATAAAACTTATCATACAAAACATAATTGTTGATAATTTATGTTGATGCATGAAAAATTACCTTTTTTTAACACAACATATATAATTCATTATTTAGAATTTTAAAATTATCTTCTTTTTCAATGGTCTACATATGTTATCTTTCTATGAGACGTCAACGTATTGGCTAATAATAGCAGAAACATATAATAGCAGCAAGTATCATGATCAAATATTTTGAAAGATACCCTGAATACAAAAAAATCATCTAAAGGAAAATCCAATATGCTGACCTTGCAATTTTTCTATGCACCAAAACAAAAAATCAACTATTTCACAGTTGTATATTTTATAAGCAGTCATAAATTTAATACTATATATCTGTCATATATATCAGTTATAAAATTATTTATCTAAATCCAAGAAAGACAAAAATGAAAAAATATAAAAAGTACCAGTATTTTATAACTTATAATTTTCACAGTAATCTTACAAATATATCTTTTCTTAAAAATAAAATACTCAAAAAATTGCAGCAGATATTCATCACAGCGGTTAATCAAATATGAACCAAAATAATCAGTATCCACTGGAAAAAAAACATCTGAAATGTATTCAACAACCAATAATTATATTTAGATGGTACTCAGAAGAATTTTTTCACAATTCTTTCTTTATAATTATTTTCAATGGAAATCACACCAAAGCTAGACAATTTTTTAAATGCGATGTCTTTAGGGCTGTGTCAAAATTTATATGGGTGGGGATATGGGAAGCACAAAAAGTTATTTACTGTGGGGTTTGCATTTTCCTTAGGATTTTGAAAGACTAATAAGTAAAATGAATATTTCATATTGTGTGGTTGAGTTCTTATAAAGTGCCTCCAATGGCCCAATCCATTAAACTCTGGAACAGATCTTACACCATTCAATGAATTTGACTTGTCTGTGTTAATGCGGCCTTATATTGTATAATAATATAATTACATATTAAAGGCATCTAAAACATCCATGTGACCATTAAAATTTATCTGCATTTTAATACATATGGGTATGTAAATATATCAAAACATGAAATACATAATGTATATATGTAATACTAATGTCTACGACCTAGAACCGTTTTATTTACATCAAAATCTCTTGAAACTAAATAGAAATACATCTGAAATGTTGAGTTATTTCTTAATTACATAGTTCCTTTTAGAATCTTAAAATCCGACTATTTTAATGCGTACTTGCATAAAATACTTTGTTTTTGATCGATCAAGTTTGAATACTTTATTAGTAATTCTAAGAGATCTAAATATAGAAACATTTTTTTCTGTTTTCTTGTTTTTTCAATCAAATAATTCAATTGAAGAGTTGTATTTATATATAATTACATTAGATGTATGTTTCATTATAATACGTTATTCTGATTGGCTAACTAGCAATCTTGTGATATTCCTTAATCAATTGCATTACACAATGCAACTTTTCATTCATGATGACACGAGGTTCCACAATAAAGTGCAAAGGTAAATGTAATAAAAACTTGATAAAGACGTGTTTTCATGATCCTATAGGTAAAAATGTAATTATAAGTATTGAATGCTTTATTTTTGTAACTTTATAGGGTTGTAAAAGCGTAGACTGTGCACACATTTTAAGAATGAAGCGCTTCTGCGCTTCATACAAAATGTACTTCGGTCAACGCTTTTACACCCCAATAAATTTACAAAAAAGAGCATTCAATTCTTAAATACTCTTTCAATAAATAGTAAACAAAGATTTTTTGACTTAATGATCATTTACATAGCAAACAAACAAAAATCTTTGAAGTGAGTAAATTGATTAAACAAAATTAAACTGATATTTGCTATAAAAAATCCCTTTTCTTAACAGAAATATATTTATTTGTATTAAACAATGATAATGAATCCAGCAGTGCGTTTAATTATTCAAGATATATTTTAGTTTTTGATTTCCAATTCTTTATACATTCTTGTTATAATTTTGCTGCATAACATATAAATATTAAAAACTATACAATTTTTATTCTAAATCTATTTAATTCTGTAAACAGAATTTCATTTACCAACATAAAACTAAAAAATGCCACTGAAATAATATCACTAAATAAGTAGAAAATCTTTAATAAATAACTCGTAATAATAATAATATATATATATATATCAAAATTTTATACAATATGTGATAGTTTTCCAGAAATTTCTATACAAATAACACAGAAATTCAGAATTTATATTTAAAGATAAAATTATGAGATCAGACTAATTTTTAAACAACCTTATTGAATGGGCTCAAGCTAAGCTTATATATAAATTACAACTTATGTAAGACATTTCAAAATTTATGATTCATAATAATAGAAGTCATGTACAAGTAGGAGAAATTGTGATATATCATCTATTTCTGCATTTGCCTTTGGCCCTGAATTCAAGCTCAGTATTTTTATCTTTTTTTATATAATTTTTTTCTCATATAAACATGTTTTATCACAACGATTGAATATTCAACTTAAATCAATGCATATATTGAAAATGCTGCATGCAAATTACACTATGAAATCACACAGGGCTCACGCTACCAGGCGACTTGGGCGAAGAAGTCGCCTTCCCGACCGTCACTTCGCTTTCCCGACCCCCAAAAGCGAAAACAAGTCGCCCTGTTCTTGACGATAGTCGCTTTCAGTCGCTTCCGTCATCGGACATTTTCAATTTTTACCAAGTTGATGAAACATCAATTTTTTACTGATAATTAAAGAAATTCAGACATAAACGATTCATTATCTTTACAAAAGAGGTTGAAGCATTGTCTTCGCAGTGTGTAGCAGGTTATTTGATAAAAATACAACTTTTTATCACTTCTAGCATTTCCGCCGGTGCTTGATACTCGAAAACATACATCAACCTAAATTTCGGCGGCAAAATAAGTTTGTTACTTCATTTAAACGTGATAAAAGTTGCCTCCAGTAAATGTTTAATCCATTTATTGCATTAAAACCGTCATGTTCCTTTCCAAATAACTTGTCAAACATCGTTTATTTTTTTAAATTTTCTTGCATTCGTCCGCCATTGACCGATTTCTAAACTACGGATCTGCACCGGACTAGCTATGACCGAAATCCGTACTTTTACAATAATTACTACGGACGCACGGATGGAACAGCTGACAGAAGAATATTGATCCCAAAGGGGAAAATTACGCATTCCACACGCATTAAGAGACTTTTGGTTACAAATTAACTCTGAGACTATTCTACTAATATCAATATATTATGGCCCAGCTTAATAACTTTTATATTGTTTTATAAGAAACACTGAATTTCATACACAAGATAATTTTTAATTAAATTGTAATTGATATATTATAATTTCTTTACATTTTTTAAAATATTTTTTTTTTTTAGTGCTAGATATTTAGTTGGTAGTTTCTCACAAGAACCTTAGTAAAACTTAAACAACTTTTAATTTCAAATGTTACTTTAATTGTAATTTTTTACTCATATAAATTGAACAACATAAAAAGAACATTATTTACATATGGCCCTTTATACTATTGTAAAATCCAAACATTGTAGCGCACCGCGCGAATGAGCACTTCTCTTTCAAATCTCACCACTTCTCCCTATCAGTTTCAAAAAGAGAAGTCACTTCTCCCTATAATTCTGAAGTAGTGTGAGCCCTGATCACATATGCAAGTTTTTAGTTTTTCAACACAGATTTCGTTGAATTTTTCTCAACAGTTTCTGAATTTAAAGTATAAAATAATCATTATTACAAATATGAAGCTTTATATTCAGTATTTGAATACTGCAAAAGCTTATGTAGATGAAAAATGAAATCTAATAGTCTAACTCATGCAGAAAAAGCTTCTATGGTACATTCTTTTAACGAAATCCACTAGTACCCCATGGGTAATCCATGTTAACATAAATAAAACTTTAAATCTGCTATCAATGTTACAGCATACAGCTAGTACCATTTGTGACATATTTTAAGCTCCATTATATATGGCACATTGCAAAGGCTTTTATGCTGAACTTTTGTTTGTTCATACTGGCATCACAGCTTCATTGCACCTGAAAAAGAAATTAAAATTGTGTATGCTGAAATGTCTCTTCTGCTTTTTTGTATCATGATTTATTTTTACTTTAATTCCACCTTATGTAGTAATGCTGTACTTTGATTGGATTAGAGAAATGGTATTTTTCACAAATTTTTCTATATATATATATATTTTTATTCTCTCTGCTGGTGTATTTGTTGTAAGGGAATTCCATATGCAGGGGTATTTGTTGTAAGGGAATTCCAAATGCAGGGGTATTTGTTGTAAGGGAATTCCATATCAAGGGGTATTTGTTGTAAGGGAATTCCATATCCAGGGGTATTGTTGTAAGGGAATTTGCAATCATACATCATCTCCTCATTATTATGTTTATACATGTACTTGACATATATATATAACTATAGTATATGTTTACCTTTTCAAAGATCATCTTCAAACTCTATATGTACAAATACTAACGCTTGTGGCATTTTGTCTCCATTCTTGCTGAATAAAGGAATGTGACGATAACCTAGAAACAAAAACAGAAATACTTTTATTATCTGCATTTAAAAAATTGGTGTCTTTTCAAAACAATTGGGCTCAAAATATTTGAAAGTTTAATACCAGATTTTGCTCACTCTTTGAGAGCATACAATTAATAAATTATTATTTTTTTACTTTAATTGGATAATTTATGATTGACAAAAGTACATATTTACTAAAGCACCAGTAAATCCCACACTCAGGGAGAGGGCTTACGAGTTTAAATCATATATAGAAAATAGAAGCATTCAACTCTTTTAATTATGCTTTCACTTATACCATGAAATGACAAGCTCAAAGAATCATTTTATATTTTGTTATAAACATTTATATCTTTTATATCTGGGCGTCACTGGTGAGTCTTGTGTGGACGAGGCGCGTTTTTGGCGTATTAAATTTTAAACCTGATGCTTTTTGTTATTCATTAATCATGTGTTTCTTTGTCTAATACGTTTTCCTATTATTTGTATTGTAGTCCTGTAATATTATGTTGTCATTTCTATGTTATATTTAACATTGCCATTAAAGTGCGAGGTTTGGCATGCCACAAAACCAGGTTCAACCCACCATTTTTTCCTTTAAAAATGTCCTGTACCAAGTCAGGAATATGGCCATTGTTATATTATAGTTCGTTTCTGTGTGTGTTACAATTTAACGTTGCGTCATTTGTTTTCTCTTATTTTTGAATGTAAATTGACATTGCGATAAGACGTGTCACGGTTCTTGTCTATCCCAAATTCATGTATTTGGTTTTGATGTTATATTTGTTATTCTCGTGGGATTTTGTCTGATGCTTGGTCCGTTTCTGTGTGTGTTAGTTACATTGTAGTGTTGTGTCATTGTTTTCCTCTTATATTTATGCATTTCCCTCAGTTTTAGTTTGTTACCCTGATTTTGTTTTTTGTCCATGGATTTATGAGTTTGAACAGCGGTATACTACTGTTGCCTTTATTTATACTTATTAAGTTTTAACACCAACATAGAGAGCAATTTCAGTCATTGATGATTCTGTGTCAAAGGGAAGGTATCCAATATCTCTTCTTTTTTATAAGCTAAAAAAATGTCTGTGAGTGTCTACTAACCTTCTTGCATAGATAGAACAGGTACAACGTTGTAACCAATAAAATCATCTAAATATCTATCATGATCATAGATGACTAATCGTACAAGTGCCAGCTCTGGCACAGATATTTTAAATCGGACAACTTCATCCCAGCGTGGCTTGAATCCTAGAAGAAAAGGCAATGGAATTTTTAAAAAAGGTATAAAAACAACTACTTAAGGTGGTACCTAACACTACAGGGAGATAACTCTGTAAAATTAGCTAAACGTTTTAATTACGTTGTGTTGTAAAAGGAATATTAAGCTTCTCAATGATCAAAATTGGTGTTAGTCAAACTGCTATATAACCAGTGTAAATTTTCTGACAAAACAGTTGGTTCAAAATTTTTGAAATTTTTATATTTTTGTTAAAGGGTCAAATTAAATTTTATTAAAATTAAACGAGCCAAATAAATTTTAGTGAAAGTGTTGGGTACCACCTTAATATAAACAGTAAAACACCAATACTTTTAAACACAAATCAATAAAAGTGAAAAGATAGAAAATGGTTGCCAATTTTTTTCAAGAGGGTTGTTGAAAAAGAATAAAATTTCAAGATCACATAAAAATGGAGTTACTTCTGACAATAAAATGGTCATCAAATCTGTGTTCATTTAATATTAATACTGTTGTATAATTTAAATATTCTGCAAATTTACAGATCAAACATTGTTGGGCTGTTTTTTTAGACTAATTATATATATATATATATATATATAAACAGGATGTGTTTTCAGCTATATATCACCAATAGATAATAGATAGAGTTGTCACTGGTTCAGACATACTAATATAGTTTCTATATACATATGACATTATCTATGACACCTAGACATATCTGTGACATAAAGACATAATATCTATGACATACCATTATTGTTTTTGACACTTGTCTTCACTGACTGTTGATCTGATTTCACTCCATGTATTTCTATTTTTACAAAAGGATCTATTATCTCCCCTTTCTTTGAGTTGTTTGGCTTTGGGATCTGATAAGCACTTATTATCTGCAATGAAATACATATATATTAATGAGTCTATTTAAGGAGATTGATTCTCATATTTTACTCTATTCCTACCTTCCTCTCTGGCTTTACCCTATTCCTGACAACATCTGTGGCTTTACCCTATTCCTGACAACATCTCTGGCTTTACCCTATTCCTGACAACATCTCTGGCTTTACCCTATTCCTAGCAAAACCAATCTGGATTTTTCTTTGCATATGTATTGAAAACTTCAAACAGCATTACTTATATTTAGCATATTTCTTTTAAAACTTACCGCAGTCAAAATGTTTAAAAGAAATCACTGGTTGTATTCCAATGTTTTGATTCAATATGTTAAATTTGATTATAATATTTTCCATGTTTGTTAAGAATGTGAAATATTTGTTATTATTGTTTGATGGGTAATTATTTTAATAACAATAAAAGATGTACATGGATGGTGTCCTGTAAAATGTATAAATCCATAGCCACAGTTATTTAAATGGTGAGTTCCATGCTCTCGACTGTATATTAAAAAAAGCCTTGAAACATGAAGCTAACTTACTTTTACTATTAACTTCCTTCTCTTTGGATTTTTAATCTTCTCTGTAACAATACCAAACTTGTCACCTAAAAGAAATAAGCACAAAATGATTTAGATTTTAAAATAAGTAATTGGATGTGAGGGAAGCCATGAAGCTTCATCTTTCATATTCATCAATGTAAAAATGAATTTAAAAGTGATCGATAAGGGATATACTGTAGACAAACTTATTTTATGTCTTTCTCCATCTTGTTTGTTTACAAAATATGATTCTTCAACAACATGTGTCCAATTTGAGTTATGCAATAATCATTTTAAATATTTGGTTCCTATGAAATATGCTGGATTAATATTGGATCTTCCCAGAAGACAATCTAAGTTATAAAGCTTGTGTCTATATAATACCACTTTTATTTAAGGAATCCACAAAATTAAATCCCCATGAAATCTTATAGAGAGACAAAACCATGAAATGTTGTCCCAACAAAAAATTAATGTTTCTACAGTACTATCAACTTGTAAAATAAAGCAGCTAACTATAGCAACTTCTAATTTTTAAATTACTTACTTGACAAAAGGAACTGTGGCTTCAGTATGTATCCACAGCCTCCATTATCCATAAATTTCCCATGATTCAATTGTAAAGGCTCACCACCAGTCTGGAAATTCAGGGCAACTAAAACAAAACAAAAAATTAAATTAATTCAGAGTTAATATAGTTCCAGTTTAATATTGCATCTACCAAGAAAATATTTAAAAACATCTAAAATCTAAAAAAAAAAAAAAAAGTGAAAATTAGACACTAATTATTCTTGAACTACTTGATCAATCTATCAATTTTACATCCAAAATTTCACATGGGCAAAGATAATGCCTCTGCTTGCATATAACATAGAAGGTAAAAGTGACAATTCCCAAATTTGTACTTGATCTGAGTTTTGTGGTTAGAAGCATTGTGTAATGTGTTTCATAACATTTGCAAATTGGTTGAGGCAGGCAAACTAAAGTTAGAGAACAGAAACTAATTTTGAGACGTACAGACAGATAACAGTTAAACCTAGTTGTTTAATTTCTACCACTAAAAAAATAAAAAATTATAAACACACTATCTCTACTACTATAAACCTACCAACTTGGCATCCGACATTCCACATGGGTGTAGGGTTATAATTGCTGGAGTCGGTTCTTGACCCAGCTGGGTAAGTACGGACAAACAGTTTCTGTGAAAGTTTGTTCAGTCCCTCTGGGTCATGATCTATTATCTTCAACACTTTGTTTTCTCCAATAGATGCAAACATACCGTCTGAGAAAAAAAAAAATCAAAATTAAAATTAGACTTATATTTGTTTTCTGTAAAAAAACCAATCATATATTCTATTTGAATCAAATCTTCCCTGATTATAGTATCGGTATATTCCAATCTAGAGTAGTTCTTGATTAAAGTGCAATATAGATTATTCTATCTGCACATTTGAGTGGGAAAATTTTATATATGATGCACTGTGCCCACCCTATAGATACCTTTTATTTCAGACCTTGTAAGAATTGGACAGTTTATAACATGGAAAATTAGTTAGTACTTTGAATACAATACAAGGTGAAACATGAGGGCAATAGTTGTTTGCCAAAAGATATAAAGGCAAGAAATAGCTGTCTTGTAAAATATTGGATGTTCTGAATAGAGGGGCGTAAAGGTGGAGGGTATCTGCATGGAAGAAAGCAAAATAACATTGCCATTTCACAATGAACGAACAATTAAAAATATCTTGCATGTTGATCTTTTTACCAATTTCACAAAACATGGTGAATAACGAACCTTTTTCACGGCTGCACATGAAATAAAAATGGCAAAACATGTTGCACAAAAATAACCCTTAACCACCCTCTGTATACTAAACAGAAATATAATCCAGTACCTGTAGCCAAAGTTTCCTCTATTCCTTTATAACTAACAGCCTTCATTCCTATAGCTGCTGAGAATTTGGGAGATAATTTCAACTTGGACTTTTTCTTCGGTGCCCGTTCTTTCTCCTGCGTAGTTGCGTCCTGTACCTCAGCTGCCTCATCCTCGTCGCTGACCTCATGTTCCTCTTCATTTTCTGGCACTGCGTTTCCTACTGTGGCAAGTCTTTTACCCTAAAAAAAAATATATAAATGTGTTAAATCACAGTCCCATTTCTTCAAGGGTCAGTGGACAGGTCAACATCCTTATTCCCTCGTCCCTCTCTCTTACTGTCTGTTGAAAAAACAGTTTCCAGATTTTCCACTCTCTACAAGATCCTCCCCGACTCCCACTTCCTGCTTTCTCAAACAAAGAATTTTTTTTTATCGTTACTCAATCTCTTTTCTTTAACCATTTGATAGCCATCAATTTTTTTTTAAATATTTATGCAAGTACATTAATAATGATATCAATAAGGACCATTTAATGTTGGTCAATAAATGACCAGGGAATATAAATCTTTCTATAAGATTATTACTAAATATAAAGTTTTTTTTAGTCAATCAAGTGTTCAGAATATTCAATTATAAAAGTAAGATCTGAAATTGAACAAAATAGGGGCAGGGGTAATTTTTAGAATGCTCACAGAGATTTAAGTGCTGAAGACAATAAAACCATTTTATTTCATAGATAAAATATCTACAGAGGTAATATAAAGTGTTTATGCAATTTTTTTTGTTTATCATCTCTAAAAAGAGCTACAATAATCATCTACTGAGAAATTAATCTACAGAAAAATAGTTTGTTAAAAGTCAGAGGTTTCTGGTCAGTTTGCTTAGACATACATGTATATATACATATATAAATATAAACTTTAGTTAAAGGATCTGAACACATTTATATAAACTAAGATATACCATGTTCATCCAACAAAAATTATTTATTAAACAAGAGGCTGTCACAACGACAGCAAACCGGATTTATTAATATTTATTTGTGTCCTGGCAATATCACAAGAACCATTACTGATGAATGGTGAAAGTGAAAATCGTCAATATCAAATTTGACCTCCATTTTGTCATCAGTATCAACATCTTAAAATTTGAAAAGCTTAAATTGAATGGTTCATGAGTAAATGCAACAACGTGAATGGAAACGCCATTTCACAATCTTTCAAGAACCATAACTCCTGAACGGTAAAAGTCAAAATCGTCATTATTAAACTTGACCTCTAATTTGCCATCAGTAACAACATATAAAAATTTCAAAAGCTTTGGTTGAATGGTTCATGAGAAAATGCATGGACACGACTGGAAACACCATTTTTCAATCTTTCAAGAACCATAACTCCTGAATGGTAAAAGTCGCAATCGTCATTATTGAACTTGACCTTTATTTTGTCATCAGTAACAACATATTAAAATTTGGGAAGCTTTGGTAAAACAGTTCATGCGTAAATGCACGGACACGACTGGAAACACCATTTTTCAATCTTTCAAGAACCATAACTCCTGAACGGTAAAAGTCAAAATCGTCATTATTGAACTTGACCTTCATTTAGTTGTCAGTAACAACATATTAAAATTTGGGAAGCTTAGGTAGAACAGTTCATGCGTAAATGCACGGACACGACTGGAAACTCCATTTTTCAATCTTTCAAGAACCATAATTCCTGAACGGTAAAAGTCAAAATCGACCTTATTGGACTTGATCTCCATTTTGTCATCAGTAACAACATATTAAAATTTGGAAAGCTTAGGTAGAACAGTTCATGCGTAAATGCAGGGACACGACTGGAAACTCCATTTTTCAATCTTTCAAGAACCATAACTCCTGAACGGTAAAAGTCAAAATCGCCATTATTGAACTTGACCTTCATTTAGTTGTCAGTAACAACATATTAAAATTTTAAAAGCTTTGGTTGAACGGTTCATGAGTTAATGCACGGACAACATTTGATTCCCTCCCGCCCGCCCGACCGACCGACCGCCCGCCCGCCCGCCCGACCGCCCGCCCGCCCGACCGCCGTACATCCCCAAATCAATAACCGACATTTTTGTCACAAAAATCCGGTTAATAAAACTGCTGTGTTTATGTATACATTTCAACACACTGGCATTAATACCATATATTTTAATAACCAGATTTATTGTTAAAATATTTACTGGTACCCTTATTGAAAATTAACTACAACATCAGTTATTCTACAAGAATCCAATGGCATTTAACTTGACCCGACTATTTCAAAACAAGAAACTGGATTCCTTTCAGAGTTCTACTTTTCATTGTTGCTGTGCCTGTGAACAATTAATTTGGTTCCAGTAAACTTCAATATTTGATTAAGGAAGAAAATACTACAAAAGTGTAGACATTACAAAGATGAAGCAGGCAGAGTTTTTTGTACAAGTCTGCTCACACATGAAAATTATATCCATTAATCATTCTGCTTGACAAAATATTTACCTTGACCCTTCGACATAAATATAAAAATTTGCAAAAACTTGAACCACACATTTTATGGGTGAAAGTTAATTGAATATATAGCAGTTTGACAGACCTTAATTTTAACCATTAAGAAAGTTAATATTTCCTTAACAATAGAAAATGATTAAAAAGTACAGTTGATTTATACAGAGTTATCTCCCTGTAGTGTAATATACAACCTTGATATGTTTATGCCAAAATTGCTCTGTTAGTTAACAGCACCTCCTTTGGTATAAACATTTTAATCCGTAACCTTTCTTGATCTGATTCAAATACAACTGATCGTGTGTCCAAGTTTTCGCATACAAAGAATGGTGTTGGTTTATTTTTTGTTTAATTTAAAGATCTCTTGTGATTATCAAGTTTTTGTCATAATGATATACTCTTTCAAACATAAGAGGCACAAATTTCACTGATTGACATAATTAAAATCATAGCAAAATTTTAAAAAATCCTTGTAAGCAAAAAATGCACACATGGTCTCTATTTCAACCAAATTGACTGTTTCCTGAACTCTTTGGTAAAGTTAGCTCAAGTTTGTTAGCTTATGGTTAGCAACAACAACAAAAAAATCTTTCCTGGTATGATTTCAGACAAACTTTTTAAAGCTTTTATATGAAACATATAAAATCTTCTTTGATAGGACAGATATAAACAAAAATCTTCTTTATTTGTATGATTTTAGACAAACAGTTTAAGGCTGGTACATTTTAAAACATTATTTAAATATCAATCTTATTGGAAAGGAATACACACACGTTCTTATTTTGTACTGTTATACCACTGTCCCAGGTTAGGGTTGGGATACTGCTAACATGTTTAACCCCACCAGATTATTTATGTATGTGCCTGTCCCAAGTCAGGACCCTGTAATTAGTGGTTATCGTTTGTTGAAGTGTTCCATATTTGTTTTTCGTTCATTTATTGTACATAAATAAGGCTATTGTACATAATTAGGCTGTTAGTTTTCTCGTTTGAATTGTTTTACATTGTCATTTCAGGGCCTTTTATAGCTGACTATGCAGTATGGGCTTTGCTCATTGTTGAGAGCTCTACGGTGACCCTATAGTTGTTAATTTCTACATCTTCTTTTTGTATAACTACAGCTTGTATGGATAAAGACATCTGCATCTGTCCATGATGGAAGGAGGGACAGAATGGAAAAAATTGGTCTTTAATTAAGTGGACATTCAATTTCTTTTCTGTCTATCACAAGAATTTAACAAACAATACATTTAGAAAAATAAGTTAAGTTTTTAAATATTTTGGACATTCAATTTCTTTTCTGTATATCACAAGAATTTAACAAGCAATACATTCAGAAAAATAAAATAAAGTTTTTAAATATTTCAATATTGTAACAGTATAGGTGAGGTGAATTTAAGCTGACAGTGTTAACTGCCCCAACAGTTGGAGAACAAGTGGGAAAACAACGTTCATCTTAGCAGTAGTGTAAGTTGCACAAGGCAAACAAGAATGCGTTTTAAAGTGCAATTTTCAATTTTCATATCCAGGTAAATGAGAGAAATTCAAAAGCACTGTTTTATTCTGCAAGCAATTAAAGGTAGTACAGTGAAACCTGTTTAAACCGAACCTCTTCAGGACTTTAGAATTTTGTTCGGTTTTAGCTGATGTTGGGTTTTATCAGGCTCACAACGCATACAATTTGATATGATGGTGCTTAAGAACATGTTTGGTTTAAACAGGCTTTCGGTTTATACAGGATTAGGTTTAGCCAGGTTTCACTGAACAGGTAAAAAAACAAAAACAGAAAAACAGACACATTAAAAAGCAAAACATAAGATGTGCTACAAATGTATAAATAATTCTAATTCTATTTACCGTCTCGTCACTGAGTTTTCCTCCCAGTAAAAGAAAAACAAATAAAGCAAATAATAACAAAGCGTAATATGAAATGCATTTCTAAATACATTTTTAATGCAAAACCCATGTCACTTTCAATTGATTTATAAATTGGTTTTGTATTTACAGTATAATAAAATTATATTTAATTGAAATACATACTGATATATAGTTTGAGAAAATTTCAAAATCAGATACAAATTGAATAATACAGTATGACTTTTTATTCTTTGTAATTACAAGCATTACTTTAAAAAAAAAAAAGGTAAAAATTTCAAAATTTAAGCAGCTATATTCTTCTTTTTCAGATTTAAGTAAGAAAAAATGTCTAATAAGACTTAAGCTTTTAACTATAAACAAAGGTATACCCATTAAATTGAATTTCCAAATGTGACATGGTTTTACAATGCTGATACAATGTATAAGTTAATTTATTTATTTTTATTGTAAAGTATTTGATGCACAACATGCTTAAAACTAGCACATAAGAAAACAACTGCAGCAGTTGTTAGTCTGTAGTTCTCTTCTTACGATGTAAATACTCTGCTTATCAAAGTGGAGTATAAAAGCCATCAGCAAAAAGTCAAATATAAAACTACAGTTATCTCCCTTTGGCCATTCAAAGCCAACAGAGTCATGCAGTCTTTTTTAAAGTGTGGAAGACATATCTATTTCAGAGACCCATGGTATATTAAACTGATTTAGACTAAGCTATTATTGTCAATCAGCTGTGTTCATGCATATATAAATAATTAAAACTTTGTGAATATAAAGTTTTAAATATAATAATAACATTTCTTTTATTTCTTCTACACAACCCAGCTTTTACTCAGTTTTTCTAGTCGACATGCTTGTGAGGGAATAAAATAAATCGACTATCTAATTTATATTTGAAAAACACTAAAAAAGGACACAGGGAAAATTACAATATATGCTACGAAATATGTATATATTTACCTTGAGAATAATTTTGCCCATGAGATCACTAGGAGATGGGATAGTTGCTGGAGGCTCCTCAGGGGCATATAAGAGATCTGAAAACAAATATATATATTTATATTTATAGTACGTGTCACAGACAAAAGACTTTTGTGACTATTGCAATCTTCAATCCATGACATGCTTGAATATTCATTTATACTGCAATCAGCTATTTTACTATACAGATAAAGCTATATGTATAAACGTTATCTTTATACGTCAATGACCTCAACTCACCTATAAGCCCCGCCTACTTACAACGTCACGTCACAACCATGACAACGTGTAGTAACAATGGTCAAACTTTTATGAATTTAAACCTGTTTTGTCTTCAAATTGGTAATTTATATACCATGTTTATCAAATGCTATTAATTAAATTCAATTTCCCTTTCTAAATTCCTTAAATTGTCAATGCTTACCGCCTAGACTATGCTCATAGGGAAATACCCCAAAATGGTACCCCAAGGGGGAAATTCCAAACACTTTTTTTTTAATAATATTTGTTTCATATTTTTATTATTTTATCGATTTCAGTATAAAAACAATATACGTATAGTGTCTTGAAATATGAAATTTATTTGTATTCGGCACGAAACAGGAAAATGCTCGGTAGAACCTCGCATTTTCCCCGTTTCTAAGCCTCATACAAATAAATTTCATATTTCAAGACACTATACGTATATTGTCTAAATATTTGAAGTAAACATACAATTTTGAATAAACAAGAATGTGTCCAAAGTACACGAAAAGCCCCACTAGCACTATCCTTTTGCATGTTCCATGGACCGTGAAATTGGGTAATAATCTAATTTGGCATTAAAATTAGAAAGATTATACTATAGGGAACATATGTACTAAGTTTCAAGTTGATTGGACTTCAATTTCATCAAAAACTACCTTGACCAAAAACTTTAACCTGAAACTTCCACTTTCATTTTCTATGTTCAGTGAACCTTGAAATTGAAGTCAAAAGTCTAATCTGGCTTTAAAATTAGAAAGATCATATCATAAGCAACAAGTGTACTTAGTTTCAAGTTGATTGGACTTCAGCTTCATCAAAAACTACCTTGACCAAAAACTTTAACCTGAACGAACGGACGCACAGACGGACGAACGGAACCACAGACGAAGGAACGGAGCCACAGACCAGCAAACATAATGCCCCTCTACTATCGTAGGTTGGGCATAAAAACATATTTAAAAGTTATATGTTATCAGTAAGATTTGTAAAAAGTTAAAAAGATAAAAATAAATTTAGTATTATAGTAATATTAAAAACAAAATCAATGAATTTTACATTCTGTGAAGAATTTAAACATTCTAATATTTGATAAAAAAAAAATTGTTTACCTTAGTTGTATCCTTTTAATTACACGACATCTAAAATACTGAAATTCAGTCAACATTAATTTGAGTCATAGTTAATCTGTTTAATGTAAAAGTATGTCACAGTGACCTACTTACCTCCAAAGATGGCATTTATCTTGTTAGCCATTACAGCTTGTTGTTTGACAGAACAATGATTTTCTATAGAAAGAATGACAGGATACCTGTGGATGTATAAGAAACAAATCATTTTCATGAGATTAAAATGTTTCAACATCTCTATAAACCACAGTGAACTCAGTTATCCAAATTTGAAGGGTTACAAGAGGTACATGCACCAATAATGGCACTTCAGTGTTACTCATGTAAACTCCAATTAGAGGCCAATTTAGTAGATACTCAATCAATCATAAATGAATAAAATAAGTAGCAGATTTTATTTACAGCAGATTCCATTGAGTGTGTAGAGAAATGTAATATCTTTGGTTAGCTTGCTTGTTAGCTGAACCGTGAAGTCATTATTAGGTCAGGTATACTACCCTCCTTTCGAAGTAGCATAGTTCAACAGACAAATCGATTAGTTTTCTGTTGGACTAGTCTATTCTCAAAGTAGGGTAGTTTACCCATCCCAACAATGACTTCACGGTTCAGCTAACAAGCAAGCTAACCAAAGATATTACCTTTGGCTACAAACTCAATGGAATGCGCTGTAAAACAAATATCGGAAACCATCTGTGACACAGATACCAAAAACTAACATTCTATGGCAATTTTTTTTAATTTCTCTATATTCTCGTCTTGTTGTAATATTTTTCTGTGAGAAGAATTTGAATTCCTGTCTTGACGAATCATTTCATAACTTGTAAAAAAAAACCAACGAAACAGTGATCATTAGTTGACTTATGGAGAAAAATATCTGGATAAAAACAAACTGTAAGCAAAATTTCACTTGTGAATATCAGAATGAAAATATAAGCTGTAAATAAGATACCATAGAAAAAAACATATCAAACTTACGGTGATGCTTGGAATGCATATTCTTTTATTGCTGAGATGACATCGTTGAAGAGAATTTTAGAAGTTAATGTGTAACCATGATAAATAACAGGCTCATCGTCAGGTCCGTCCCAACAGTCCACTGAAAAGAGTAAAATAATATATTCATGTTGCCATAGTGACCGATATGTATGCTGCCTTAGTAACAAATAAATGTGTAACCATGTTAAATAACAGGCTCATCATCAGGGCCATCCCAACAGGCCACTGAAAAAGAAATAAAATAATAAATAAATGTTGCCATAGTGATCAATATATATATATATGTTGCCATAGTAACCAATAAAATTGTAACCATGGTAAATAATAGGCTTGTAGTCAGGACAATCCCAAAAGTCCACTGAAAAAGAAATAAAATAATAAATTAATGTTGCCATAGTGATCAATATATATATACATGTATATATATATATATATGTTGCCATAGTAACCAATAAAATTGTAACCATGGTAAATAATAGGCTTGTAGTCAGGACAATCCCAAAATTCCACTGAAAGAATAAAATCAAAAAAATTAATGTAGCCATAGTGTCTAAATAATGTGTAACCATGGCAAGTAACAGGTTTAAGTAATCAGGTTCATATAGTAACCAATAAATGTGTAATTATAAAATCATAATAGAATGCAACCTCATTATGAGTATATTAAGGTGGTACCTAACACTACAGGGAGATAACTCTGTAAAATCAGCTAAACGTTTTAATTACGTTGTGTTGTTAAGGGAATATTAAGCTTCTCAATGATCAAAATAAGTGTTTGTCAAACTGCTATATAACCAGTGTAATTTTTCTGATAAAACGGTTGGTTCAAATTTTTTGAAATTTTTATATTTTTGTAAAAGGGTCAAAGTAAATACTTTGTCAAAATTTTAAGAAAATTAAACGACCCAAATTAATTTTAGCTAAAGTGTTGGGTACCACCTTAACACTTCAATAAAAAAGATAATGTATTTATGTTTATTTTATTGAGCTGACACTTCCCAAGAGACTTTACCCAGGTTAATTACCTAGAAGCACAAAAAGACATCCACGGCTTTCAAATATTAGTCTTTGAGTGTTCCTGATGAAGGTACATCCAGAAAATCAGCCCAGTAGTCAGTTCTTTGGTTCTGACATGATATATTACGAACCATTCTAAAACTGTCTGTTAATAAATTTTGAAATTTAAAAAAATAAAGTTCAACTCCCTAAAGCAAAGTTGACTTAAATGGATTTGGCTATTTTTTTAGGTCTTATTTGGTCATAAAGCTCTTCAAATGATTCTGTTCTTATACATGCTTGGCTTTCAAATATTCAGCTTTGAGCATTCCAGATTAAGGTAAATCAAGAAAAACACTTTGGACACATGATATTCATATGTTCGTTTTAAATTTTATTAAGATTTTTCATGTTGTTTGGTTTCTGTCTCTTTGATCAATAGCCCACATTTATTTTTATTTACTTACATTCTACACATCTACATCCATTTGACAGAGCTGTTATGTAGGCCTCTACTTTACTGGGACCTTTCAACTGATCCTCAGCTAAATATCTGGGGGAAGATAAAAAGTAATATCTTCATTGCAATTTTATAGTTTGCTTGGTTAAATTTCTATTATACACAACATGAGTTAAAAAAAAAAAGAAACTGAGAAGGAAATATGTTGGTCTTTAATTATGGCATAATTTTGAGACTCATTGTTCAAGGCCAAATAAAAAATTCTGACAGTGCAAACGAGAAATGCTTCGTAAAAAACTTTTCATTTCATTCATCATATTGAAACAAGAGGCTGTCACAACGACAGCAAACATGGATTTATTAATATTTATTTGTGTCCTGGCAATATCACAAGAACCATTACTGATGAATGGTGAAAGTGAAAATCGTCAATATCAAATTTGACCTCCATTTTGTCATCAGTATCAACATCTTAAAATTTGAAAAGCTTAGATTGAATGGTTCATGAGTAAATGCAACAACGTGAATGGAAACGCCATTTCACAATCTTTCAAGAACCATAACTCCTGAACAGTAAAAGTCAAAATCGTCATAATTGAACTTGACTTTTAATTTGCCATCAGTAACAACATATAAAAATTTCAAAAGCTTTGGTTGAATGGTTCATGAGAAAATGCACGGACACGACTGGAAACACCATTTTTCAATCTTTCAAGAACCATAACTCCTGAACGGTAAAAGTCAAAATCGTCATTATTGAACTTGACCTCCATTTTGTCATCAGTAACAACATATTAAAATTTGGGAAGCTTAGGTAGAACAGTTCATGCGTAAATGCACGGACACGACTGGAAACTCCATTTTTCAATCTATCAAGAACCATAACACCTGAACGGTAAAAGTCAAAATCGCCATTATTGAATTTGACCTCCATTTTGTCATCAGTAACAACATATTAAAATTTGGGAAGCTTAGGTAGAACAGTTCATGCGTAAATGCACGGACACGACTGTAAACTCCATTTTTCAATCTTTCAAGAACCATAACTCCTGAACGGTAAAAGTCAAAATCGCCATTATTGAACTTGACCTTCATTTAGTTGTCAGTAACAACATATTAAAATTTTAAAAGCTTTGGTTGAACGGTTCATGAATTAATGCACGGACAACATTTGATTCCCGCCCGCCCGCCCGACCGCCCGCCGTACATCCCCAAATCAATAACCGACATTTTTGTCACAAAAATCCGGTTAACAAGAGGCTGTCACAACGACAGCAAACCGGATTTATTAACATTTATTTGTGTCCTGGCAATATCACAAGAACCATTACTGATGAATGGTGAAAGTGAAAATCGTCAATATCAAATTTGACCTCCTTTTGTCATCAGTATCAACATCTTAAAATTTGAAAAGCTTAGATTGAATGGTTCATGAGTAAATGCAACAACGTGAATGGAAACGCCATTTCACAATCTTTCAAGAACCATAACTCCTGAACGGTAAAAATCAAAATCGTCATTATTGAACTTGACCTCTATTTTGTCATCAGTAACAACATATTAAAATTTCAAAAGCTTTGGTTAAATGGTTCATGAGAAAATGCACGGACACGACGGGAAAAACCATTTTTCAATCTTTCAAGAACCATAACTCCTGAACGGTAAAAGTCAAAATCGTCATTATTGAACTTGACCTCCATTTTGTCATCAGTAACAGCATATTAAAATTTCGGAAGCTTTGGTAGAACAGTTCATGCATAAATGCACGGACACGACTGGAAACTCCATTTTTCAATCTTTCAAGAACCATAACTCCTGAACAGTAAAAGTCAAATTCGTCATTATTGAACTTGACCTCCATTCTTTCATTAGTAACAACATATTAAAATTTGGGAAGCTTTGGTAGAACAGTTCATGCGTAAATGCACGGACAACTCCATTTTTCAATCTTTCAAGAACCATAACTCCTGAACGGTAAAAGTCAAAATCGCCATTATTGAACTTGACCTTCGTATAGTTGTCAGTAATAACATATTAAAATTTTAAAAGCTTTGGTTGAACGGTTCATGAGTTAATGCACGGACAACATTTGATTGCCGCCCGCCCATCCGCCCGCCCGCCCGCCGTACATCCCCAAATCAATAACCGACATTTTTGTCACAAAAATCCGGTTAAAAATTAAAAGTATTATTAAACAGGAAGAAGAATTCTGACAAATCAGAAAAGTAGCCTATCGCTGATAACTGCTTAAAAAGTATAGAAAGTGTGTGACAGAAGTATTTGTTGACCCAAAACAGAAAGACAACTGTATACAGTAATAGCAGTATAGCCAACACTCAGGTATAACATTGCAGAGATGTTCTTCATCTATTGACATGAGTTAAAAGTTTGTTGATCACTCTTCAGAAGTGGTGGTTTCTTAATGCACTCAATTAAATATAATCTCTATTAGTGTATAGAATATAGGATAAAATCCTAAGGTACAAACAAACAATAAATCAATTTTGAAATTGAATATCATTTTATATTATCAATTTTGCTATTACTTACGTATTATGAGATGAATTTACAAAATAATGTGTCACAGGTCTGTTCATATCTTGATAAACTCTGGTGTGAGCAGGTTTAAATATTTGTTGATCTTTAGAGCACAGAAAACATCTAAAACCTACAACAGAAAAACAATTTTGTAATTTTATTATCTCCCATTGATATCTTTAACAACAAAATCAGAGTTATCTGCCCTTAGACTATCAATGAAATCATTCAACAAACTGAAAAGTGACCATCCAAGTTAACACAACCCCTGAATGTCTTTATGTTTTTGAGTTGTTAGTTTGCTGTCTTATTGATATCTACTCGACATCTCAATATCAATTCATACTTCATCACATTTTTTTTATTTGTAAATGAAAATGACAGTTATAGCATTGCAGTAATATATATATAACACCTTATATTTTATTCTAAAAAAATATCAGAAAAAAAATGTTTGAAACCACTGAAAGTTACTTGTGGATGACCATTTGTCTTTTGTATTGGGGAGGCATTTGTTTTTCTCTCTGAGGAAACATTTCTTAAAACTTGAATCACAATATTTCTTTCTGTGAAAAACTGTTGAAATAAAGAAGGAATGTTTTTTATAACTTATAAATTCTTATTTCTTCTTTTTGTTGTAATTTTCTCTCCCACTCTGAAACAAACTATAATTATTTTCTATGAAATGTACAAATCAAATAATACACTTGAAAAAAGCATCTAATCAATTCCAATGTTTCAATAATTGTATTCCATTTTAAGCTTCCAGTAAATATTAAACAGTTTGTTTCAAATATTGGTTTATTATTGATTATTCTGTAAATTAGTTGCAGTCAAATCTATGTTTACATAGGTCTAGCTAAAAATGTATAAAAATATCTTCTTAAGGATGTTGGCTTGTCATGTTTTGGATTTTTTGTCAAATTTTGGGAATTCCCTGATTTACAACCATTTGAATTGCCCATTGATCCCCATTTTTCTTTTTATAAATCAGTATAATTATAAGCCATCTGTAAAAGTCTTATAAAATCTTTGTTATTTTTTAGTAGTTTTGAGAACTTAAACTTGTCAATGATAAAGCTTATAATCAAGAGAACATTTTCCCGCCAAAATTTAAATGGGTAATATCTTGAAAACAGGCACATTGACCTATATATTTTTTGGCTTTTTTGGTTCCATAATTTATCCCCCTATCAATTTATACTAGGCATGAAAACCTTGTTCATTTGAAACTGAGTAGCGAACTTCCTTAAATTATTTTAGTTCATCCTCAGACATGTTTTGAGGTACAATGTAAATAAGATTTCTTACCAATAAGACTCATTTGATCTTCTAACTGCATATTTTTCTGAGGTTCATAAGCTGCTATATATTCTTTGGCTTGATCTTCACTTACATTCTCCTGTGTAATAGAAAAATATAAAGATTATATGATGAAAAATTATAAAGTTCAGGATTATTCTATCAATTTTTTCTTTTGTGCATTCTAAAAAATTACAAAACTTGGAGTTCAAGATAATGATGAAAAACTTATTCTTTTACACATACAAAATGATGAAAGAGGCATAAGGCTTTCTATCTGAGGCAGCTCATATGTAGCTTTTCTATTACCTTTTGTTGTTCCTTCATGAACCTTTGGAGATCATCAGCTGAGAAATAACCTTTACCACCATCATACCTGGAAAATAGTCAACAAAATATAAAATTCATATTTCCATATCGTTAATCTTGAACATAACATTTGCAGAAACTATTTCAAATACTCCATAATATAAAAAATAATTTTAAAATTCACATCTTGGAAAATCAAGAGCACAAATATTTAATTTCAAGTAAAGAAAAAGTAAAAATAAAACCAACAAATTTTTCTATTCATATCCCAAGAGAAAAGGAAAACGGGATCCATCGGGATCCCAATGCAATCCCAGTGAAATTGTTGGGATTAGCCGGGATAAGCATCTGGAGTCAGGATCCCATTCGGGATAAATATCTGAAACTGGGATCCCATTTGGGATAACTGTCTGAAGCCCGGATTCCAGTCTAGATGAAACGGGATAAATATCGGACACTGGGATCCCAATCGGGGTAACTGTCTGAAGCTGGGATCCCAATCGGAACTGTTTGAAGCCGGGATCCCAATCGGGATAACTGTCTGAAGCTGGGATCCCAGTCTAGTTAAAACAGGAAATTGTAAGAACCATAATTATGTTGTTGAAAATATGTAAGTGTTTTGTTTGTGTATGCATATGTCTCTGATGACATCAAGTACAGGTTATTGGTGTTAATTAACAATGTGTATGACACCAAAGCTGTCAGGTGAAGCCAATCACTTTTAAGTGTCACTTAATAATCAGTTTAACAGATATTTATAAGTCAGAAAAATGCTGAAATTTTCGCGATAAAAATGGCAGGGCGTCCGAGAAATGTCAACGGTTGTTTTGCCAGACAAGCTTAGGCATTTCTGATGTTCCCCTAGTTCCAATAAGTGTGTTTCTATTAGTTGTTGTCCGGCATCAATGATAAGATAATGATCAACATTGTAAAACGTTGGTTTCTCAACTTATGTAAGATGTAAAAACAATCATCACCGCTTTGTTTTCAATTGTACTGAAAAGTTCGACCCTAGAAAATACTATCCTAAATCATGTGGCCACTAACTTATCCGCATGCACCATGTGCCGATTAATAAAGTATTTTTTTCTTATATTTAGTAAAAACTGGCCAGTAAATATTACTTTTATGCGATACCCTTAATTTGTTTATAATACTGTTATGGAGACAGATCAACTTCCGGCCGATATAATTTGGGGCGAGATTGTCACCTCGACGTTAGTGTACTGGTAAAAACGTCATCAAAATATGATTACGCTGATTTATGGAGGACCAAGAAGATCCCATGCAGATGTTTTCAGATAAGTGCATTAATAATTTAATTTAACATGTGTATATGTGTATATAATGATTATAAAAATTACTTATTGAGGAACTATGATTTTCATGGTTTTTATTTGAGCAAATCAACATCAGAAAGTCTGAAAGCATAAACTTAAAATATATTTATTTTTAACATATACAATGAATAAACTTGTTGTCACATTACAGGCATAACAAGTGAAACTGCGAGCTACTGCTCACTGATGATACCCCCGCCGCAAGTGGATAATATTAATAGTGTAAAAATATGCAAGTGTTCGGTAAACAGGAAGTTGTCGAGTGATGAATCTGAAAACGCATCACACGGTATAGCTGACTTATAAAAATCCTGAAACCAAATTTCAGAAATCCTTGTATTGTAGTTCCTGAGAAAAATGTGACGAAAATTTTTAACTTGGTTATCATGTGTAAAATCATACAAGTGTTCGGTAAACAGGAAGTAGTCGAGTGATGAATCTGAAAACGCATCACACGGTATAGCTGAATTATATAAATCCTGAAACCAAATTTCAGAAATCCTTGTATTGTAGTTCCTGAGAAAAATGTGACGAAAATTTTCAACTTGGCTATCATGTGTAAAATCATACAAGTGTTCGGAAAACAGGAAGTTGTCGAGTGATGAATCTGAAAACGCATCACACGGTATAGCTGACTTATAAAAATCCTGAAACCAAATTTCAGAAATCCTTGTATTGTAGTTCCTGAGAAAAATGTGACGAAAATTTTAACTTGGTTATCATGTGTAAAATCATACAAGTGTTCGGTAAACAGGAAGTAGTCGAGTGATGAATCTGAAAATGCATCACACGGTATAGCTGACTTATATAAATCCTGAAACCAAATTTCAGAAATCCTTGTATTGTAGTTCCTGAGAAAAATGTGACGAAAATTTTCAACTTGGCTATCATGTGTAAAATCATACAAGTGTTCGGTAAACAGGAAGTTGTCGAGTGATGAATCTGAAAACGCATCACACGGTATAGCTGACTTATATAAATCCTGAAACCAAATTTCAGAAATCCTTGTATTGTAGTTCCTGAGAAAAATGTGACGAAAATTTTCAACTTGGCTATCATGTGTAAAATCAGACAAGTGTTCGGTAAACAGGAAGTTGTCAAGTGATGAATCTGAAAACGCATCACACAGTGTGGCTGACATATATAAATGTTGATACCAAATTACAGAAAGGGTGGATGTGTAGTTCCTGAGAAAAATGTGACGAAAGTTTCATGGGACGGACTGACTGACTGACGGACGGACGGACTGATGGACGGACTGATGGACGGACGGACTGACAGACAGAGGTAAAACAGTATACCCCCCCTTTTTTAAAGCGGGGGTATAACTAGTAGGTATGTAAAAATTTAATTCAGTTGTGTATGTTTATTTGGTGAAAATAATAAGTTGCTAGTTATTTATCTTCAAGGGATAAAAAAGGGGGAGGGTAATTAATTTGCAAAAAAAAAAAATTGCCTTCCAAGACTTCATAATTATTTGGACTAGCTTCCAATCTACTGTACAAACATGCAATAATATTTCTATTTAATTTGTTGCTTCAAAATGTATTGAACAAATGATTCTTTGTGATTTTTTTTTATACTTTTAGGGGATTTAATGATATTTTTAAATGGAGCTGCCAACAGATTGCATGCAGATATTCCAGTTACCTTAATTTACTCAGCAATACTAGTTGGAAGTACAGAGACAGGAAAATAATTTACAGAAAGGAGAACATGACATGTATCCTTTTGCATAAATAACCCAGAAATCCCAGTGGCAGTGCAATTTGAATTGGTGCATGTATATCCTGCTGGGATTTATTTTTGGGATCCCACTTTTTTTTTCTAGGAATCCCAGTATATTCCAATCAAAATCCCAGTATATTTCCACTGGGATTTACATCGAGATCCCACTTCTTTTACGGGAATCCCGAAATTTAATCCCAGTACATTTACATCGGGATCCCGCTTCTTTTGCAGGAATCCTGAAATTTTATCCCAGTGGTATCCCAATTGAAATCCCATAATATCCCAGTGGGATCCCAGTATATTTCAACCTTACATCGGGATTCCCTATTTTTAGCGGGATTCCCGAAAAATTTTCCCGGTGGAATTAGGTGGGATCCCAATTGGAATCCCATCAAAATTACAGATTTATTTTCTCTTGGGATTTTATTAAAGTTATAAATACAAATTAAAATCTTACTTGAGAAATATTTCTTCTATTTCAATTCTTTCTGTGACAGAATGATAAAAATGTACGAATTCTTCAGAATCTAATGTAGACCTCTCACCTATACCCTTGTTTGTGTCAGCTTTCTGTAAAATATAATTCAATTATTACTTTCTTTTTGTGTAATATAGTCATATCTTTTAAACAATCACTTTTTACTTTGACCTAATCCTTTTACAACACATACATTTGTTGTACTTTCTCTTTAGCAAATATACTGCTACAAAAGTGATTGCTGTTAAACTTCTTTAGAGGAATTTTCCATTTTTAATCAATGTCCTCGTGCACAGTAACCATGTCTTCAGAGGTTGTTTTTCCATTAAGAAAATATTAATAAGAAATGGACTTGCAGAAACTTTATCATACAAAAGAAAGAAAGAAAGAACAAATAAATGAACTAATTTATGAATAACTGAATTACTAGATCTATCAAATTTTCAAACCTTGTCAATGGTCTCAAAAAATTAATAATTTATTTTGAAAGACACGTTCTTTATGTCCCTGTCTGGTGCTCGTTGGTTCATGTGTCAAATTTGTTTTTTGTTAATTCTTTTGTTATAAGTTAGATCATTAGTTTTTTGCAATTGAATTGTTTCATATTTTTCATGTTGGAGCCTTTTATAGCTGACTATACTGTATAGGTTATTTTCATTGTTGAAGGCCTTACAGTTACATATGATTGCTTACATACACTTTATTGAAACTTTGGTGGATTATTTAGTCACAAGTCCCATTGACAATCATACCACATCTTCTTATTTTCATATAAACTATACTTACATCAAACAATTCATGAACATATTTTTTATCCATGTCTGCATTTAATTGTTTTAAAAGTTTCAAAACTTCTTCAAAATCTAATCTCTCATCATTATTTTTATCAGCCATCATAAAGGCATCTCTGATCCATCTACATACAGTTAAGGATTATAAAAAAAACTTAGTGGTCACTTTTTTAAAATGTCTACATAATCTTAAACTTATGTAATGTGTATCATTGTTTTGGTTTTATTGTGGTTTGACAGGTTGCTGTCTCATTTATGTATACTCCAACATCTTTTAACAATCATATTACAAAACTTGATTGCTTTCATTCTATAAAGAATCTTAGAAACTCTTTCGAAGTTTGAGGCATAAAAATGTTGAAAATATGCTGCAAAACCCTATATATATGTTTTTACCTTGAAAAAAAATAAAGTAGTGTATATAAACTTTCCATTTTTGGAAATAAGTTTTTATGAAACGTTATAGTAACAAAATATTCTATAGAAACACAAAATAAACAAAAAATGGTGCTTTGAACACCCAAGATATATGTCTATGACACATATTTATTTTCAACTGCAATAAATTGTAGGATAAATTTCCTATCAAATTCAAAGGAATATGTTTTTCCAACCCTTTAATAGGCATACACAACTAAATGTGACGTACCATGATGTGGTGGTATTACACCTAAAAGGAGTTACTGAAACTACATTTACAGATGTGCAACCTACCTGTATACTGATTTTTTCTTTAATTGCTTTTTATGTACCTTTTAATTTTTCTGATCAGCATATTGAAATAGGGTAGGGGAAAGGGAGGTACATTAGCACTCAATAAATTGTTTCAGATTTTTTATCATTTGGCTTTGTATTGATTGCTGATCTGTGAATATTGATTCAAACTTTTTATAAACTTAGATTGATTTATTGAGATTGACTTGATGTTTGGAGTGTAGTTGGGTTGCTGTCTAAATGATGTATATTTAATTGATAAAGGAAATTTCAGCACTAAAATCAATAGGAACTCCTAACTTGAACAGTTTTGTTGCAGAAAATTGAATTATATAGTCTTTGTATGCACTTGCATATGAGTTTTCTTGGGGCATGGAGAATGGAGGTTCAAACAAAAGGATATTTATCAGTCTGTTCCTTCTGGTCCATATATTGTTCCATATTTTGAGCAAATCTTAGTCCTTTCAACCACATGTCCCTCTCTGGCTTGCTCTCGGTCAGCAGATGTAAGGTATGATGATTGGCTCCAAATATAACAGCTATACATCTCCCCCTCTGAAAAATAAAGTTTGTCCTCATTAATTAACTTTCATCTTTGTGTAATTAGATATAGTGAGCTTTGTCTGCATCTATCTTTTGATTACATCAGGGATCTCCATGACTTATTTTGTCATGGTGCACTGCCATTGTAAATGAATCCTGCCATTGATAAAAATTTCTTTTTCGTCCATCTTGTCACCACTATCTTTGTTAGCAATTATATAAATTGCACTTACATGCATAACCATTATTGCAATTAAATAATAATCCAAAGAGTCATCATGATTACAGTTAAAATGAAATTGATATACTTTTCCAATTAGAACTTGGAGGAAAAATCTCCAATCATAAAGAGCAGCTTGTAGTCATTCTTGACTAAGGGAAGAGCCATCATTATTTATTGATTGGAAGCTTGAAATTGTTACAAATTTAACTAACTAAATATTATAATTAATATATTTTCCCTTCAATGAAATACTTTCGATCATGCAATGATATAGACGTAGGGTTATGTAATGGTAAAAGATCATCCATTGTAAAATTTTCATCCATAGAAATCCGTGTATAATATATGTACTCTATTTTTGTCATAAGAATATGACAAGACTTGTACTGGACTTTAAGGGATTATGGGATACTATATAACATTTAAGGCATATCAGTGATATGTTTATTTTCTTCCAAAAAAAAACTGGTAAGGGAGCAAAATATACAGATTTCATTTAACATGAATGAAATACAAAGATAGTTCAATACTTTGTACAGTATACAATTATATTTTTTAGGGAAAGAAGGCAAAAAGGTCATATTAAACCCTAACATTTCTAAAAGAAAAAATTATGATATTACTTAAATTTAAGATTAGTCTATGTGTTTAGATTAACATTCAAAGATTATAAAAACATAAAAGCAGCTACTTCAGACATAATAAACAAAAAAATATCTTCATTGGAGTAGATCTATCATGGGAATGCTACATTCAAGATTTTTATGTAAAAGTTTGGTTAATTTTTAGTATGATTATTGGACCCATAAATGAACATAATTTACTATCCATGCACAGTGCACTTCAACAACTCAACCACAACAAAATGATGTCATTTTTATCACTTGCGTTTATAATTCTATATCTAACTAAGCTGAATATTCATAAGATTTGATAAAATTGAGAATGGAAATGGGGAATGTGCCAAAGAGACAACAACCCGACCATAGAAAAAAACAACAGCAGAAGGTCACCAACAGGTCTTCAATGTAGCGAGAAATTCCCTCACCCGGAGGCGTCCTTCAGCTGGCCCCTAAACAAGTATATACTAGTGCAGTGATAATGAACGCCATACTAATTTCCAAATTGTACACAAGAAACTAAAATTAAAATAATACAAGACTAACAAAGGCCAGAGGCTCCTGACTTGGGACAGGCGCAAAAATGCGGCGGGTTTAAACATGTTTGTGAGATCTCAACCCTCCCCCTATACCTCTAGCCAATGTAGAAAAGTAAACGCATAACAATACGCACATTAAAATTCAGTCCAAGAGAAGTCCGAGTCTGATGTCAGAAGATATAACCAAAGAAAATAAACAAAATGACAATAATACATAAATAACAACAGACTACTAGCAGTTAACTGACATGCCAGCTCCAGACTTCAATTAAACTGACTGAAAGATTATGATTTCATCATATGAACATCAGGCACAATCCTTCCCGTTAGGGGTTTAGTATCATACCATCATAACATATATGAGAAGAACATAACCCGTGTCATGCCAACAACTGGTTTTTTAATAAATGTGTTTAGTTCCGATGCAAAGACCCTATAAGTGAATCAATATTAACGCCAAAATATGCAATCTTTAACAAGTGAAACTGGGAGCTACTGCTCACTGATGATACCCCCGCCGCAAGTGGATAATATTAATAGTGTAAAAATATGCAAGTGTTCGGTAAACAGGAAGTTGTTAAGTGATGAATCTGAAAACGCATCACACGGTATAGCTGACTTATATAAATCCTGAAACCAAATTTCAGAAATCCTTGTATTGTAGTTCCTGAGAAAAATGTGACGAAAATTTTCAACTTGGCTATCATGTGTAAAATCATACAAGTGTTCGGTAAACAGGAAGTTGTCAAGTGATGAATCTGAAAACGCATCACACGGTATAGCTGACTTATATAAATCCTGAAACCAACTTTCAGAAATCCTTGTATTGTAGTTGCTGAGAAAAATGTGACGAAAATTTTCAACTTGGCTATCATGTGTAAATTCATACAAGTGTTCGGTAAACAGGAAGTTGTCAAGTGATGAATCTGAAAACGCATCACACAGTATGGCTAACATATATAAATGTTGATACTAAATTACAGAAAGGGTGGATGTGTAGTTCCTGAGAAAAATGTGACGAAAATTTTCAACTTGGCTATCATGTGTAAAATCATACAAGTGTTCGGTAAACAGGAAGTTGTCAAGTGATGAATCTGAAAACGCATCACAGGGTATGGCTAACATATATAAATGTTGATACCAAATTACAGAAAGGGTGGATGTGTAGTTCATGAGAAAAATGTGACGAAAGTTTCATGGGACGGACTGACTGACGGACTGATGGACGGACGGACGGACGGACTGATGGACGGACTGACGGACGGACTGACAGACAGAGGTAAAACAGTATACCCCCCCCCTTTTTTAAAGCGGGGGTATAATGACCTGACAACAGTATCGTAACTATATCCCTTCTTAATAAGTCTATTCAAAGGTTTTGTTAGTTTTTGAGGTGAATACTGACACCTTTGTGCTTTATAAAGAATATTTCCATAAAAAATTGGATGTGAAATACCTGAACGTATAAGAAATCTGCATGTTGAGCTATATTTACGAAAGATACATGTTTATACTCCACACATAGATATGAAGTAGTTTACCCAAAAATCTATGTTTTGTACAATTTAAATTTTCAAGCCCATTTAAGGCTGCTAATGCACCTCGTCTTTTTTGTTTTTTTCCTCTGAAACTTATCGATTGATTGATTGTTGGTGTTTTAACGCCACTTTAGGGCTATTTCCTGGCGATCAGTTTTGATGGGTGAATTAAGAAAGAGTGCCAAGAGAAAACCATGACCTTCAATAGAAAACTGACAATCCTAGTCAATTTAGATTGGAGTCCAGTGTACCTGCATGTGAGCCCCAGGTTTGAACTCACAACCTAAGTGGTGACTGTCTAGTGATTACAGTAGTAACTACTGTGACCACTTGGTCATTGACCAAGGCACCTAATACTTTTTTTTTCTTACATCAAATGGTTCCAATCTTTTAGCATAATCTTTTTCTCCTTCTCTCACTTCTCTAATGTTTGATAAATCCCCTGTAAAAAATAAATGTTTTAGGAATACTTTAGATACATTGACATTTAGTATGTGAATCTCTGGATGGGGTTTACTGAAAAGAAAATAAAGGGTCAAATCTACAGAAAAATAGACACAAACAATGATATAGTGAAGAAAACAACACAATAATAAAGAATATTAAATAATAATGATGTGTTAAAATATATATATAAAGAATACAGAATAATGAGCAAAATAGAAAAAGGGTATTAAAAATAAAAGAATATAGAAATGAAGGACCCTTGCCCATCCAGACCCTAATTTATGTTTGTCATAAATAAAACTATTGGTGTAACTAGTGGAGTATAAAACTATTGGTGTAACTAGTATAAAACTATTGGTGTAACTAGTGGAGCATAAAACTATTGGTGTAACTAGTGGAGTATAAAACTATTGGTGTAACTAGTATAAAACTATTGGTGTAACTAGTGGAGCATAAAACTATTGGTGTAACTAGTGGAGTATAAAACTATTGGTGTAACTAGTATAAAACTATTGGTGTAACTAGTGGAGTATAAAACTATTGGTGTAACTAGTATAAAACTATTGGTGTAACTAGTGGAGTATAAAACTATTGGTGTAACTAGTGGAGTATAAAACTATTGGTGTAACTAGTGGAGTATAAAACTATTGGTGTAACTAGTGGAGTATAAAACTATTGGTGTAACTAGTGGAGTATAAAACACTATAACTTATTCCTGTGGTTAGATTGTCAATGAGACAACTATCCACCCCGGCCTTGGAGGCTGTAAGGGATTATTGTATTGTTCAAAACTTAAACAATGATATATGGTAATTTATCTTGCGTCATAATTGAAACTTTATAAAATCAAGTGTTGTCTGTTTTCCTCGCAACCTTTATAGTTTAACTTTAATCTTAAGTTACTAAGATGTCATGTTCAATTTTTTTTATGATTTTACTTGATTCAGATGACCATTCACTAGCATTATTGGAAAATAAAATGAACACAAAATAAGATAAATTCTTACAAGAAGTTTTCTTTTTCCTGAATTTCTTCTCTGATCCAGTGTAGCGTAATTTCATGTTCTGTGTGTCCAATATAAATTTGCGAGGATATAGTATGCCGCCATCTTTGATTTTGTGCAAGACCATTCCCTCCGATAAAGCCTTGAGTATTCGGTCCACTGAAAATAGAGAAGAAAAACTTGATTGTCAATAATATACAATGTTTTGATATAAATTAGGCTGTTAGTTTTCTCAATTAAATTGTTGCGCCTTTTTACAGACGTTCATACAGTGTGGGTTTTCTCATTCTTAAGGTTGCCAGTATAATATTAACTGTTAACATCCACTTCATTTGAACATTGGTGGATAACTGTTTCATTGGCAATCATTATACACATCTCTTTATTTTTATAATGTAGTTCACCTCCTTGATTTTAATTAAAACCAAGGAAAGATAACTTTTCTTCTTATCCAGCTCAAAGTGACAAGGAGGCCTTCACCCCAGGCCCAAAGATTTAATAATATCATTATGTCTTGTCTATTTTTACTGCACTTATGATTTTTAGCCTCCTTGATATTTTTTTTATATGTTTATACCTATTACATGTATTATGCAGGTCTGTTTGTTTTGTTCGTTTCAATACAATGGAATTTTATGCTACTGCAAGTGAGAGGTTTAGATAGCTACAAAACCTGGTTTAATCCACCATTTTCTACATAAAAAATTGCCTGTACCAAAAGAGGGACGAAAGATACCAAAGGGACAGTCAAACTCATATACCAAGTCAGGAATATAAATGACAGTTGTTATCCATTTGTTCGATGTGTTTGAGATTTTGATTTTGTCATTTGATTAGGGACGTTCCGTTTTGAATTTTCCTCCGAGTTCTGTATTTCTGTTATTTATTTTTTTTCTCTCTCTCTTTTTGGCTTGTGTACTATAAGAAGTTTACTAGATGCATGTCTGGAGGACTATGTCAACTAAATTTTTTGACAAACTAAAAAATACACTTCGTTTTTCAATTTTATTTGTTTTACACATTTAACAGACATGCAACTTTATAATTTCATTCAAAACACATATTGACTTTTCAGTTTTATCATTCATCTTTTCAATATAAGCCTTATATGTGCAAACATGACTTTTATATTTTAGATTATTTTAAATGTACTGATAAAATTAGGATAAGTATGTTAAAAAGCTGATTCAAAGTGAATACCTTTACCGAATGGCATATCTTAATTACATATGTGTTATGAATGTTGGCAAAAAATGTCCACAGTTGAATAGTTTAATTAAATTTTATACAATGGTACAGAAAATATTTCTTTATATCATTTTTCCAAGAATATACATTATAATGTTCTCTGAATTTTATTTGTGAAACAAAATATTTCTTAGAATGAAAACTTAATTTAATACAGTTGAATTGCAAGTCACCTATGTCCTTTGATGGAAATGATAAAATAAAAACAAGAATGTGTCTATATGCCCAACTTACACTATCATTTTCTTTGTTCAGTGGACCGTGAAGTTGGGGTCCAAACTCTAATTTGGCATTAAAATTAGAAAGATCATATCATAGGGAACATGTGTACCAAGTTTGTAGTCGATTGGACTTCGACTTCATCGAAAACTACCTCGACCAAAAACTTTAACCTGAAGCGGGACAGACGGACGGACGAACGAACGGACGAACGAACGAACGAACGGACACACAGACCAGAAAACATAATGCCCCTCTACTATCGTAGGTGGGGCATAAAAACAAGCATGTGTCCCACTTACACTATCATTTTCTATGTTCAATGGGCCATGAAATTGGGGTCCAAACTCTAAATTGGCATCAAAATTAGAAAGATCATATCATAAGGAACATGAGAACTTCAAGTTGATTTGTCTTCAACTTCATTAAAAAATACCCTGACCAAAAAAATCAATATGAATCTGGACAGACAGACAGAGGGATGGATGGACAGATGGACTGATCGAGACGGATGCACAGACCAAAAAAGCATAATGTCCCTAGATGGAGCATAAAAAAAAGCTGACCCCCAAAAAATTGTGTAGAAGTTCAGTGAAAATGGACGTCACATGTACACTCAACTCCAAAACAAGTAAATGAACTAAATTGAATAACAAATTATAATACTAACAAAGGCCAGAGGCTCCTGACTTGGGACAGGTGTGAAAAATGCCCATTCAATGTTTTGCAAGATCTGAACCCTCCCCATTGTATGAAACTGGGAATATTGAATGCCTGCCGATTTTGTTCCACCGAAGCTATAACAAGCTACAAAAAGATATTGTTTTAACATGAAATGACTGTCACTTAATTTGATCTTCAAATACAATTAAGAATAATGCTATAATTTGCAGAATTTAACATAGAAAGCAATGGAGCAGTGAATTAATACTTTTCTACCTGAAGGACTCTTGCACTTTAAGTGATTTTCAAGAGAGTAAATAAAATATGGTGGATTCATCATTATTCTGTAGAAAACAAATTTTTCATGGATTTTCAAGTACAGTGAAACCTGTGTTATCCGACACAATGGGAGACCAGAAAAAAATGTCAGATTAAAAATCCGTGTCAGACTAGTCAGGTTATTTCTGCAAGGATAGGCATATTTCGAAACTATGAAAATGTGTCAGTTAAACCAGGATGTGACAGGCATACTCAGGTGTCAGATTAGGCTGGTTACACTGTATAAATATATGTTAAAAAAGAGCAAAGTTCTAAAGCTTTTATAGTCATACTAAGTTAACATGACCATGAAATAAAATATCCCATGTTATCTGAATCCACTAAAATACACAATTCACATTAGTGCAACACTGACTTACGTTCAATATCAAAAGTCTTAACCCATTTCTTAAGCTCCTCCATATTTAGTATTTTATTCTCCATATTTATTATTCAAATATCTCTCACCATATGATAAAAGTTTATTTTTGACACTGATAAAGTGTCAGGGTTATATGAGGTGAAAGTTCGTCTGGTAAAGTTTTATATCACTGACCAACAAGTGTGACAAAAATCTAATAAATGTGGACATGAGCTGTTTTTATTGAAATCTTGGGAATAGATAATTATTATGCATGTTTAGGAATGGATTTCAGTAATATGTAAGTCGTCAACTTTTTTTTATCATAACCTTGATTCATCTTTTTTCTAAGATTTTCTTAGGATTGCAAATGCAAATTGCAACTAAAAAAAAATGTGTCCATATAACAAAGATGCCCCACTCGCAATATCATTTTCATGTTCTGTGGACCTTACAATATGGTCAAAAATTTAATTTGGCATTAAATTAAAAAAAAGATCATATCATAGGGAACATGTGTACTGAGTTTTAAGTTGATCAATGACTTCAACTTCATCAAAAACTACCTCGACCAAAAACTTTAACCTGAAGGAGACAGCTGGACAGATCAAAGTTTTACATATTCCCAATGATTTACTTTTGCATTTGTGTTCTACTTGCAAATGTTGCAAACAATAAATGGCTTTCAAAATTACTAGGCCAACATGCAGTATGTTCCTTGCTGCATCTTTCAAAATTACTTGGTCAACATGCAGTATGTTCCTTGCTGTATCATCAGGTCACCTCGTCATTCATATTTATAACAATTATCTAACCAATATTTTAACCCTTTTTTAGACAAAGTCTTACTCTTGTTTAAAAAATTTCAATAGGAACCATTTATAACATTATTGTAGTAATAAACCATTGTTTAAGATGTTTCGGCCATTGGCCTTTTTCAATTTCTTTATTTCCCTTATAAATCTTAACCTGACTGTAAAACTGTTATAGTATTGTGTATGATGGGAAAAAATGAAATTCAAAATTTGAAAATGACTAATTTATATTATCTCTAATAAATAACAATACCATGTGACTTAAAAAACAAACAAAGTTTACAAACCTCTAGGTTCCAGATTTTTCATCACTTCCTTTAAACTCATTTTTTCGAGAAAAAATTCCAATAAAAACTTAACACACTGTTTTTAAACACACAAAGTTTAATTACGCTTCAATAGGAATAAAAACATTAGTTATTTCACTTAAAATTATATAACCAATACTTATTCTTAAATGTGATTAAAGCACTTTAACAAAAGATAAATTATTATATAGATTTATTGTACTATGTAAACAAGAGAATTTATATAGGTATTATTCATTGCTCAGGTAGGAGCGTGCACAATAATCAGGGTGGATTTATCATTTAAATTGTTTTAATTTCTATTGGTTTTATTTGTTTATTCTTTTTTGGCACAATATTCAGGTAGGACACGATGCTAAAAATCTCAACAAATTTTTAATCTTTTAATTGTCTTATTTTTGTTTATTATTTTTTTTTTGCGTTTTTCAATATCTGGGCCAGTTACAGTGATATTAAGTTTTGTTTTTTTATATTCTTTTAATTGTTTATTTTATTTTGAATTTTTCAACATTTTACATTCAATTACTTGATAATACAGTGTTTGTTCAGAAATTTGCTTCTGACTCCACTGGACATAATAAGTTAAAAAATTAAAATTTTTGCGGTCGTATAAAAATCAGGCAATGAAATTATACATAAACAAGAATGTGTCCACAGTACAAGGATGCCCCACTCGCACTATCATTTTCTATGTTTAGTGGACCGTGAAATTGGAATAAATTCTCTAATTTGGCATTAAAATTAGAATGATCTTATCAATGGGAACATGTATACTAAGTTTCAAGTTGATTGGACTTCTACTTTATCAAAAACTACCTCGACCAAAAACTTTAACATGAAATTTGCACTATCATTTTCTATGTTCAGTGAACCGTAAAATTGGGGTAAAAACTCTAATTTGGCATTGAAATTAGAAAGATCATATCATAACATGTATACTACAAGTTTCAAGTTGATTGGACTTCAACTTCATCAAAAACTACCTTGACCAAAAACTTTAACCTGAAGCGGGACATACGGACGGACGAACGAACAGACGGACAGACAGACGGACGGACAGACGGACGGACGGACGGACGAACGGACGCACAGACCAGAAAACATAATGCCCCTCTACTATCGTAGGTGGGGCATAAAAAATTAATTGACTGCCCCTTTATATGGATTATCTATTATTATTTAGCTATCTTAAAGTAGTTCCTTTTTTCAGTAAATTGTTTAGGATTATGTCACATATCAAATCCTGTATATGATGTGATTTTTTTCCAGCCTGATCCCAGGCTGTCAAAACAGTAAGATTATACTGTGCAATACACATTACGTTTTACTAAGTGAACTTTCCACATCAAAACTATTACCAAAACATTTTCTCAGAGGGGGTTTTACCACTTTAAAAATACATACATAAGCATGAATAATTCATAGAAAATGCATGATTTTTCCATAATTTTTAAATTAGAGCCCTGAGTTGTCTTAAATAGTCCATTACATTATTTTATCCACTTTTTTTACACGAACTTTCTTTAAATAAATACCAATACTGGTTTTTTTTTATTACTATTGATGTCTTTGTACAGCTTGTACATGACTCTGTGCCAATAAATATAAACATCATCACTGCTACTTGTTGTATTAATTACATACACACTGCAGAGTTATCAGAGGCTGATTTAGAGGGGGGCAGGGGGCCCGGGCCCCCCCTTTTTTGGGAAAAAATTTGGTTGCTTATATAGGGAATCACTGAAGTGTGACTGGAGGTCAGTCAGTGGGCCCCCACTTATGAAAATTTCTGGATCCGCCACTGGTTATCTACCTTTTGGTCAATGTTTCATCTTAATTTTTTCATTTTTATTGTACAATGTATTGATAAATTAAGATATATTGCAGCTTCTTTTATTCTTCCTTGAATTTAGATTTATTTTGGATAACACAGATTTTCTGTTATAAAATCATGATTATTTTTGTATAAATTATCATTTATGAGGCCAGTACATAGACTGTACCTGCAGAATCCAATCTCTTTTATAAATATCATTACATACCACGTTGTTTTTTTTTTTCTTTTTATGCCAATGTTTATGAATTTTCTGGGTTATGTTTTTTTTTAGAGAATATTTGGAGTTAAATGGCAATGATCAAGGCAGCAACCCAATAATACAACTTTACCAAACTATAGATACAAAACAAGTCAACAATGTATGACAAGCTCAATACTGCACTAAAGGTTTGTTAACACGCCAATCTTATATTATAAAACAGAAAACTGTTATTCCATTGTCACCTCCCAAACCCCCCTTTCCACCTCCATCTAACCATATATCCTCCCTGCTGTCCAGTTTCCCATATTTTTCTAATAATATATTCCCGTTCATAAATTAAAATTCCTTTTTCATCAGAACCCCCACCCCCTTTTATTTTCTTATCGTTAGAATAATGAGACTGATGATTAATATTAAGAAGTCGTTAATGTCAAACATATATTCAACTGACATCCTTGACAAGGTTTCGTGTTAAAATGATATTTACATGTATAAGGGTGCCCTGATTTATGAATAATTTACATGTTTTTTAACAATGTTTGTTTCCTGTTGTTGTTTCAATCCTTGAACTGGATCTTAAATTTCTATATTGTATTATTTTTATCATTTCCTTGCTAAGAACTATTTTATGTATTGTATATTATATATTTCTTGTATACATGTATTGTTTGCATTTTAACCCATCAATTTTGCGATAAATTTTCTACCAAGTTAGGATATTGGTAACACTGGCAGCCGGGAAGCCACAGATAGAATTGATCAATCGGATCAAGGGAATGACTGCAATGTACATTACTCTTACAGCTGACCATTTTTCTAAGCTATGTATAATTATAATAGTCAATTCTAGAAGAGAAAAAAATTGCTTTTGAACTCTCTACAATGAGTTGGAACATAAGAATATAAAATAGTCATTATATCTATCATGTAAAAGTCATTAGACAATCCCTATTTCCCCTACAATACAACTTGACCTTGCACAGACAGAAAAAATCCTTTTATTTCAAACAAAATATTGTCAGTCTAGTTTTGTCACATACACCATTATATAACCTAGCCTATAAAGTTATGTAGATAACAATCTATGTTCAGATACCATTAAAACCTTGATATATTCCCTAAAGGTATTTGAACACATACTGTTTACTTATTTCACACAAACATCGATGTTAGATTTAAATGCACAAGAAATTTAAGGTTTTGTAACATTTTTAAATAACATTACATTGAGGAGTGTAATAATATGAAATAAAATCATCCAACATTTAAATACAAAGTTTTTTTTCTTAGGATTTAGTTCTTCAAAGTAATTTAAAATAGGTAAATTCAACACCTACTCATATGTTTAAGCTTCAATTTTGATAATCCCAAAACTTTCCATAGATTGAACAAATAATTAATTTATACTTATGAAAATATAACCCCAATAACACCCTCCCCTCTTTCAAGTGTATGCACCTATTTGTTTACATTCAAAATGAAGATACTGAAAACAAACAAACAGTCAGATGGAATGTACATTTCCCATGATGAAATTAACAAGTCTAAAAATAACTTACCAAACTCTTTCAAAGCAGGTAAAAGTTTCTTTTTCAAGGCATCATAATATTTTTCATCAGGGATAGTATAATGTTCCTCTTCCCCTCTCGTGCATGCCATTTTTGTAACAGTTTCAGGTCACACACACACAACAGAGATAATGGGGTAATATTTATGATTTATTTGATCATTTTTACCTGAGTGGAGTTATCTCCCCTAGGCTGGATTTTTGTAAATCATTGCTTGTGTTAAAGTTTTTATTTCCCTAAGGTGTTTTTAGTGGATATTTAATTAACAACCTTATGAATAATTTGATAGATTATAAAAATATGTGTCTATTGTTATAAATATTAATTGATCTTTTGATCTTTAAAGATATTTTGTATCAAAACAAAGTTTGGAGCTCGACCTTAAAAAACAATAAATCTTTTTAAATGAAGACAAGAAATATTTCAATTTAAAATAATTTTATAAAATTTAAAGTTTTAAATTCTATAGCACAAATTTATATAAATTATTCCAACTGCCTTGTTTATTTAATTGAATCTAAATTTTTCATTATAATAATTTTAAGTACTGAATCCTTGCATTTTGTCAAGACATTTTTTTTTTCTGTATAGATAATTCTATTTGCTATTTCATTTATCTGTAAGATACATTTAATGCAGACACTAATAACATAGTGAAGATGTATTTTCAGAGAATATATTTATCTAATCATACAACCTGACACATACACATATATTATTTATTAATTACTGCAACCAAAATATCATAAGATTATTCTAGGTTTAAATTGAGCATGAAAATTTACACTCAATTACCCATATTTCTCACAATAACTTTTGCCAACACATTCTTTATGTATTACTTAATACTAAAAATACATACACAGAAAATAAAACAAATCCAGCAGTTACACTGAGTCCTCACAATGATGACAACTCTTTCTTCTTTAATAAATTAAATAGACAAAAGAAGATGTGGTATGGGTGCCAATAAGTCAACGTTACTCTCTATCCAAGTCACAATTTATAAAAGTAAACTATTTTAGGTCAAGGTACGGCCTTCAACATAGAGCAAAGTTCACTCCAAACAGCAAGCTATATAGGGCCCCAAAAATTACTAGTGAAGAACCATTCAACCAGGAAAACCAACAGTATAATCTATATACGTAAAAGCAAGAAACCAGAAACACTTATTAACCTGTTACCACATCAACAAACAATGTTACTACTGAACATCAGATTTCTTAAGTTTTTAAAAAATCTAAGATTTTCAGATTTCTTAAGTTTTAAAATCTAAATCTAAGATTTTTAAAGTTTAAAATCTAAGATCAATTGCATTCTCTTCAAAACAAGTGAAACTGCATAGGCTACTGGTCACTGTATACTCATGAGTATTCCGTAATGAGGAAGTTGTCAAATGATGAAAGCAAAAAGGCATCACACGGTACAGCTGACTTATACATATTTCAGAAATCCTTATGATGTAGTTCTTGAGAAAGATGTGACAAAAAAACATTCATGGGACGGATAAAAGGACTGACGGATGGACAGATGGATGCCCAGATGGATGGCTATGCAGACAGAGGTAAAACAGAATACCCTACTTTTTTAAAGCAGGGGCTATAATAAAACAGTATTCCAAACTTTTTTTTAAGAGGGGGTATAGTTACTTTTCCTTACCCATTTTATCAATTAATTACTTCTTTAAAATTAAGAAAATTTAACATTATATTGAAATCATTCATAAAATCTACACAATTATCACTAATATTAAATTATACGTTGGTTAAGGTAGTTAAAAAATGTTCTCCAACCAAAGCATATCTTTCCTATGTCCTCAAATAATGAAAATCTTCTACTATTTACCCTGGCAACTTTTAAAAACCATGAATCTGTTTCCATTTTGAAAAACAAAAGATGTGGGCTATACATCAACCACTTAAAAATAAGATTTTAAATATTTTTTGAAAATATTCCCTATTTGTTGACGCTAGGCAAATGTAGCTTCTTTTAAGACACTCTGCTTGCAACTTCCATTATAATATAGGTTTTTATCCTGAGAAACATTAGAACAAGAACTACGCAGAGCCGTCATTGTGTAGTGGTTAGTGCATCGGACTATTATAAACAAAAAGGTTCCTGGTTCGATTCCCGTCTGGGATAAAAATTTCAGGGACTGAATTTTAGGCTCTCCCTTGACACCATTCGCGAGTATGTTGTCTCGAGGAAATGATGATAGTCGGAAGTCCGTCGGAAGGGGACGATAAATGACTGACCTGTGTTAAGAGAGAGCCATATCTCTTGCATGTTAAAGACACCCTTGTAGATTTCGAAAAAGAGCAGGCTAATGCCGCTACAAGGCAGTACTCGCACCCGTAAAGTGGAAAGGGATTAATATAAGTTGCAAAACTTGTTTCCCATGCAATCCACTTTAAATAAATATGTTTAAACTAACACAATAAAAGCCTACCATGGACATAATTTGAAATAAGAGTTATTTCCCTTTAATGCTATGTTGGGAGGGAATATTTCTGAAGACTGTATGCTGACTTTAAAACATCTTTTGATTTTTGTGTGTCACTGGATTGCTGTCTTATTTATGTATATTTGATTCAACACATATTTTCAAATATTTCATGCATTTATTTTTCAATTATGAGTATATGAAAATATTGAAGTTGAATATTTCAATATTAGTTGGCACTTTTAAACAATTTCAGAATGTTGGGTAAATGCAACTGAACTTATGACCAGGATAGGAAAAATTAGAATATATATATGTGTCCAAACGACACAAAGCCCCTCTCACAATATCACATTCCAGGGGCAGATCCAGCCATTTAAAAAAAAGGGGGGAAGCCGATTCCAACTATATATGCTCCCATTCAAATGCATTGATCGTCAAAAAAAAGGGGGGTTCCAACCTCCCAGAACCACCACCCTCCCCCTGGATCCACTAATGCATTAATTCCTTTTCAAATGATTGATTTGACCTTGTTTTCTGTCAGTTTCATTAAAATTGCATTAATTGCCAGTAAACTTAATTTGCAACCATTTTTAACATCACCAACTCAGATGCCCTCTGAGCTTAAAATACAATACAGTTATATCCCAAATGACAATCAAACTGACCATAATAAAATTATTACTATATAACATGTATCTTTCACAAGAATCTGTAAGTTTGATTGGCAGACATTACACTTATAAGGCATTCCAAATAAGATTTTTTTTCCTAATAAAATGCTAGATTCATGACACTCACAGAATGTACTCTCCATTATAACAACATATCACAACAATGTATATGAAGAATTTGATGTAACCCTTCATTTCCTTGTTGTAGCCTAAAAAATGTTATTATTAAAAAATTGAACAATACTTAGTATTTTTTTTGTTATTTTACAGGGTCGTAAAAGAGTTGATCTTGCACACTAATCACTGTTCCACGCTAAAATCTCTAATTTGACATTAAAATTAGAAAGATCATATCATAGTGAACATGTATACTAACTTATAAGTTGATTGAACTTCAACTTCATCAAAAACTATCTCGACTAAAAACTTTAACCTGAAGCAGGACAGACGGACGAACGACGGACGAACGGACGCACAGACCAGATATCATAATGTCCATAAATGGGGCATAAAAATGGGCTTTGGTCATATGCTTCTACAACCCAATAAGATCTAAAAAAGAAGAACATGTATTCAACTCATAAATAATATTTAATCCCAAATGCAAAGGTTTTAAATCTACATTGCAAACATCAGGTCAATCCCTCATCAAAGTTTGGTTGATCGACTCATATGACCTTAATCACCCTCAAAAAAATTGATAATGTATTGATCTGTTTATTCAAAATGCAAACAACAGAACAATCTCAACATTCCTAAATGTAAGAATCAATTGAAATATTTAATATTTAATACAGAATTAAAGAGCCAATTTGTTCTACAAAGTCAAACAAATTTTGACAGGTCCAATGACCAATAGATAATTTTTGCAGGTGATATCCCATGATGCATTTGATTATAGGTATTATAAGGTCATGACAAAGAACTTGACCTTGAAAGGTGTCACAAAAATAAACACTATAATTCTTTTAATATTTTCTTTTAAAAGACATTTAAGCATATCTTCCTAGCTCTATCTATACCAGCTTATAGCATGAATAAATGAAATAAATCATGAAAAGTTAACATTAGAATTGAGAATGGAAACAGACAGATGTAACAACCCTGAAGGAACAGAAAACAGTCTAAGGCCATCAATACTCCAATGGGTCTTCACCTCAGTGAAAATATCCTGCACCTGGAGGCCAGCTTTTAAATCAGCTGGCAGTATTTTAACAATAATGAAGGATAGTAAAACCATTTCCAACATGGGGTGCCCGTTTGGTTGTTGCCCGACTGTATAAGTTTATGGCCAATGTCTTCATATCAGAATGGGAACATTGAATCACATGACGTGTGTATAGAGCGTGCTTATGCTCTCCGCAAATTAAGAATTCTTGTAGAAACTCTTTGAAAAGTTCATAGGTTAAACTGTTGCAAGGCTAAATTTCTGTCCTTATCAAATTTACAATTTTCAGTGGCATCCAAATTTCAAGTCAATTATAAAGACCACTATTAAAAGATTTTAATAATTATTGTCTATTTGCTCTTGTTCTAAAAGTGCTTGAAATATTTGCCACTGTACAAAATAAGCAATTATCAATCAATTAATCAATCAATAATCAATCAATTGATTTTTCTGAAATATCAAGCTTTACCAGGTGTATAATGAGCTGACACCCATGGCTTGATAAGCATCCCAAGTGTGACCTGGAAGTTATGATATAGAAAAGGTCATTTAAAGTAGTGTAGTACGATAAAAAATAATCGTTGGGTTGGTTGTACTGAAACGTTCATGAGCTATTAAACAAGATTTTTTCTAGTTTATTTTTTTGTGAAAAAACTCCCAGGCCCAAATTAAAGATGAAGGTTGTTATATATTTGAATCCTTTATTCAGTAAAAGTTCTCACAGTGAAACCATACATTTACATCATGATGCTTAGTAATCAAATTCATTCTAAAAAAAATCACTAGACACGATTTTTCAACAAAAAGGTATAATCATGATATTACACTTTTTCCTGTTTAAATTTCACACCAGGAAACTTGTAATTTGAACTGTCAATTTCAGCATTGGAAAAGTTCATTTACAATGTTACACTGTTAACCCCTTATCTGGTAAATTATTTTACGCTTACACTACTTTTTTCTCCCAAATTCAAGCTGCTTAATTAGACATTATAGTGTGTGTTGGTGTGAAGAACATGGGTTTTCTTGGAGGGACAATATTTTCAGGCGCGGATCCAGAGGGGGGGTTCCAGGGGTTGGGGGTTGGACCCCCCCCCCATTTTTGGACGATCAATGCATTTGAATGGGGACATGTAATTGGAACCCCCCCCCCCCCCCCCCCTTTGTCCTGGGTTAGGAACCCCCCTTTTTAAAATGGCTGGATCTGCCCCTGTTTTTTTACTGTTTTCTTAATTTGCAATAGTAGCAATTCAACTATTTTATTTCAATTTCTTCCTAAAAACAACACTAGAAATTAAGCAACCAACAATAAATTTTATCCTAAAAAAATAAGTCAAGAAACAAAAAATAAAACAATTTTATGAATGGTTGTGACTGAGACTGAGCCATAGAAGCGTAAAACAAAACCTGTGTTCGGAGTAAACTAAGACTCTGTGTTGAAGGCCATATATTGACCTATAATGGCACAAACAGAAATATACAATTATTCCATCAATAGTTTAATGGAAAGGATTTGTGAAGGCTCTATCTGTTGTTCAATCTGTTTGTTTGAATGTACAAATGATGTTTAGATAATTAATAATTGAAAAATAAAGTGGTTTTTCTTCAAAAGTTTTTGTCTTATGCTGTTCTTTGTATAGCTTAAAAGAGGAAGAAAACAGAAGTAAATGATATCTTCAACATTCAGGAATTTTTTTATGTTCTGAATGAAAGTAAGAATTCTTGTAAGTGGTTGCTTCTATTGGTATTTTAATTTAATTAACTTAAAGGCAATTTATTGTTGACTGCATTAGATAGTCTGGTAGTCTATATAATTCTTCTAGACTTAAGGCATTAAGTATACTTGACACAATTTACAGAAACTAATTCTATGCTGAAGACCCTGTGCATTGGTGAATCTAGGTGGTCTCACAGGGGTGGGAACCCCCTTTTTTTCAATTTTTCTTTTCTTTTGCTTTTCTATTTGTGTGAAAATTTCATGGTGTTCCGCAGTTAGGATCTCCCCTCTTTCCAAAAATTACTGGATTATGTAATGTGTCTGGTATGTTGACATCAATAGAAGCTAGATGGTATGATGATTCTTTGTTTAATTGCATACCCGTAGCAAGGGGGGTTTGGACAAACCCCCCCCCCCCCTTGAAAACAAATAAGCACTGTTAAAAGTCAATGTTTTGTTCGAATTGTGACTGTTAAAGTCGAGTTTATGAGTCCAACGAACCCCCCCTTGGAAGTTCCTGGATACGGGCCTGTATTGGTATCCCTACCTAATATATAATTTTGATACATTGCATGGTACATACCCATGATCACACAATTTGCTTAATATGAACATTCGATCTTAAATCATTTAAATTAATCATCAAATTTACAGCAATTACTCTTGTTTTAATGTTATGTACCGGTATGCTAAATTACAAAAAGAGACAAATATCTTCTAAAATCTGAACACTTAATTTTGTCTACTGAATTTAATCAATAAAATAAATGTACTTTTCCGTCTTATAGATCATCAACAGGAATTTAACTTCATTTAAAGAACTAAAAATACATAGTCATGTATTAATGTGACACTTTAAATGGTCATCAATTTGTTTCTGTTGATCAAATGGGTGATACTAAAATATCCTCAAACCAAAAGCTGTTAAGTATGTTTACACATAACAAACAAATTCTACTTTTAGAAAACTGAAATTCTCCAAAATCTAGGTATTTTAAGTTATTAACAGCATAAAGATGTAGATATAAAATGTAACTTTTGAACTTTAAAACATTATTCAAGCTGATAAATGTGACAGAGCAGCATTCTGAGGAGTCATCATTATTTTTAATTTCCTCGATTTTGTTGGGTTAAGGTGAATCACCAAATTCAAATGTTCAACCAAATGCAAAATCTTTATCAGTTTGTACATGTCACAAATTCAGTCTCTATGAGACAAAACATTATTTAAGTATCACATACATGGGAATTAGAAAGTAAAAAGAGGTAGGGTTTTGTGAAACAGCAGTATTTACAAAGTGTAACCTACATGTAGCTATTATATAAAACCACACATCTGTCACATGAGTTTATTCAGTCTGAGAGTCTTTTGATGGTATTTTGTTTGTGGCTTCATTGACCACAACAGGTTATTTTACAAACTAAAACACCTATTGGATGATATTGTTTTCATCTAATAACATATTTGTGCAGTTTTATTGTTACATTTATTAATTTCATAAATAAAGTATGTTTAACAAAATCATTATTTGTTACAAAATAAAAGGATCCAAAAGAATAATTTTAAGATTAATTGTAAAAAGAAAATTGCATAAACAATGATAAATGCATTCTAAAATACCAATTTTTGTATTTTCTTTCTTTTTTAATTGTACTCTTTAATAATCAAATAGCCTAAAAAAAATTAAGATGTAGTATGACTGTCATTATAGATAATGTCAAGACAAGTCTCCAATAGACATCAAATGATGTAGAAGTTAGCAATTATAGATCACCTTACAGCCTTCAACAATTAGCTTGCTACCCATATACCAAACAAAGTAAATTATTATAAAAAGGCCTCTAAAAGACAAATGAACAGCTTCTTTTTTTAATGCATTTAAAGCTGTTTCTTAATAATGACTTTCTTTTTTTACAAACATCCATATTATTTATTGTCCCATGAAGCAACTCACAAAATAATACCAGAAGATATTAGATGAGGGTGGTAAAGGGTTATTTTCTTGCAACATGTTTTGCCATTTTTATTCCACATGCAGCTGTGAAAAAGGTTTGTTATTCACCGTGTTTTGTGAAATCGGTAAAAAGATCAATGTGCAAGCAACTTTTAATTGTCCGTTCATCATGAAATGGCAATTGTATTTCGCGTTCTTCCGTGCAGATACCCCTCTTTAGGCCCCTTTTAGATAGAATAAGCTTTGTGACAGCTAGATGTGCAGATTTACATACTTTATATCAGGTACCACTCCTAAAGACTAAAGTTAAACTCCAGCCCAAGCAGATATTTCATTTTCCCATCATCATGGCCATGGCCCTCTCAAATTCAGCCCAAGTACGCAAAAAGATCAAGGCCACCCCTTTCGTGGGAAAAATTTGGTAAATTATAAAGGGAATAACTGAAGCATGACTGTAGTACACCCCACCCCCCTTTGGATCCACCACTGGGTCAATATTGTTTTGGTATTTAATACTTGTAACTATAAACCAATTAACTCCAGAACCCAGATACTTGTTGACACCCCTTTTTTAACTGTATAAGGCATATTACATATACATTTGTACAACTTTTATGTGATTAACTGAATGATTCATATCAAGTTTCATGCATCTCCCAGATGGATTGTATGTCCAATCCCAAGGGTGGTCACAAAGACCTATCTAAGTTTTCCTTACTTTCATATTATGGACTGATATAATACATAAACCTCCTGGGCTGTATAGTGTAATAATAATATTTTCTTTTTTCTTTCTAAAGTTATTTATAGAAAGTTGTCAAGTTGAAATTAAATAAGAAAACAAAATGATTATTTTTTTAAATTGAGTGCATCAGTAAAACCTTGAGAAAAAAAAGTTTTTATATTAATAGCAATGTTTAACTTTTAAAAACTAAATTAAAGTAAATTGAATTTTAACTATTTGCTTACTGCTTTGGTCGTCCCAGTTTATATTCTCCGAGTTATCGTCCTGCTCCATTGCTTCTTTACAATATCCGTTAAAAAATAATTATCCCGTCACATACAGTTCACAATTATCACTTTCGTTTAATACTCCATTGAACTTTTTATAATCCAGATATATATTTCAACGTCTGTTTCAAATATGTAATGTACAATTTTGTTGATCACAGGTAAAATGTAAACTTTACTTATAGATGTACCGAGCTGAGTAACTGTACATTTTATGGAGTACTGTTATAAAATTGATGTTAAAAACTTAATGAAAAGTACATAAAACTACAGGCACCCATCCAATGCAGTCTTATTTAGTGCATAGATGATCAGTTCCAGATTTAATTTTCCATGCATGTACAAATTTATTTTAAAATATCATCAAGCAGAAACCGACATTCAAACTGTTGTCAAAATACTTTTTAAACTTTTTGTATTCCTCTAGGATGTATGTTTCAGTGTTGATTTCAACTTTCAGAAGTTTATTTTTCACTAAAACCTCAAAGTGAGTCAAATGTTTTATTACATTTGATAGTTGACATATTTTTAACTTTCCATCTCTTAAAAAAATAGTAATGTCATCAAAATTCTAATCAGCAATGTTTACTCCAATAAAGAATGTTTATTTCAATGTATGTTTCCAACTTACAAAGTAATTTACATATGAAGTCAATGTACAGGTATTTAATCATCAAATGAATCGGGTCACTAATAGAATCAACATTTGCCTGATCACAATTATGATGAATTAATATTCGTATCTTCTAAGAAACATTTTTCTATTTTTTTTTATCCATTTTCCTATGATTTTTTATTTTTTTTTGGCATCAAATTATTTATTCACCACATCATAATAACTTTTCATGAATTAAGTTTTTTCGACAACACTATATGTTAATTCCTTCAGTCTAACAATATCTTACTAGATATATTAAGATGTGATACGAGTGCCAATGAGACAACTCTCCATCCAAGTCACAATTTGTAAAATGTAAACCATTATAGGTCAAAGTACAAGCTTCAACACAGAGCTTATGACTGTGTTATAGAAATAAGTAATATCTTGTGTAATCATTAGAATTAGTATCAGCTGAATTCATAATTAAGGTATACAGTATTTCTGTAATTTACTTAATCAAGTTCACATTTAGGTAAGATGGTCAACATGTATATTATATGCATAATATCTGGTCTGAATGTCATGGAGGTAATATGTCATTAGAACTTTCCTTGTCTGAATTACTTCTTAACACCTGCCTAAATTGTTATAATTAACTTTAAAATGTTTTAACATTTGCTTATATTGGAAATTTACTTGCACATTGAATATTCTCTTTAAAAGATATTTGTCTCTCTATTTTTAGTAACAATGACCTAAGCAGAATGACAGGTAGACAGAAAGCATGAACAACTTAATGGACAGGCAGATTGACAGGTGGACAGAAAGCATGAACAACTTAATGGACAGGCAGATTGACAGGTGGACAGAAAGCATGAACAACGTGGACAGAAAGCATGAACAACTTAATGGACAGGCAGATTGACAGGTGGACAGAAAGCATGAACAACGTGGACAGAAAGCATGAACAACTTAATGGACAGGCAGATTGACAGGTGGACAGAAAGCATGAACAACGTGGACAGAAAGCATGAACAACTTAATGGACAGGCAGATTGACAGGTGGACAGAAAGCATGAACAACTTAATGGACAGGCAGATTGACAGGTGGACAGAAAGCATGACCAAATTAATGGACAGGCAGATTGACAGGTGGTCAGAAAGCATGAACAACGTGGACAGAAAGCATGAACAACTTAATGGACAGGCAGATTGACAGGTGGACAGAAAGCATGACCAACTTAATGGACAGGCAGATTGACAGGTAGACAGAAAGCATGAACAACTTAATGCACAGGCAGATTGACAGGTGGACAGAAAGCATGACCAACTTAATGGACAGGCAGATTGACAGGTGGACAGAAAGCATGAACAACGTGGACAGAAAGCATGAACAACTTAATGGACAGGCAGATTGACAGGTGGACAGAAAGCATGAACAACATGGACAGAAAGCATGAACAACATGGACAGAAAGCATGAACAACGTGGACAGAAAGCATGAACAACTTAATGGACAGGCAGATTGACAGGTGGACAGAAAGCATGAACAACTTAATGGACAGGCAGATTGACAGGTGGACAGAAAGCATGAACAACGTGGACAGAAAGCATGAACAACTTAATGGACAGGCAGGTTGAAAGGTGGACAGAAAGCATGAACAACTTAATGGACAGGCAGATTGACAGGTGGACAGAAAGCATGAACAACTTAATGAACAGGCAGATTGACAGGTGGACAGAAAGCATGAACAACTTAATGGACAGGCAGATTGAAAGGTGGACAGAAAGCATGAACAACTTAATGGACAGGCAGATTGACAGGTGGACAGAAAGCATGAACAACTTAATGAACAGGCAGATTGACAGGTGGACAGAAAGCATGAACAACTTAATGAACAGGCAGATTGACAGGTGGACAGAAAGCATGACCAACTTAATGGACAGGCAGATTGACAGGTGGACAGAAAGCATGAACAACTTAATGAACAGGCAGATTGACAGGTGGACAGAAAGCATGAACAACTTAAAGAACTAAATTGTCTCCAGCAAATTTTGCAATTTTATTGGTCTATGTAAGTATCATACAGTAATATAAATGTCTTTCTCTAATTCTTTGGCGATTTAACCCTTTCTGGACCCATTGTATAAACAAAATTCAATGTGTGGTTGCTGATGATCTCCGAAGATGAATTGTGGAGTTTAAGGGTCATAACCTTTATCAGCTCACTGGATAAATCGAAACGTGTGTTAGGTGTTAGTGAAATTGACAACTTTGTGGAATGTGTAAGGCACTCGAAGGGGAAATTCTTTTATCAAAAATGAAAATTTATTTGATAATCATCAGAGAAACAGATTCTTACATAGTTACTCTTGGCGTATCCGATTTATCCAATCTTGATACATGTAGTTAGATTATGAATTTTTAAGTCCTCACCAAGGCTCAGACCTTAAAATTCTATAATTTAACTATCTTGATTGGATAAATCAGATAATCCACTGGTACCAATGTAAAAATCTGTATTTATAAGATTTGATAACATGGATTAAATTACAGATTTAATGAAAAATATTTGAAATATATCTTTTATTATTTATTTCTATTCAAATCCAACTTGATGTTGCGAATTTAACCTTCTACTCTATAAAGCACTACATAGACATTTGGGAGTTGACTTAACTTAAAAGAAGTGGCCACACCTCTTTGCATGAAAATTAATTTCCATAAACTTACATGAATTGCAGTTATCTATCATACAATAACATTATTTCTGTATGACCTAATTTTACAGTAAACCAGTCATACCAAACACTTTTAACAGGCAAAATTTGGTCTATTTAACTCACTGAAAAAATACAAGAGTGCACACGCTGAAATGTCTCGCCTTCTACACTAATCATTGATATTATGTTGATAGTCCTAAGTATAAAGCTAAGCTTTATTACAACTGTCACATAACCAAGATAACTAAACAAAGACCAATGAACCTTGAAAAAGAGGTCCAGGTCAGATGAACCATGCCAGGCAGACAGGTACAGCTAACAATGCTTCTATACAACATACATAGTTGACACATTACGTTATAGTTTAAGAAAAATAGACCAAAACACAAAAACTTAACACTGTGCAATGAACCGTGAAAATGAAGTCACGGTTAAATAAAACCTGCTCGACTGACATAAAGATCATAAAATATTTCCATACACCAAATATAGTTGACCTATGGCATATAGCATTAGATAAAAAGACCAAAACTCAAAAACTTAACTTTGACCACTGAACCATGAAAATGAGGTCAAGGTCACATGACATCTGCCCGCTAGACATGTACACTTAACAATCATTCCATACAACAAATATAATAGACCTATTGCATATGGTATGAGAAAAACAGACCAAAACACAAAAATTTAACTATAACCACTGAACCATGAAAATGAGGTCAAGGTCAGATGACACCTGCCAGTTGGACATGTACACCTTACAGTCCTTCCATACACCGAATATACTAGCCCTATTGCTTATAGTATCTGAGATATGGACTTGACCACCAAAACTTAACCTTGTTCACTGATCCAGGAAATGAGGTCGAGGTCAAGTAAAAACTGTCTGACAGACACGAGGACCTTGCAAGGTACGCACATATCAAATATAGTTATCTTATTACTTATAATAAGAGAGAATTCAACATTACAAAAAAATTGAACTTTTTTTTCAAGTGGTCACTGAACCATGAAAGTGAGGTCAAGGACATTGGACATGTGACTGACAGAAACTGCGTAACATGAAGCATCTATATACAAAGTATGAAGCATCCAGGTCTTCCACCTTCTAAAATATAAAGCTTTTAAGAAGTGAGCTAACGCTGCCGCCGTAGCCGCCGTAGCCGCCGCCGGATCACTATCCCTATGTCGAGCTTTCTGCAACAAAAGTTGCAGGCTCGACAAAAATGAAAGGATGTATGCAAAGCACAAATATTCCATGCATATTGAAGACAAAATTATTGAGATTTTTGTTTAGAGAAAGAAAATTATCTGCATTACAAGAGGATGATGATGAATGGCTAACTAATGTCCAGCAGCAAATTAATATGCATTTTCAGGACGAGAACATGTTAATTTTACATGAATATTTGAACCTTGCTTTGTACTAGACCGACATGCTGAGCCAGATTTTTTTAAATGCTAGTTCACAAGCTAAGGTAATAGTCAAAAGGAAGAAATGTCACCATTCTCCGGACATATTATTATTATTCTGACTCCCAGCCTACCAGTCTTTGTTCTTATTCGATTTCGGCTGCTTTGAAAAGTTGTCAACAAAAAGTGAGACAAAATGGCAACGGCGTTAAGAAAACAACAAATTTAAAATTATAATTCACCTTGATAAACAATTATTTCATCAACACAATTAACACCATTTATTAACGAATTTATACTTCTTATTTTGGATACATCTTTGGTAAAATCTGACACGGATTACTCGAGAAAAATGCGTTTCATCTGAGATAGTAAATGAGGCGTCAAAAGGCGTCCTTATGGAGTAAAGGGGGTGGCGTCAAAAGGCGACATTATGGAGGAAAGGGTTAACTTTGTGTGCTTAGCAGAGAAGCAGCAAATACCAATTTTAAAGTCTTTGGTTCGAACCAAGGACCTCCCGCACTCGGGCGAAAACGCTACCATGAGACCACCGAGGCGGTCTGCATATACAAGAGCCATCTTCCCTAGCAAAGAGGAGGTGGCTGATTCCTAACCATTGTCATGAAGATGTAACTAGGGCTAGACAGTTTCAATTGAAATCTCTTCATACCAGCAACTTTATACATTTATATATAAATATTCATACCTTTCAATCATGAACCTTAAACTTTATTGTCTAAACGAATTTTATTCAATAATTGATATATATATTTTTAATAATAAATAGAAGTTTAAAATTTATCTTTAACATACTTTAAAGAATATTTTTTAATGTTAATTCACTGAGAGGTTAAACTTTCATAGTTTTAACAGAAAAGTTTCAAATTTCCTTTTTCTTAATGAATTGTCGCAGTTTAAATTGGTTCATTCATTCAGAAAATGTGTCATGAGAGATTAATTAAGACATGAAACTATATATATATATTTGCTTTGAGACGTACATCTACTAATTCTAGGAAAAAAACATTTTTGGAAAGATCACATATTGCTTATATTATAATTATACTTATAATCAAGAATTTCAGAAAATGGGATTTTCCTTTTAAATAATTAATACGTCATTCTTTATAACTGTGCAACATAATGAAATTTAAACTAATTTAAAGAACTTTTGACTGGTAACAATTCTTTATCTAGGGAGGTTTACTCATATACTGAATATTCTTTTAAACCCAATCAGCCCTCCTTCCCCTAGTAGCCATGATTACAACAGAACATTCCTTAATATATCCCATATATATTGGCCTTCCTTTCTGTTTTAATACTACTTCCACATAAAAGAACAAATGGTCCTTCCAGATGTTTCTATTTATAAAGATTAAAACTTGCCATCCAATTTTCCATCAGGGGTTAAAGATGCCATCAAATTTTTCATCAAAAGAATGCTGACGGAAATAATATTCCTAATTTCCATCATCCTTTGATGGATATTTTTGGTTTGGGATGGAATTCCATCAAGTACCATCAAATTTCCATCAATTGTCCATCAAGTGTTGATGGAAAATGAAGAAATTGATGGAAGATCTAGGGATGTGCGAGCACCTGGAGACAAAAATGGAAAACAAGAAGCCAAAAACAGTTGTACAGATTTTAAAAACAGACCTCTGTTGATAAATCAACATGGCTTTAATAAGACAGCTTCAATGGAATTCTATTAACCATATAAAAACCTGTATTTAATGTGTACCCACATCAATATTAATTTATAATCTTAACCAATGTAATTCAATTATAAATGTATACATAATTTTAATGATGCCAAAAATGATTAAATTATCTCCAACAGATTTTTAAGGATATTTTTTTGTTGTTTATTAACTAAAAGGTTAATTTTAATTGTAATATGTTCTTAGAATATTGCATGTTATATTTATAGATATGTATTATTTTTTTCTTCAAATAATGCATGTTAAATATTTAATATTAATTTTTTGAAAATGAGCAAGTTAATTAACATACCCGGCATAATTAGAATTCAATTATCATTGTCATAATTTGTTTAAATTTGCAATCATATAGAAGTTTAACATTATTACGTCACCTTTCCTTTTAAATATATATATATAAATATATGACGTGAAAGACCATTCCAAGTGATCTGGGAACGTACATTCATAAAATATATTCAGCTGAGGTAAAAACAAAATTAAAGGTATGGATAATATTTATGTTAAAAAAAAAAAATTAAAAGTGATATACCACACAAAATGCGTAAAGCTCAAAACACTTTTACTTTTAAGCAAAGTATCAAGAAGTACCTAACACAGTCCTGATAAGATAATGTTTTCTACAATGTATTTGTATTTTTTTAATTTTTATTTGATTTTTTGACTACTACATGTACATCTTAACCCTGCAGGGGTTTCATTATTTTTCATATCAACTGGTACTTTTTCCATTTGTAGATGGTTACTTTTTAATATATTTCATTGTTTGTACATATTTTTGGGGTTTCTTCCCAACCACCCTTCTGACCAGTGTAATAACTCCTTGTAGGACTGTTTCTCTAACGTTTTCATAAAAAAATGGTAAAAAATAGGAAGAAATCTACTTTAAAGAGCAATATAACATCATTGAGAGAAAACTCATTTTCATTGTGTACATATCTATCATTATGTACAGGCATTCAAAAGTCTTACATTCATGTAATATTTGTTGCTGACAATAAAGCAAAAAATCAATTATCAAACTCATCAGACTTTAGCAAATTGGCATCTTGTGAAGATAAAAAAAAATAGCCTGTTTTACTCTTTGCATAAAATGTGATATTGAAGTTGCTTTTGGATTTAGTGTACCCATTTTGATCAGATGTAGATCATCATGGTAATTCTTACATTTCAAAAGTCAAAAATGGTTTGCAAGAGTTTTATTGCTTGTGGAAGAAATGGAAGGAGATTTAAAAGGATGATAATATTTCAATACCTCATGCAGTTAATTTCTTGGGGTTAATTAAAAAAGGAAAATTTAGAGTGACTCTTACAAAAAGGGTTGCACTTAGGTTCCCAGATATTTAAGAACTAATAAGTAAATTTCAATCTATAGGAAACCTGCACAACATACACTGTTTCTGAAAGATAACAACAATTTGTCAGCCTCTCTACAAGATGCAAGCAAGAAAGATTCTTTCAAGTATAGCAAGAGGTATTCACAGGTCTCCTAGGGTTCTTTTTGAATACCAAAAACAAAGGATAGCTGATTCAAAAGTAAGTTTAATGATTATTCCTGAAGTTGGTAATTCAACCTTTTTTAATTCAAACTATAGCTGCTGTCCAAGTTTCATGACAATTAATAAAGGTTTACAAATTTATCATGTAAACAAGAGGCTGTCAGAGTGACAGCAAACCAGATTTTCCTGCATGAAAATGATATTTGCAAATCTGGAACCAAAACAGGATAAAGTAAAAATTAAACATTAACACAGTCACACACAACAAAAATAAAATACCACATAACAACTGTGACATCTACCTTCAAAACACAAATGACTTTAAAAGAATAGTTATTATGAAATTTTTGACAACTCATAACTAAAATCAATTGATTGATGGACTATCTATCCATATACTTATTTATTACACCATTTCTGTGGAAAGGGAAATAACTCAAAATAAATATAAATCTTATAATAAATATCCTTTTAGACTATCTATCCATATACTTATTTTAAAAATTACACCATTTCTCTTCAAAGGGAAATAACTCAAAATAAAAATAAATCATATAAGAAGTACCACCTTTAGACTATGTATCTATCCATATACTTATTAATTACACCATTTCTCTTCAAAGGGAAATAACTCAAAATAAAAATAGTTCATATAATAAGTACCACCTTTAGACTATGTATCTATCCATATACATTTTTCGCTACTGAAAGGTCTACAACTTAACATTGAGAAAAGCTAAAATTGTGAAAATTGAACTTGACCTTCATTTAGTCAGAGGAAACAGCATATATCTAAATCTGAAAAGATTTCATAAAAGTTTTCAAGTTATTGCACGAACACGTACCACTTTAAGTATAACTTTTTGCTATTGAAAGGTCTACAACTCAACAGTGATAAAAGCAAAAATTGTGAAAATTGAACTTGACCTTCATTTAGTCACAAGAAACAACATATATCTAAATTTGATAAGATTTTGTCAAAGAGTTTTCATGTTAATGAACAGACATTGTTTGGCAGCTGCCCTTCCAGATGCCTGCCTGCCCACAGTACATCCCCAAATCAATAACCAATTTTTCCTTTGAAAATCTGCTTAAAAAATCAATCCTATCCCAGACTGTCTAGTGTCTGCAAATGTTAACTGCCATAACTGTCAACCTAAGACAATGAAAATGCAGGTGATGACCTGCATAGAAGAATGAAATCTCAGGTCATAACGCCTATGAAAAAGTGCCAAAAGTGATAGATAGGGAGCACATGCAATTAGATTTTATAGGTCTGTTTGATTTTATATTATAGGTTAAAATAATATATTAGTATAGATAGTTGTCTTATTGGAAATCATAATACCACATCTTACTTCATTTTGATATGTATCACCAATGCAGTTATTATTTTTACAGAGAACCAATTCACACAAGCTTCAGCATTTTGTGTCATCTCCCATGGATATGCAGAGTGTCACTAATGTTCCAGGCATTGGTCCTACATATGCTGGAAGACTAGCCCATAATGGTATTACCCATGTATGTAAGTTTGTACATTTAACATTAGAGGTACCCAACACTTTGACTATAATTGATTTGGCTGGTTTAATTGTCATAAAGTTTTGACAAAATATTAAACTTTGACCTGTTTACAAAAAAATGAAAATTTCTAGAAATTTGAACCGCACAATTTACAGGAATAATTTGGTTGGCTATATATAGCAATTTGACCAACCCTCAATTTATCGTTGAAAAGCTTGATTTCTTTTTATAATAGTATGTGATTAAAACGTTCAGCTGATTTTTAAGAGTTAACTCCCTTAGGTGTTCTGTACCCCCTTAAATAACAATCATTGGTTACCTTTCTTCATGTACTTAAATAATGAACCATATATAAAAGATTTTTGGCAAATTTATGTAACAGTATACCAGAGGGTCTAGATCTGTCAGGGGGATGGGGGGTCTTTAGTTTCTGTTTTCTGTATTGTAATTTTTCATACCATTTTTCTCTAGTTGTTATTTATTTTGCCCATTATTCTCTATTTATAATTCTTTATTTTTTATGCCCCTTATTCAAATAGTCACTTTTTGCCCATTTATCTATTCTGTAAACCCCTACCCTCATACCAAACAGAATTTAAGGCCATAACGTGAAAACTTGCTGTAAAATTCAAATGACAAAGTTGTAAAATTTCATAGATTTACAATAATGTCCAGTCTAATTATCTCCACTTGAATTAAATGGTTAGTTTTATTATCTCCCCTTTAATTAAAATCATTTGTGTAAAAGTCATCTGCACTTCAAAAACATTACAGTTTATTATTATGAAATTATGTAGATGTGGTATGTTTGAAAATGAGACCAAAAGACAAAGATATCAACTGTGAATAACTACAGATTGTAATGGCCACTATAAAACAATGATAAAACTGGTACAGCAGATTCATATTTTAGGCAATAGTTGTACTCCTTACAGAGTTTATATCTAGGAGAATATAATAAAAAGTTTAAAACAAGTTCACTATACAAAGCCTTGATTAAATCAAAACACTTGTGAACACTGTACAGTAATTTTTAAGATTGATTCCATCTAGCAATATTGCAAATTTAAAATGAAACATTGAATTGTATTTCTGCCCAAGTAAATTATTTTGAATTGGAGTTATCTGTCGTTGTTCATGATTGGACATTTATTATTAAACATAATAAATTTTACAACAGATTCATAAGCCATGCATTATATTATTCTAAATAATAAAAGTTTTCTTGACTAATATGTTAATTCAACTTGAAAATTTGAGTATTAGTAAAAAGCAGAAATTAAGACTTTAACAGTGCTTAATGAAAAATGACAAAAACATCTTTACGGTATGCTATTATTAAGACTAAAATGTAGGGTAACTGGAACCACACAATATTTTTATTTGGCCTGTGCATTTATTATTGCTATTTTTCAAGAATGAACAAAAATGTGAATTTAATTAATGCCATTTTGGGAAAAGCTACATGTACTATAATTTATATGTAAAACAAGAAGCTGTCAGAGAGACAGCTAACCAGATTTTCCTGTCGGACATTAACTCAAAAAAGCTTCAACCAATTTGCATACCACTTTGGTGAATTGTTTATATATATTGACGTGAGCTCCTTTTGTTTTTTATAAATTTTAGATTTTACGTTTCCGAGTTATGGTACACAATTTTTAAATCTTTCAATAATCGTAACTCATTTTTTTAATCTTTCAAGAACCATAACTCCTGATCGGTAAAAGTGAAAATGGTGAATATCAAACTTGACGTCCATTTTGTTGTCAGTAACAACATATAAAATTTCTAAAAGCTTTGGTTGAACAGTTCATGAGGAAATGCACGGACAACATTTGTCTACCGCCTGCCCGACCGCCCGCTGTACATCCCCAAGTCAATAACCGATATCCTGTCGAAAATCTGGTTAAATATGTAAGAAATCAGACTGAAAATTCTTATTACTGCGATACTCAAGTAGTCGCATTATTCACATTAAGAAAAACATTGCAATAATTTCTGTACTTACAGTAATACTTTTCATGAATTTTAACTACCCTATCAAATTACTAGTTATTTTTTGTATGTTGATTGCCAATGTGACCAGAGACAAAATTCCATAAATGTATTTGTTTATTTCAATTTCAGCCAAGCCAAATGTATGTGATTTACGTACAATGTCAGAGAAACCAAGTACAGTTCGTTAATCGGCTTAATCAGCTGACTGGAGGACATCAAAACCATATGATCTTTACATACAATGGTTTGAATGAATGGCACAAACAGAGAGTTCTCTGATACATTTACCTAAAAAGTTTATCAAAGATATTATTATTTAAATTGTTTTTACTTTATGTATATCTTTTGCTATTATTTACATAACTGTTTTATAATGTTCAAAATCTTACACCGATAATTTATTGTGTATAAAAAATAATGCATGAATGCATTTATGTTGTACTAATGTTTTAAGACTAATATAGAATTTTTTTCATTAATGAATATATGTGTGCATTTTTATGATAGGTTGATTGATTTATTGGTTTATACCCCCACTTTCAGCTCTACTGGCTATTTAGTGAGAACCGCACCTTTGACAGGAAAACTGACAATCCTGTTATAATTACGACTGGAGTGCATACCGTATCAAAGGCTTTTTTTAAATCAATAAATGCAGCATAAACTTTCTTATGTTTAGTCTTGTATTGTTCAATAATTGATTTCAATGAAAAAGTATGATCAGCTGTTTGATTACAGGTTAAACTGGTCATAAACAATGACAAACAAAACATGAGATTCATTTTTTAGGTAATAGTTGTATTCCTACCTGAATGTATATCTGGGAGAATATAATGAATAATTTAAATCAATTTCCAATGACAAAATCAAAACACTTTTGAACACTGCAAAGTAATTTTCAAGATTCTTCTGTCATGCAATTTTGAAAATTTAAAATAAAACATAGAATTGTATTTGGCCAAGTTAATTATTTTGAATTGGAGTCATCTGTCTTTGTTTGTGATTGTACATTTGTATCCATAATTATTTTTACAACAGATGCATACGTCAGGCATTTCTTATCTTATTCTGAATACAAAAAGTTTTCTTGACTTTTAGGTTATTTAAGGATAAGAACTAGAGGCTCTAAAGAGCCTGTGTCGCTCACCTTGGTCTATGTGCCATGGATTTTTCTAGCATTCCACTGAGTCCGGTATTCGGACCCATTCCCAATGGCAAAACCCCTATATTTTTCCCAATTTCAGGTGTAAAAATTCCCAAACGTAGTCAAAAAGTCCGGATTGAAATCCGCAATTTAACCTTTCCAAAACTACGCTCTTCACTTTAAAGGTAAAAAAAGCGGGAAATCCTTATCACATGTGCGCTTTTAGAGAAGAAGCCCCGAATTTAAACTGGACACCTGTTGTATTCACTTATCGCTACACTGACAACAGGTATGGCCTAAATCCCGTGGTCAGAATTCTGACCACGGGATTTGATAATCCGACGAGACAAGTGCATCATGTGCTATGTTTATTATGTGTTATACTGATAGGAAATAAAACAAGAAATTAGCACATGCATAAGCCTACTGAGTTCTTAAGGGAATAAAAGATACCGGCTCAGTTTGTCAAGAACATGTTAACACGCTCGTTGGTCATTTATCTGCGCTACCACCATGAGGTTAATTAACAGATACTTATTTATTTGCGGCATCACACGGTATTATTAACATTTGAGGTTAATTTCCTATCACTATAATTGGTCAATTTTATTAGCGAATCGTTGAATTTGTAAAACTCGTCCAATTAATGCCAATGTGACAATGGCACCAACCCGTTCCTTCGGTGCAAAGCTATAGATGGAACGGCGGATCAGTGTACCCCGAATTTTGATAATAAAATAAATACTTTTTAACTTCTTTCCTTTTGTAAACATGTCGTCTCACAATAGTAAATACATTTACTATATGAAGAAATTGAAAAACACCGACGGCAACAAATCCCGTAAAATCTTATCTTTTTTCAAACCAAGAGCTGTTATTGACGATGCCACAACTGCATGTAATGAGTCAGAGGCAGCATTATCTGAGACTGAATCAATTGAAAATGTTACCGATGTTGTTGATGTTCATTAATTTCAAATGATGATCAAAGTCAAACCAATACCGATTCGCTACTGATACAACCTGAGGACCAACATGACCAAGCTTAATTGTAAATTCCAAACTCAAACTGAAATCTGTAAACCAAATAATGAAATACCAACAATGAAACCTAGTAGTAGTAAAGTCATGACTGTGTTGGGTAGTACTGACAGTAAAACTGCTCTTAATGATAAATTAAAAGTATATGATGTATCAGACAGAAGACTTTTTGATGCAAGGAGGTATGAAATGACATATAAATGGTTTTACTATAATGAATCCTTAGAGGGATACGTCTGCAAATATTGTGAGTTATTTCCGTTTGGTAGTACTGACTTTAGTAGTAAGGGGGTAATTTTAGGGGATCATCCTACAATTACAAAAACATGAGATGAGCAATAAACACCAGCAGTCATCTGAAAAATCGTCTTCTTGAGACATTTAAAAACAAAAAGGACAGAAAAATAAAATTATAAATGACAATGAATCATGTATTGTAGTTTTTCTTTATTTTCACAAAAAAAAAAATTCTAATAAATTATAGTATGAAACATACTAAAACTGACTTCTGGTTTATTGTAGTTTTCCCCAATTTCTATATAAATCGCGTAAAAAAATTCCCAAAAGTGGCCAGGGTCCTTTTTCCCAAAATACCCAGATAAACCCCTGTGTGCATATTAAACAAAGGACACAAATGGATTCATGACAAAATTGTATTTTGGTGATGGTGATGTGTTTGAAGTTCTTACTTTACTGAACGATTTTGCTTCTTACAATTATATCTATAATGAACTTTGCCCATTAGTAACAGAGAACTATATTTGGTAAAAATTTACATATATTTACCAAATTAATGAAAATTGTTAAAAATTGACTATAAAGGGCAATAACTCCTTAAGGGGTCAATTGACCATTCAGGTCATGTTGACTTATTTGTAGATCTTACTTTGCTGAACATTATTGCTGTTTACAGTTTATCGCTATCTATAATGGTATTCAAGATAACCAAAAACGGCAAAATTTCTTTAAAAATTACCAATTGGAGGGCAGCAACCCAACAACCAGTTGTCCAATTCATCTGAAAAATTCAGGGCAGATAGATATTGACTTGATTAACAATTTAACTTCTTGTCAGATTTGCTCTAGATGCTTTGAATTCATAGTTATAAGCCAAAAACTGCATTTTACCCCTATGTTCTATTTTTAGCCGTGGCGGCCATCTTGGTTGAATGGCCAGGTCATCGGACACATTTTTCAAACTAGATACCCCAAAGATGATTGTGGCCTAGTAGTTTCAGTGGAGATTTTGTAAAAGATTACTTAGATTTATGAAAAATGGTTAAAGATTGACTATAAAGGGCAATAACTCCTAAAGGGGTCAACTGACCATTTTGGTCATGCTGACTTATTTGTAGATCTTACTTTGCTGAACATTATTGCTGTTTACAATTTATCTCTATCTATAATAATATTCAAGATAATAACCAAAAACAGCAAAATTTCCTCAAAATTACCAATTCAGGGGCAGCAACCCAACAACCGATTGACTGATTCATCTGAAAATTTCAGGGCAGATAGATCTTGACCTGATAAACATTTTTATCCCATGTCAGATTTCCTCAAAATGCTTTGGTTTTTGAGTTATAAGCCAAAAACTGCATTTTACCCCTATGTTCTATTTTTAGCGGTGGCGGCCATCTTGGTTGGTTGACCAGGTCACGCCACACATTTTTTAAACTAGATACCCCAAAGATGATTGTGGCCAAGTTTGGATTAATTTGGCCCAGTAGTTTCAGAGGAGAAGATTTTTGTAAAAGATTAATTTAATTTATGAAAAATGGTTAAAATTGACTATAAAGGGCAATAACTCCTAAACGGGTCAACTGACCATTTTGGTCATGTTGACTTATTTGTAGATCTTACTTTGCTGAACATTATTGCTGTTTACAGTTTATCTCTATCTATAATAATATTCAAGATAATAACCAAAAACAGCAAAATTTCCTCAAAATTACCAATTCAGGGGCAGCAACCCAACAACCGATTGACTGATTCATCTGAAAATTTCAGGGCAGATAGATCTTGACCTGATAAACATTTTTACCCCATGTCAGATTTGCTCTAAATGCTTTGGTTTTTGAGTTATAAGCCAAAAACTGCATTTTACCCCTATGTTCTATTTTTAGCCGTGGTGGCCATCTTGGTTGGTTGACCGGGTCACGCCACACATTTTTTAAACTAGATACCCCAATGATGATTGTGGCCAAGTTTGGTTTGATTTGGCCCAGTAGTTTCAGAGGAGAAGATTTTTGTAAAAGTTAACGACGACGGACGACGACGACGGACGACGGACGACGACGGACGACGGACGCCAAGTGATGAGAAAAGCTCACTTGGCCCTTCGGGCCAGGTGAGCTAAAAAGCAGAAATTATTCTGTGCATATATTACTGCAATTTTTAAAGAATGAACAAAATATTAATTTAATTATTGTGATTTTAATGGGAAATTTAAGCTTTTTAAAATAATTATGTAAAAATATGCAAGATATCAGAATGTGAGATCTTATTATTAAGATACTCAAGGAGTCGCATTAATAAGAACCTTGCAATATTTTCAGATTTTAAAGTACATTTCATGAATTTTAGCTGTAATTGATTGACTGTTGGTGTTTTTAACGCCACTTTTGGTCTAAATCGTGGCAGCCATTTTTTATTGGATGGAGGAAGCCAGAGTTCCCTGGAAAATACCAACCTTTGATAGGAAAACTGGCAATCCTAGTCATTTAAGATTGGAGTAAAGTGCACTGGCACAAACAAAGGTTAAAAAATCGTTTACAGAATTATTGTAATCTGTCATATGTTGAAACAAACTGTTGACCACCGACCGCCTTCTAAATTACTAGTAATGATGATCACCTATCAGACAATTATCTACCAGAGACAAAATAATAAACCCATGAATATACTTTTCATTTCAATTTCAGCCAAGCCAAATGTGTGTGATTTATGTGCAATGCCAAAGATACCAACCACAGTTCGTTAAATGGCTTAATCAGCTAACTGGAGGACATCAAAATCATTTGATCTGCATACACTATCAATGGTAACAGACTCAGTTTGCTGATAAATATACACTTTAAGAGTTTATGGTACATATCATAATTTCAATTGATTTTACATTTTCTATATTTTTCCAATTATTTACTTAACTGATAATGTTAAAAACGTCATATTCATATATATTGTAAAAATTAACTTATAAAAATAATAAAACTGATAATGAAAGAGGGGATGTGTCAAAGGGAATCAATCTGACCAAACAGCCCAAAGCCACCAAAGGATCATCAATACAGCTCTCCTTCTTATAAGTCATACATCTTGCACTTCATACAAGTGAGACGTTTAGCTTGCTATAAAATCAGGTTCAATCCAGCATTTTCTACATAATAAAATGCCTGTACCAAATGCAAGTCAGGAATCAGAAAGTTCTTATCCATTTGTTTGAAGTGGTTGAGCTTTTGATTTTGACATTTGATTAGGGACTTTCAGCTTTGAATTTTTCTCAGAGTAAGTTTTCTTTTGTACTGATTTTATACTTTTATACTTTAGACTTAGAGCAATTTTCAAAAAGGATTGAATTAAATTACATGTAAAATGATCTACTGAAACCTTATATTAAGCCTTTATAGTGTGGCCATTTGCATATGTAAGGCGATGACTCCTTTTTTTATTTCTGTCACTGACGTCAAAAGTCTATTTATTGAAATGGGAATAATTTGCAGTAAAAAAACCTATTTTTATTCTAATACAACCATTCTAGATTTAAAAATAGAAAATAATTTTCCTAAGGACAGCTGTAGGACCAATCATCAGCCTTCTTGGTTACAAAGAAAAAGTACTGTAGATCATACACGACATTTTAACATTCAGATTAATAAAAGGATTCAAAGATCAAAGTTATTCGTCAGGTCTAAATAGAGTTAAAGGTATGAATTGTTTATGTTTAAAATATATATATTTAAGAATTGAATGTCCTTTTTTGTAACTTTATTGAGGTGTAAAACAATGACAGAAGTACATTAAGTTTGAAACATGTAATAAAGAGCTTCATTCTGTGCATGGTTAACGCTTTTACAACCCTATATTATTACTATAAAAAGCATCTCCTTCACAACAAATGAATTTAAAACATTGAAGATTAATGTTTCAAGCTGTAACAATCCTTAGGGAGCTACCATTTAATATTTATGGGTTGGCTACAATGGAAAATTTTGTTCAACATCTTTTTTAAGGATGTACTTAGGTGAGGTTAGGTGAAAATTAATAAATTAAGAAGTTAAAATTGATACTATAAGCTGGTAGAGCATCAATTAAGGAATAAAATAAGCTAAAAATATTGATAGGTCATGGACCTCCTTTTCGAGATATTTGAGATTTAAAATATGGCGGGAAAAGGCTGACTCAAGACTTTTACCTTATATTTTCATTGGTATTATTAGGTCTCAAAACAAAAGAAAGAAAATTAAGAATCTTCTAAAATTTTGGTAAATGACCTTTCTTGAGCTATTAAGTCTCATATGAAAAAATAAATGGGTGTTATGGGGCAAAATATTTTACATTGTATTGTATGGAAAAACACCAAGGAGTCCGAAAATTTGATACAAATTCCAAAACCTCACCTAAGTACATCCTTAACTGTTATCTCTGTGCTGCCTTTAGAAAATGTTCACTCTATGTGATCCTGCCTTCTTTTGTTGTTTATCATGACTTTTTAAACATAAATTGTAATCCTGTCTTTTTTGACTATTTGCTCATGCTCTCTTTTTTCACTCAAAACTCCTGTCATGCCCTCTTTTTTTTTAAATTTCATCAAAGAACGGTCCCCACACCCGTGCCATAAAGTCAACTGGTAGCTGGGTCCCTAAGACTGTGATTTGATATGAATTTAAGCACTAACATGTCATGGGTTATCTCCATCTTTTTAAAAAAACTAGTAGTTGGTGGTTTGATTTTATTGTGATTACAAGAGACATATAATACATTTTATGGCTATTTTGTGCATTTTTGCTTTGATCTTTTTTTTTTGTGATGATTTTCATATCATGCTACTGCTTGAAACTGACAACATCGATCGTCATAGTTAAAATAGCGATAAACAGATTATCATTGGTCATCTCAACTCGATTGCTTTTCTTGCTTTCGCTGTAACCAGCTCAAACGAGAAAATCAACCTTGTTGAGATAACTAATGATAATCTATAAATACATTATACATTGTATTATACGTCTCTGTCATTACATAATCATATATATAGATATCTATTTTTGGGATAATTGTAACTGTTTATTTAAATTGCAACCATAACATACTTTTGTTTGCATTACATTTGTACTATTTACTATTCATATGATAATTTTCTTGACTATCTTGGAGTATAAATACATTACAAGTCTAACTAGGCTCACTCACACTGAGAACTAGGAACCAAACTGTGTGTGATCTGGTAACTTTGTACACATGTATTTCAACTTTCAGATCAGGAAAAAATTTATTCATCAGACTTCAACAAAAGTTAAAGGTATGGATTGTTAATATTTAAATGCAATATTGAATGAAACCAGATACACCTACATCATTGGGCATAATGGGGGAAATGATAGTTAAACTGGTCAAGCATAATGAGATCTGAGTGAGATCTGAAAAATCTAGTTTTTGAGCCTGTGACTTTTGACGCAAAAGCTAGACATAGCAATCATACATTCCGTCATTGTCAGCTGCCATGTCCATAAATATTCACTCTGTGGTTAGTTAAAGTCTTTGAAATTTGAAAAAACTTTCTTATACTATCCTGGAATTTACAAAACTTGGACAGAAGCTTGTTTATGTTCACAGAAGCTTGTTTATGTTCATAAGATTTTATCCAGAAAGAAATTTTGTAAAAAAAATTCTCTTTATCTGTATTTTACTTTTAAATGTTACATTAACTCTGTGGTTAAAGTTTTTAAAATTCTAATAACCTTTTAAAACTAATTGGAATTTAACTAAACATGGACAGAAGCGCCATCATTCTTCAAAACAATCAAAAAAGCATCTCAAAGAAATTTTTTATAACTTTTAAGTCACATTTTTTGTCATTTTTTTTCAGCCTTATAATTCATTGTTTACTAATGAATTTTCATCAAATTGTTTCAGACAAATGAAAATCCATGTTTATGCCTTGCATTATCCTAACTCAACAAACTAACACAAGGGAGATTCATGGTATATACCGCCATCTTTGGTTGTACTTTCGCAGTACACAATCAGTATGGTTATTTGCCCAAATCTTCAAATTTGTAGACAGATGTGCAATTTTATTGGTTAGCCTGTTTATTTATATGAAGAAAATTTGCGGATTTATTGCATATTTATATAAAAAATATCAAAGCAAATACCAAACATTATATAGTGATTGATAATAGTTTTTTCAACTAAAATTGAGAAAGGAAATGGGGAATGTGTCAAAGCGACAACAACCCTACCATAGAGCAGACAACAGCCGAAGGCCACCAATGGGTCTTCAATGTAGCGAGAATTCCCGCACCCATAGGTGTCCTTCAGCTGGTCCCTAAAAAAAATATGTATACCAGTACAGTGATAATGGAAGTCATACTAAACTCTGAATTATACACAAGAAACTAAAATTAACAAGAGTGCACACACTGAAATGTCTCGCCTTCTTTACTAACCATTGATATTATGTTGATACTCCTAAATATAAAGCTTTATTATGACTGTCACATAAACTTAACATGAATTATGAAAATGAGATCAAGGTCAGTTGAACCATATGCCAGGCAGACATGTACAGCTAACAATGCTTCCATACAACAAACATGACAAATATAGTTGAGCCTATTGCTTATAGTTTAAGAAAATAGACCAAAACACAAAAACTTAACACTGAGCAATGAACCGTGAAAACCAGGTCAAGGTCAAATAAAACCTGCGCGACTGACATATAGATCATAAAATATTTCCATACACCAAATATAGTTGACCTATGACATATAGTATTAGATAAAAAGACCAAAACTCAAAAACTTAACTTTGACCACTGAACCATGAAAATGAGGTCAAGGTCAGATGACATCTGCTCGCTAGACATGTACACCTTACAATCATTCCAACCAACAAATATAGTAAACCTATTGCATAAAGTATGAGAAAAACAGACCAAAACACAAAAACTTAACTATAACCACTGAACCATGAAAATGAGGTCAAGGTCAGATGACATCTGCCCGCTAGACATGTACACCTTACAATCATTCCATACAACAAATATAGTAAACCTATTGCATAAAGTATGAGAAAAACAGACCAAAACACAAAAACTTTACTATAACCACTGAACCATGAAAATGAGGTCAAGGTCAGATGACACCTACCAGTTGGACATGTACACCTTACAGTCCTTCCATACACCGAATATACTAGACCTATTGCTTATAGTATCTGAGATATGGACTTGACCACCAAAACTTAACCTTGTTCACTGATCCATAAAATGAGGTCGAGGTCAAGTGAAAACTGTCTGACGGGCATGAGGACCTTGCAAGGTATGCACATACGAAATATAGTTATCCTATTACTTATGGTAAGAGAGAATTTAACATTACAAAAAATCTGAACTTTTTTTTCAAGTGGTCACTGAACCATGAAAATGAGGTCAAGGACAATGGACATTTGACTGAAGGAAACTTCGTAACATGAGGCATCTATATACAAAATATGAAGCATCCAGGTCTTCCACCTTCTAAAATATATAGCTTTTAAGAAGTGAGCTAACACCGCCGCGCCGCCGCCGTAGCCGCTGCCGGATCACTATCCCTATGTCGAGCTTTCTGCAACAAAAGTTGCAGGCTCGACAAAAATCATACAAGACTAACCAAGGCCAGAGGCTCCTGACTTGGGTTTTTTTCAACTAAGCTATTTTAGGGGAGATATCGCTTTTAATGCAAAATTTATACTGGACTAATAAGGATTTTTTTTTTTTAAAAGCAAGAAAACATATTCGGTGACACCAAAATTTTCTTTTCATTTTCTTAAAACATAATATAACAAGAGGCTGTCACAACGACAGCAAACTGGATTTATTAATATTTATTTGTGTCCTGGCAATATCACAAGAAACATGAATGGTGAAAGTGAAAATCGTCAATATCAAATTTGACCTCCATTTTGTCATCAGTATCAACATATTAAAATTTGAAAAGCTTAGATTGAATGGTTCATGAGTAAATGCAACAACGTGAAAGGGAACACCATTTTACAATCTTTCAAGAACCATAACGCCTGAACGGTAAAAGTCAAAATCGTCATTATTGAACTTGACCTCTATTTTGTCATCAGTAACAACGTATAAAAATTTCAAAAGCTTTGGTTGAATGGTTCATGAGAAAATGCACGGACACAACTGGAAACACCATTTTTCAATCTTTCAAGAACCATAACTCCTGAACAGTAAAGGTCAAAATCGTCATTATTTAACTTGACCTCCACTTTGTCATCAGTAACAACATATTAAAATTTGGGAAGCTTTGGTAGAACAGTTCATGCGTAAATGCACGGACACGACTGAAAACTCCATTTTTCAATCTTTCAAGAACCATAACTCCTGAACAGTAGAAGTCAAAATCGCCATTATTGAACTTGACCTTCATTTAGTTGTCAGTAACAACATATTAAAATTTTAAAAGCTTTGGCTGAACGGTTCATGAGTTAATGCACGGACAACATTTGATTGCCGCCCGCCCGGCCGCCCGATCGCCCGGCCGCCCGCCGTACATCCCCAAATCAATAACCGACATTTTTGTCACAAAAATCCGGTTAAAAACCTATCTCTCACAATTTTTTTTTCAAAATTCTATCTTATATATTGTTTTTAATGCACAAAAATGTGTTTTTTCATGATCATTCTATCAAATTTCGGCCATTTCCAGGACACAAATTAGCTTGGAAAATAGCACAAAGACCCATGATCATCAGTCCTTTTTATTATATTTTTGAAAAGAGCATAGTACAATCTTCATTTTGACAAAGTTTAAGAAAATTCTACCACAGGAAACATACATATGATCTACCTTGAATATATATTACAGATGAGTACTTCAAAGAAGCATAACAGTTTTGTTTCCTCTTCAATGGATTTGCAACCTAGTTGGAATGTCCCAGGCATTGGTACGGTTTTTGCTAACATATTGGGACAAAATGGCTATATACTAGTAAGTTTCTTCATTAATTCAAAAAATAAAAGTGATAACTTATTGAAAAATTTTGTTGATTTGCATAGTGTCAATTTTAAATATTACCCCTCAAGTTGAAACCATTTTACAAAAGTTTTATTAAAAATTCCTCAAAAAGGATAACAGGTTTCACTAAAGGACAGAATGGAAGACAAATGAACCACTACCAATCAACTTCTACAAAAAAAATAAAAGACAACAATAAACAACATACTGTCAAGATTTAAGCAGGACTTTCTACAGGCATATAATGTGGTGGGGTTAAACCTGCACCAAAAAAAATATCATTACTGGTAGTATGACAATAAGGAGATGTAGTATGATTGCAATTGATAAGATTTTGATTTGGCGTTTTAACGCCACTTTAAAGCACCAAATTTAGCCTCTATTTCATGGTGGTCAGTTTTTAATGGCGGAGAAAGCCAAAGTGCCTTGCGAAAACCATAAAACTTTAATAGGAAAACTGACAATCCTAGTCAATAAAGATTGGAGTCGAGTGCACCCACATGAGCGGGGTTCGGACTCACAACCTCAGTGTTGACTGGCTAGTGATTGCAGTAGTAACTTAACTTAGACCACTCAGCCACCAAAGGCCCCTTGATTGCAATTGAGAACTGTGAGTTGAGACCAATGCACAAATTAAGCTGTGAAAAAAACACATGTTGTAGGTCCTTAAAATAAATGAGAACCAGATCATACTTATATACAAAGGCACAACTCAACTAACAAAATTCAAATACTCAAAAATGTTATAAAATCCAAAGCCTTGTTCCATCTATCTTCCGTTGTGTTAAAATTACATGAGAATTGATTAAAGCAAATATGAATTATTGTATGAAGTGTTGAGGGATGGTTACCTATGGCCATTTGTATATTATGTTTATTTCTTTTTCAGGCAAGCCAGCTATATGTAAAGTATTTAGAGTTTCAGAGAAACCAACAATTATTTGTTAACTGGCTTCAACAATTAACTGGAGGAAATCTGTTCTATATGAACCAGGTATACTTTGCTATGGATGAATGGCACAAACAGTTTGGTTGTTTTTAGTCTCAATATCAGATCTAGTAAGTTCATTGCTTTTACTTTTCTAAATATTTTGATTATTTAAGACTCAGGATACCTGTTAAGATAATCTACAAGGCATAGCTTAGATATTGATTTGATATTTAGCAGCAAACATATTTAATTTGTTTTTAAATAATACACAGGTGTGAATCAAGCATGATTCTGAAAAGTGCTGTTCCAACAACATAATGGAAGTCATATAAAACAAGAGGCTCTCAAGAGCCTGAATCGCTCACCTGAATTTTTTTGGTTTAATCTCTCATCAATGATTATTTTGGCTTTTCAATTTATTTAAATGTTCTTTGAATCGTCCTATTTTCTTCAAAAGCAAAAAAAATCATTTTCTCCTATGTTCTATTTTAGCCATAGGAGATCATGTTTCTTGACATACAAGGAAATGAAATATAAAATTTATACTAGATACTCTGAAACTCTGAAACTCATTTAGCCTAAGTTTGGCTGAAATTGATACAGCAGTTTCATAAGAGAAGATTTTTTAAAGTAAGTCAACATGATGAACAAATTGTGAAAAAAGTCTTTAAAGGGCAATAACTCCTAAAGAGGTCAATTGACAATTTTGGTCAAACTGACTTATTTGTAGATCTTACTTTGCTGATCATATTTGCTGTTTACAGTTTATCTTTATCTATAATAATATTCAAGATAATGACCAAAAACTGCAAAATTTCCTTAAAATTACCAATTAAGTGGCAGCAACCCAACAATTGGATGTTTGATTCATCTGAAAATTTCAGGGCTGATAGATATTGACCTAATGAACATTTTTACTCCATGTCAGATTTGCTCTTAATGCTTTCGTTTTTGAGATATAAGCCAAAAACTGCATTTGACCCCTATGTTCTATTTTAAGTAACGGCGGCCATGTTTTTTGACGGATCAAAAATCAAAGCACACACTTTGTGCAGGATAATCTAAGGAACAACCATGCTAAGTTTTAACCAAATCCATTCAGTAGTTTCAGAGGAGAAGATTTTTTAAAGTTAGCAAATATGATGAACAAATTGTGAAAAATTGTCATTAAAGGACAATAACCCCTTAAGGGGTCAATTGACAATTTTTGTCATATTAACTTATTTGTAGATCTTACTTTGCTGATCTTTTTTGCTGTTTACAGTTTATCTTTATCTATAATAATATTCAAGATAATGACCAAAAACTGCAAAATTTCCTTAAAATTACCAATTAAGTGGCAGCAACCCAACAATGGTTTGTTTGATTCATCTGAAAATTTCAGGGCTGATAGATCTTGACCTAATGAACATTTTTACCCCATGTCAGATTTGCTCTAAATGCTGTTGTTTTTGAGATATAAGCCAAAAACTGCATTTGACCCCTATGTTCTATTTTAAGTAACGGCGGCCATGGTTTTTGACGGATCAAAAATCGAAGCGCACATTTTGTGCAGGATATACTAAGGAACAATCGTATCAAGTTTCATTCAAATCCATTCAGTAGTTTCAGAGGAGAAGATGTTTGAAAAATTGTTAACGACGACAGACGACGACGACGACGACGACGGACGCCAAGTGATGAGAAAAGCTCACCTGGCCTAAAAAGGCCAGGTGAGCTAAAAAGGGGTTCCAGTCATGTTCTCATGTAAAAGCATTAGTGGTTCCAACCATGAAGTCCCTGTTTGGATCTGCTACTGATACATAAAAGTTTTATATGTCATAAATATAAATCATGGTAAACATGGTAAAGATAACTCCTTTAAACAAAACAAAAACTATACATGCAAAGGGAATTAACTGTGAATGTTCTACATCATATATTATGCATTTCTTTTTTTGTATGCTTGTTCAATTATCTTGTAATATTTTTGCTAGCAATTGAATATATACAATCCATTTTTATTGGAAAATCCGGGATTCATATAATGGGGGCATGCAAACTAACCCCCCCCACCCTCCCTCCCCCCTTTTCCTAAAAAATCAAAAAGGGACATACATTTGTAAGAGTAACAGATCATTTTATCTCTTTCAGTGTTCCCCTTCATATCTCCCTGTATTTTCCCCTAGCAGTTGTTGACATCTTTACATATTAGATTTACAATGAAGAAGATTTTTACAAAAACTGTCTAAAAAAAATGACATTCAAAAATATGTAAAAATTATAGTTTAATAGTTGATTATTATATTTCAGATATTTGCTAAATCAACATAAGAAAGATGTTTCATGAACTGATATTCCTTGATTCAACATTGAAGACTCAAATATTAACTTTTGACAATTTCTTGAGCCTTTTTGGAAATAGATCAGACAGTTAACCTAAAGCTTATTACAGTTGATTTCATGAAACCAAAAGAACCATGAACAATTTGATGTGATTCATAAACTGGACTGAATTGCTTAAGCAACTTTAAATTTTGATGAACATTTTCTAGGCTGATTTCAGCTTTATATATATCTATTGTTTTGTTTTTATGACTTTGGTACTCAAGAATGTTCAATACCCTTGTTTTTTCATTTTAAATCAGATATACGAATCAACTAGTTAAATTATCCATGTATATATATATGGAAAATAAATAGGGAATGTGTCAGGCACATAGTTTGAAAACTGAAATGAAAAAATTTGTAAGGTTCCCCGGAAACCAGTGTCTCGCCTACTTTTGCTCTAAATTGCATGCTCAACAAAAATAAGGGGAAAAAATCAATTAAAAATATTCCTTTTGATACTATCTTTTGATTGTAAGAAGCTTCTGTCCAAGTTTGGTAAAAATCCAGGATAGTTTATGAATCTAATAAATGTTTTAAAAACTTTAACAGCAGACTGTATGTAATGTTTACTGGAAGAAAAACTAAGTCCATTTATAAGTAAAATACGGAAAACATAAACAAGCCACTGTCCAAGTTTGATACAAACCCAGGATAGTTTAAGGAAGTTATTAGAATTTTAAAAACTTTAACCAGAGTGAATGTAATGTTTCCGGCAGAAAAACTAAGTCCATTTAGAAGTAAAATATGGAAAAAATTTAATTTTATTTTTACAAAATTTAATTCTGGATACTATCTTATGATCATAAACAAGCTTCTGTCCAAGTTTGGTAGAAATCCAGTATAGTCTAAGAAAGTTATAAATATTTCAAAAACTTTAACCACAGGGTGAATATTTGAGGACATTGCCGACGACGACAACATCGCAAATGTCGACGGAATATAGGATCGACAAAAATCAACACTTTTTTCATTTATAAAGGGGCATAACTCTTAAATGGTAGAAAGTGATGCCAACAAATTCAAACTTGTTCAGTGGTATTTGAACCAGACATACATTGAAGGCCGTACGGTGACCTATAGTTGTTAATGTCTGTGTCATTTTGGTCTTTTGTGGATAGTTGTCTCATTGGCAATCATACCACATCTTCTTTTTTATATATACATTGCTATACATGAGTGGTACAGACAGTTTGGTGGATGAACATTGAACATGACAACATGACAGCATGCAGTGAAAAACTTATGTACAATTTAGCTATGATTTCTTTGTTTTGTTAAATTCAATTTTATCCATTTTAAAGTTTACCATCACAAACACATCTAGTTATGAAATAGTGTGTGTTTGCTCCAAATCAAATTATAATAAAAAAATAATTTTGAATTGTAGTATCTTCCTTGACTGGTGAATTACCCTCATTTATAACTCTACATACATAATTACACCCCACATATATAGTGGAAAAGGACACAAAAACAAACATTTGTAGACAATGTGAATACTCTTATTTTGTTGCTTTGTGTCTATTGGTTTATCTTTGCTCTTTTTATGCCCTGTAATGATCTTTTTTTAAGCCAAGTGCAACTGATTTTTGTTTGTACCTATGTTGACTGTCGAAAGTTAATTGAGGGTTTTAATTGTCCTGCTAAACTTTTTAACATTAAATTGAAACAAATTTAAACATTTTAAAGGGTTTATTAAACTGTTAAAACTTTTTAACCTAAAATTAAAACAAATTTAGATATCTGCTTACTGATTTGATTGTCTATATTCTCCAAGTTATCCTGGTGCTCCATAGCTTCCATAGAATCGTATCATAAGCAGAAAACACAATTTTATTAAAATTATGATCAACTTTTAAAGCTCCACTAAAGAATGTTTATTTCAATTTATGTTTTTAACTTATAACGTAATTTACATAAGTCAATCTTGAACTTTACTATGGTATTCTACCAGTGAATAAAGCTGGTCCAAATTTAAGGTTTCCAAACTGTTCAATCATGAATAATTTTTTAAATACTGCAGTTTAACTTTTTCCAATTTCTTCTGAATTATTAATATATCCTTTTTTTCCATGAAATATTTTTATTCCACTTTGTCATTAAATATATTTTCCCTTTTTGCCATGAATTAATTTTTTCACAATCCATCTATAAATTTAGTTTTTTCCATTGTAATAAGACTTGATTGTTTCCATCTAATGATATACTCTTTCAGGAATAAGTTATATCTTGTTTAAGCAGAATTAATTAATACCTACTGAATTAATAATTAAGGTATGTAATATTTGGGTAATCACTAATCAAGATCACATTTATCAAGGATGTATTATACATAGTGACTGGTCAATAGTACATTGTATGGTCAATAGGACATCAATGTCAACAAAGTATTTGACCAGTCAAATAAAACTTTGTAGATATAGAGTTCCACACACACCATTAATTAAAAGAACCCCTTTCAAAATTGGTTATCACAGGATTCTACCCATAATTATAATACATGTATATGGGTTTTTTTCTCAACAAAAACACACATAAGCCAGGTAAAACATTCACACGTACTATAATTTAATAAAATATTTCTTTTTTTATCAATATTTGTCAATTTAATTGAGAATACCTGGTTAAATAAATATTTAAAACTTTCCAATTTCCAGTTTTAGGTACATTTGTATTGTTCCAATAATTAATCAATTTCTTGCTTAAATAAGAGGTTTAAATCAATAGTGCTAATAAAAACAAACTCATTGTTTATTTAAGACCAGAAGAAAAGTCTTATTCAAATGTATTTGTTAGTCCCTTTAGGAATATATTCAATTATTGGATTATTTTCCCTTTTGGTTTACAAGAAGAAACTAAATGTAATGTTTAGATCCAATTTTATCAACTGATAAATGCAATTACTTTGATACAAAAGTATTGATTGATTGATTGATTTTCTCATGTTTAATGTCCAGTGGCAAATATTTCATAAGGTTCTGGACAATGATTCAGAATTTTGGTTTCTTCTCTCATTTTTGTGCTATTTCCACATGTCCTGACCAGTGTGAGATAAATATTTCTCCTCACTAGTGACAAATCTGACAATTCATGCTGAATCTGATGATGATTTATTAAACTATTATTATATATTGGAAGCATGGGTGGAGGTTTAGGCTGGAGATGGTATCATCATTTTCATTGTATCATCATTTTCAGTCTATTTTTTATTTTAATACGACCTTGAGAGCCGGACATTGACCAAACTGTTTCATTCATAAAATTGAGAATGGAAATGGGGAATAGGTCAAAGAGTATTATAAGTTACCTTATAGCAATCTAACCAGACTAACTGGAAGCAGATGTGGTTTGAACTATTCTTGGCAAGCTAGGTCTACCTAAATGTTGGGTTTTACAGATTGGCACGGGATATCAAAGGAGGGTGGACTCGTCATTAGATTCCAAGTAGTAGTTGACTGTTGGTTGTCTTGATTTTTGTGATATTAGATCTTGTATTAATTGTTATGTTGTAATGCCATCGTCTTAGATGTAAATGAGCATTGATTTATTTCTTAATTTACAGCTAAATTATGACAGCTGTACAGTAATTTCCAGTTAATTGAAAGTCCCAAAGTAGTTATATATTATTGCAGAATAACTCATGAATGTATTATAGCTGGGTCTCTATTCCAACAGTAATTTAACTTCATTGTTTGTCTGATTACTGCAAATGCCTTAATAAGATTTGTTTAGTTGATTCCACTTACCGGTAGTCTTTATTGCATGTTATGGAAAATGCAATGTATGTAGCTTGTTCATATATGATTATGATATTATTATTAGATAACCAACATTTAAGTGGGGGGGGGGGGGGGGGGGGGGGGGGGTGTATAGAGCCTCAGATATGCTTAATGCATAGACTTTTAATAAGTATTCCAAAAGTTTGCAAACCAGGGGGTCCCTCTTTTTTTCAAAATCCTAGATATGCATCCGCTTCACATAAAGTTGAGAATGGAAATGAGGAATATGTCAAAGACACAACAACCCAACCAAAGGCCAGAAAACAGCCACCAATAAGTCTTCAACACAGTGAGAAAATCCTGCACCCAGTTGCATGGCCCCTTAGCAAAATGTGTACTTGTTCAGTGAAAATGAACGTCACACCAAACCCAGAAACATTTAAATGAACTAAAATTACGGTAAAAAACATAGAAGACTATAACAAAGGCCAGAGGCTCCTGACTTTGGACAGGCGCAGAAATGTGTTTTGTGAGATCTCAACTCTCCCCTTACAGCTCTAGTCTATATGTACAATGTACATGGACATAGATTACGAACATAATCAATTAGAACCATTATAAAATCTATTATTCTTTTAATCTTTCAATTCTAAATCAGTAAATAAAGCAATGCTCTACCTGAAGATTCAAGTCCTCTTCAAAGTGTTAATTACACACTCATACAATCAATGATCTTACAACCCATTCAATACTGTAAACCAACTTATTTTCGCGGACAACTTTGCGGCTATTAAATTTCGCGATTTTCTGATTAACTTGAAGTTTAATAAGGAAAGAACCAAGTTGTACATATTCACGACGATTTATATTCGCATTATTTTTCTACTCATGAAAGTCAGGAAAAGAAATCGCTCGTGAAAATACGTTGGTTTACAGTATACTTATAATTAAATTTCCAGGTATTTTGAGGCCTAAAAAGGGGGGACAATAAAACTAGGGTTTAGATGTTCACGAATCACGAAATATGCCTTTATTCATATAAGAATTGGAAGCATCTTTTAATAATTTAAATAGGATGTAAATCGTTTATAGCTCTAAGGCTCCATGTTGAAGGCCATACTTGACCTATAATAGTTTATTTTTATAAATTGTTATTTTGATGAAGAGTAGTCTCATTGGCACTCATACCACATCTTCCTATATCTATTGACAGAAGCATTTTGATTAAAGCACAGAAAGCATGTTTAAATGCAAATGTCAAGCACCTAGTCAATTAAAACTGCAGTCAAAGACAACTGCCATAGCAGTGGTTTAAACTTACAACATCAGTGTTGACTCACTGGCTTAGTGATTTCTGTCAGATCTCATAAAAAAACAACCTTTAACGCATTTTTGGGAAAGTACATTTGTAATGATTTATTTTCAAATGGTTTTTCTTACAAGCAAAAAAAAACCATGCAATTAACCAAGTAAATAATTCACCAGTGTTCTATATGTTCCACCACAATATAAATATTTAATTGGTTATTGGTAAAAATAGGTTAGTTCAATAACTTTCTTGTTTCGTCAAATTAATTACTGTTAATTGTCATTTCAAAAGTAATTCCCAACCCATTATAGTTTACTATTACTTGTTATTATGTATTTGGTAACTGGATGTATCTTATGACCACATGGTTTCAACTGCTAAGAGACTTGTATCAGTTACCACAAGGGTCATCCAACCATCTATGTCCTTATTGAACTTATATGTCAAATGTAACAGGAGAGCATGATTTATATTACAACATCAATTAGTCTCCTCTGGGAAACAAACCACAGATCTCTGTTTAACACAGCAGCACTTTAACTGAATGAGCTATAAAAAAAGTACTCCCCAGGCAGAAAGTGTCCACAGTACACGGATGCCCCACTCTCACTATCATTTTCTAGACTATGTTTAGTGGACCGTGAAATTGGGGTAAATACTCTTATTTGGCATTAAAATTAGAAAGATCATATCAAAGGGAACATGTTTACCAAGTTTCAAGTTGATCAGACTACATCAAAAATTACCTCGACCAAAAACTTCAACCTGAAGCGGGACAGACAAACAAACAGACAGAACGAACAGACTCACAGACCCAAAAACGTTATGCCCCTCTACTATCGTAGGTGGGGCATAACAAAGTATTTTCCAGGCTCAATGGCATATGGCTGGCTAAGGTAACTACTACATGTACAAAGGTAAGCAATCCTGCCAAACTTCCACTACCTCAAGAATATCATATAATTATGACTCTTACAACACATTCCCAAAGACAACTTTTTAATAGCACAATTATTTATATATGTAATGTATTGTGGAAATTTGATTTAATATGAGGATATGATTGACACTCATGACTCATGACTGGAGGAAAATAATAAATGATATTCAAAATTCATATCTATAATAAATGCAGACTATAATATTGTTTACCCAAACTTAACTCGAATAATTCAAGCCCTTACCGTCTCCGATTCTCTCCACCTTTCGAGGTTAATGTAGTGATTGATAGGGAGCGTAATATAACCACTGGATTATTCGGGTTAAGCCAAACTAAGAATTTCTCTTCAATTAAGCATAAAAAAAGACTTTCTAAAAATATTTAACCATGCAGAGAACAATCACATCAACCAACACAAAACTTCAGAAATTGGTCATCCAGAATTCCTACTGGTCTTCTTCATACAAGCTTGAAACTTAAAATTTACAACAAAATTGATCTGTGATAAAGCGCCTGAAATCATATAAAAACATTGTTTTCTGATCTAAGATGGGGTGGACTCTCTGGAAAGACTCAATTCATCTGTTAGAACATTGTCATATTGAGTTATCTCCTCTTTATCCAACTACATCTGATATTCAAAGAGAGATAACTCTATTTTTATTTCTGTCAAAAGAAACAAACTCATGGTTTTTTTTCTGAAAAATTTATTATGCAGTTAAATGTAAATATATAAACAAAAATTAAATATGACAAAGATATATTTTTTACATCATTTGAAATATACACATTTAATGTTCAAAACATATCAGCACTGATATACAGTTATGTATGTGAAAAATATATTTCCCCTTTTTTAATATAAACATAATACATAAACAACTCTCATTTCTTAAAGACCTTTCACGTTTTAAATACAAAAATAATCTCAAAAGAGATGTTAAACTTAGAGCAATCACATTTTTGACATTATTATATTATGATGCAAATATTTGCTAAATTATATAAGTTCTAACGATTTTAACATTATCTCGAGGATCATATACCTAAACTTTAACCTTTACCAATGTATCACTTTAAGTGTCCAAACATATTTTAATTTAACATCAATTGAAAAAAAAATCAATGATTCAAAAAATTTAATTTTCTAATCTACATAATAGTGAAGCATAGGAACATGAACAAATTCAAAACTGTTTTCAAATAACAAAAAATATGGATTTTTTTATCTTGAAAAAAATTCCAGAAAGCTGACCAAAAAGTGGAACTAACTTTGAATCTAATTTAATTTAACATAATCAGCAAAGTCTGACTCCACCCAATTGACAAACTATATCATTTATCTGACTCTGCCCACTTGACAAAACATTTCAATCTATCATCGACCAAAGTCTGTGAAATACTTAATATTTTGGCAGTTTACACAATATACAAGCATTATAATATCTATTATGCAGAATAAACTAATCTAAATTATTTAAAACAATCAGGATTTCATATAACATATGCAAAATTTCTTGAAAAATGAATGAAATAAAAAAAATTATATAACCTGGATTTCATGTTTTGATTTAAGAGTTTTCCCCCTTAGTACAGTGGTTCAATAAATACTTCAATAAGATCAATTAGGATCAACCAAAAAAGTTGTGATTTAAATTCTTTTCTGACTTAGAATGTTTTACAATTACATTTTGTTTTTAACCATACAAATTAAATGAGAAATAATTTAAAGCAAATAAACATTAAATAGACATGATCGATGATATTTCTATAATTAGAACATCCATTATGAAAACGACCTAAATAAATATATTCCAAATTATGGACAATGTAAGAACTTAACTAAATGTCCCTTCGCTATCTTTCGCCTCAATTAAATCAATTCTTTTTTATTTTTCAATTAAATGCCTATACTTAAGCAAAATTTATTGCAAGGTCAGAAAGGTGAAGAAAACTTAAAAAACTGATTTCCATATCAAAAGAGACATCCAATTTGATGAAAATATATCGTGATGATGTCAAAATTCAAAAGTTTTTCGATTTAAATCTTCAACAATAAGATTTCTAACGAAATTTTCACAGTCTGATGAGGATTGCCTTATTGATGTAGTAAGATATTTAAATTGACTGGTAAACAGTATTATTCATAAGAAATTTCAAATACAAACATAATAAGTATATATAATAGAGTATTTTAAAAATATTAGTTTAGCAAACATTCGTAGGTGCTTTGGCATTGAGATGGTATACTTGAATAAACAAAGGCCTAACAGTGTGTACACGTAGCTTTACGATCGTGATCTATTTTTATCTAGAATTTTCGTATGAATTTATTGTGTACGCTGTTTACACATGGTGATTTCATGCTAGTCAATATAATAAATCGCATTGCATTTTTTACCTATTGAATATAATTAGTGAAAAATCCACTAAAGTAAAGAATTCATTGAAGTGAAGAGTGGATAGGGTTTGAGTCATCATTTATGGCAGACATGAATTAGAAATGATATAATAAATTATAACTTGTTTTTCCTATCTTTATTTGCTATGAATCTTTATTAAAACTTTTCTTCAAAAACCACATCTACATCAAATGGGTAATACGGGTTAAAATAGTACACCCGAGAAAAACGAGTTCTTTTCCCATAAATTAGACATAATTTTCTTGATAATGAAATGGCCCAATTCTTCTGGTGAATGAATCAATACAAAAGGTATGAATAATTGAAACATCCATCAAACTTGGGAATTTAAAAAAAGAAAATAAGATCTCATTCTTTCCATGTCAAAGAGACTTTTATCATGAACAATCTATCTAAATGAACTTTTAAAGTTATTTCTTAACATGTTGAAAATCTAGTTTTAAAGGAAAAATATTTTCGCTTAATTAACCACTACATTTCTTTATTGCGATTTACAACAAACTGTGACATGCAAATTGTTAGCCCAAACTACTTCCAATTAAATTCAAACCTTATTATCTAAATGGATGTACAAAATTTAGTGAGTTGTTTCCCTTTCGTAAAAATGTAACTTTGTAGTTATTTCCCTTTCTCACAAAAGGCTTCTGAATTCAAGATAGATACAAATAACAGCACAAAAAACAAACATTTTAATTACAGAACTTTCATAAATAACAATATCCAGATAATTCAAATACAAAATTAGTTTAATTTAAACAAATAATGACAAAATTAGTTTAATTTAAACAAATAATGACAATCTATAGAAAATTTCAAAAAATACATTTTAATGTTTTGTTCAATTTATTTCCAAGAACACAAGATACTATTGCAATTCAGTACTGTAAGATTTTTTGGTGACAAGATAGACAACTCTTTCATGAAACATGGAAGCAGCAGATGCCATTGTTCGAGTATTATTTGCTAGCCATCACTCCAAATTCATTAGTTTGTAAATTATTAGTCTTCTGGTTCTGTTCTAGCTCTGACCACTGGCACTGACTCTGCAAACAAGGTCATTAGGTCAAAGGTCAAGTTGAAATATAAATTCATGATTTTTGTTCTTAAATTTGTGTTAATATTGACTTCCAACATAAAAAAAAGTAAGAAACTAAATAAACTTTCCCAGGTGTCAAAATACAATTAAAGGACTTAAATATCAAAGTTAAAATCTTTATATCTTTTATATAATAATTTTCTTGGAAAAATCATAATTTAAACTGTACATGAATGAATTGAATATATGCTATAAGGCATCAATTTTCACATTTTTTCTCAATTTTTACTCATGCATGTAAATTTTGCAAATAATTTGGAAACAATACATGAATACCTTAGAAATATTTAGTGTCTTAGTTTTTTTAAATTGCTAACCTATATCCTTTGGTAATCTACTATCAAAAATACTTTTTTTCCAAGAAGTGTTTATCAAAAAACAGGTATAAATAGGTTATCATTTTTCCAAGAATTGTATTTAAAAGTGCAAATTAATTTTGAATAAAGTATAAGTGTTGTTTTGTTTTTTAGTTCTAAAACGTAAAATTAAGACAAATACATAAATATAATTATTGCTAAATCTTTTTATTTTATTACGAATAAATAATTTTTACAGTGAACATGTTAAGTGTAATATTATTACTTCTTTTTATATAGCACAGTTACTTCCCTTTTGCAAGCGTTTTCTCCCCTTTCACTACCATTTATCACACTAGACAACTTCTGGAACATGGTAATAATTTTCTATTTCATAAATGCTTAATTTTGTGCCAAATAATTAACTCAGTTAAAGAGAAAAACAAAAATTTTAGTCAGTCAAAACTAGAAAAGGCAAGCAGGCAAGTTCTTTCTTAACATTACTTGCCAAGTTCAGAAAAAAAGACACTTTGGGCTTGCCTTATAAATCATAAGCAATCATTAAGTTCTTGCATTAGTTCCAGTGTGGAGAAAAAACAATTCAACATTTCCAAACAAAGGGCAATAACTCATACCAATGGGAGATAACCCATGCTAGACATAAAGAAAGACTATCATTCATACAGATTTACAACACCATAACCACATAAAAGGCACATATGACACAATAAATATAAAATTAAAATTGACAAGCATGCTTTACTAATAATTAAATTATTTTCAACTTGTACATTGATTGCGCTTAGAATTACATGTCATGCAGTGAAATGTTTGTAGCTCTAAAATCTAATTTAATACGATCTAAACTAGTACAACTGAGCATGCTCTTCAACTTTTTGTTTTTCCTATTTTTTTTTTTTCATTTTGATATCTGAAACATACTACAGAAATTCACGGTAAAAATTAATTCTTCCAAATCTGAGAAAATGGAGATGTAAGGTATTTCAAAGAGACATACAGCAACTCAAAAATACATTAATTTTCCCTTAAACATCTAGCGGTCAAAGACAGGTCATGATTTTAACATCAATGGAATTCATATACTTTTAAGAAAGGTTAGATAAGCACATGCAGAAAAAATGTGTCCCCTACAACGATAACCTAACCTATAATTTATGCACTTTACATGAAGACGTGGACGAAAGTAAATTAAAACTTTTAAACAAGGTTTAAGTATCAGATTTACTTTATTCTGGTCTTTAAAAAGCAATAATCGCCATTTATCTACCACACTAATTTGAAGTTTATTATGTAATTTTAAACTTTTTAAAAAAATTATTCATCTCAATTTTTCTCCCGTCATGTACATTATTAATTTAATGACTGCCTGCTCATATTTGGAAATAAAAGGATAAAATACTTTTTCAACACCCCCACATTAATATTTGATCCTGGAACACCCAATTAAATAGAAACCACTTAGAATAATGAACTTCTTAAGGTACAAAATTAACGCCCTTCAAATTACGCCTCCTTTCGTAGCTAAAATGATGCGGTCTTGCTTCATTGACTTGAGCACATTATAGTCTTGACATGTATATACTTATTTCAACCTACAGTACATACTTATTTCAACCAGTACAGTAAATTTTCTAAATAAATTTTAATTGTTAATAAATTATAAAGTGCATAACTTTGGTTCAAAAGCACCTAAACAAACAAAATTCTACCTTCACATAATAACTTAAAATTATTTTTTCAATGACTTTTTTTTTTTTTTTGGGGGGGGGGGGGGGGGGGGGTAATTGTGGTTTGAAATTTATTATTGAGAATTAAGTGTTATTCAATACCAACATTTAAAGAGGAGGGGTGGGGGTTAGTTACTGTTGGGTGATTGCATTACCTCACTCAAATCTCCTTTTTTCAAAAGTGTTTTAACTCCTCTGTGAAATTTTCTATCAACAATTAAAGAAGAGCAACATTCACTGCATTGCATGATCTAGAAATGGTATGGAAAATACAGTCAGATCTTGAAAAAAGGCAAAGATACCAAATTTTAAAAATATTTTGAAACATAGTCATTTCAGCACCTTGGAAACTCTGATTAAATGTATAAATGCTGTGAATTTCGAAAACTGTAAATTCTAATTTTTTCATTGATACTAATTTTCATAGATTTGTGTGTACAGGTGAACCACAAATTAAGTTTTTTACAAATTAAAAAAAAATCAATAAATTTGCAGAATTTTTGAATAAATTGATCAGAATCCAGGAAAATTAGTACTTTTGCAAAATAAAAATCTTTTATAAATAAATCAACAGTCATTATATTTTTTCTCAAAAAGACAAACCAAACATGATCAGTCATATTCAAAATGGACGATTTTCAATTTTTGCTTAATCTGACGACTGCATTTTCATGACAAAATTGATGTAAAAAAAATGCAAATGCTTACATAAAATATTGTATAATATATATTTATAAACATGCAAACAACATTATTTTCCCTACCTAAAGCCTATACAGCTCTGTAAATAATAAACAGCACTAAATTATCACATAAGCAAAATACAATTCAGTTTTCAAGCTTTTGTTTAATTAAAATTACATAACAATAAAAGCGCTTAGCATCTAAAGGGGAAAAGAACACTACAGCTTGAGAGAAATTTATTTTTTCACCGATAGTCCACTTATTGTCCACTGATAAAGTGGCCAGGCAACTTTCAGATCAACAGGCATATCTTTTTGAATAGAAATGTATTTTTTTTTTTATTTTTTCAAAAGAGTCCAAAATTCCAATTCTTTAAAAAAAAAAGTTGAATTTACGGTCTAGTTTTTTACAGGGTAAAATTTGAGTGGAAATGAGTTTGCTGTCTACGGTGATCCAAGGTGTAGTGTACTTATACAAGTATGATTCCTGTTGCAAAGATAAAATAATCAGGGAATTGCTTTTTTTCTAACAGAACAAAATATGAATCCTTGCTTCTGACTTGAAGTGTTCAAAAGGATTTGCCGAATAAGTTTAAGACTTCATTATCAAATCATTAAAATTTGCAACAAAAATCATATTTTTTTTTACATTTGGTCACAATTATCATGATTACATTTAAAGATATAATTCACATTCTTCTAGCTTCTTTCACAGCTTCCAAAAACAAACAAATCACGATTTATGCATGCAGTCTGAGGCTCTATCGAACATGCAGCGATGTCTGATATTTCTTTTAATTAAAGATCATCGTCTTGTTAAGTCTTTAGTACTTTAGTACTTAACTTTAATTGTCATGCCATACATGGGTATTTGTACTACAAACATGCTACGGATTAAAACATACGTTACATGTACATGTATATCGGTTCTTGTTAGAATCTATTATGTATTGCATTACTAATACTTTTTTGAGGAAATTTATCATAAAATTCGACTTAAAAGTCAGTATTTTGCTCAGGAAATCTATTGTTTAGGAGTGGCAAAGAACCTTTCTTATTAGGTTACGGTATTGAACACATCAAATAAACAAGTATGTTTGTATATTACATGATGTAAGTATCACATACTAAAAGTCTGTTCCTTCTTTGTCAAGAAGTTGCTAAATATGAGCTCAAAAGAGAGACAACTGAACTGGTGACTGATGAGGACCGAAGCACTTCACCTTCAAACCTATCAATGGACCATCTAAGGTTAGCAATAATTCCAATTTTGTCTTTTGTATTTACCAAAAAATCCTCTGTTCTATTCATAGTGTTCTCCTTTTCTTTTTAGTCTTCCTATTGATTGGAAATTAAGTTTTCCTAATTAATGCAATAACAGGAAAATGAAGAGAAAAATAATTGGGTCTTTATGTGAGATACATGTACCTCTTATCCAAAGCCTAAAGATAATTAGGTTAGTTACCAGATTGTAAGCATACCGTAATGTACTTGGGCTCTTGGTTGTCAAAACTTTACTCAGTATATAAAATGTGCACTCAAACACAAAATCTAGTTCTTTGATTGGTTGATTTCTGAGTCTGAGTACAATCTAACCATACTCAAAACGTTTATCATCACAAGGGCCTACAATTATCTTTTTGTATGTAATAAACATTTCCAAAGTATACAGAATAGGTTACAATGTATATTGAGGTCACAGATATCTATAGTTAGCACACAAAACTTTCATCTACATGTATATGAATGATATAGATTTATATGACATTCCGGAGTACACTTTGTTAATATAAAACAGCTTCAGACTGCATGCACCGTGTTGCTTACGTATATACAATTTTAGGTTCTACGAAAATTTGTTTGAAAGTTATGTAGTAATTTAAACAAAAGCTTAATAACTGAATTGTATATATAAATATTTGCACATACATGAAATAAAGGGGTACATCTTTTACCAGTATTATGACATATAATTGTAAATAATTTTTTGGCAAAAACCAAGCTTATTTCAACAGATTTTGCAAAGAGGTGCATTTATAATATTTCACCTTTAAAGTTGTATACATTAAAATAACTTTTTTTCAATTTTAAAGTTATTTTTAAGGCTGTGTTATTAGCATATATATATATATGTATTCAAGAGTTAATGTGCAGGTTAAGAAAAATAATTATAGTTAAAAGATTTTAATTCTTAACTATAGTAATTTTAATAATTTTTCATATTTCTATTGAGGAGAAAATAAGATGTAGGGTATTTGTCAATGAGACAGCAACCAATCAGCACCAAAAACTTAAAAGTTCATCAGTGAACATACTTAGAATAAGGCCATAGTTATTATATTTTTAGTTTTACGAAATTTTTTGACAAAACCAATGGGTAGGAGGACGAAAAAAAAAAAAAAAAAAAACTGCTGCTGCTGATTTTTTTTTTAATACCAACTGTCAATATCAAATTTTTTTTTTTTTATTTCACCAGGAGATTTTCTACTAGTGTAACAACTATTTTTCTTTTTCTTGACAAGGTTTGAATTGAAAATCAATGTGCAACAACTTACTAAATCACCAAGAGCATAAATTTAGATTCTTTCATGCAGTTATGAACTAAAATTTATTTTTTTTTGCATGAAAAACACTGGGTCGGAGGAGAAAAAAAAATAAAAATCAACATTTTTAATTTTATTTTTTTTCCTATTTGGCAAAAATTAGGGTAGGAGGGTTCGTAAAACTAAAAATAAAAAAACTACGGCCTAATAAAAGATTGAAAAAATCAACACAGTAACATGTAGAGTAAAGAAAAATTTCGAAATCCTTATAAAATGTTTAAATCACCCATTTGGTAAAAAATCTGTGAAAATCACTTGGTTCTTAAGGTTACAACATAGCATTACAGATCATGCAGCCTGAAATATGGGTTAGCATGTGCACAGAAGCAAAAGCTTGAACTGTACAACAAAATAGCTTAAAAGGTACAACAAAAAACCCTGTGTTTCTGCTGAGCCAAGGGATATAGGCTCCCCCCTTTTATTGGAACAATTTGGTAGATTAAAGGAATCATTGAAGCATGACTGTAGCAAGCCCCTTCTTTCGCAGTCAGTCCCCACCTTTTTCAGGAATTTTTTTCTATCTGCTACTGCTTCTAAATATAACACTTTAGAAAAGGGGTTTAATGGACGTACATGTATATATATTTTGTTTTCTCTCAAATATAAAGGTTTTCTGTAGTTGACAGTTCAAAATTGCTGTAAATAGTTCCCTTTTGTTTTTTGGCAATTGTTAGTGAAGAAAGGGGGGAGAGTGTAGAATATTTCACATTTATATCATTATTTGCTTCACTTCTGAATTCTGGTCTTCCTTATTAATTTTAAAGCTAATACCAAGACTTCTTCAAAAGAAGTTTATTATGGCAAGAAATTTAGCAAAATTTTAAAACACAGAAAATTTGAAAATTTTTTATTTTAATTAGGATATTTAATCATTGTCAGCTGATAACAAAAGCACAGGTTATAGGTATTTTTTTTAATTTGGCCTCATCATGCTCATTTGCATCAAGCTTTTGCTCTCATAAGAAACTGTCCATATCCCAACAATGAATTATAATAAAGCAATTTTGTGGAAAACTGAAGAAGGTTTTTAAAAAATTCTCCATTTTATGCGAATTCCTTTGAAGATTCACAGTATGAAAATGTATCAATTTCTTTCAAGAAAAATTAAATGCTGCATGTTTCAAGCTACAGAATCTTTACAAATAATTCAAACATATTTACAATACAGAAATTTCTATACTCATATGAATAATGAATCACAATTAAATTTTCATTTATCAAAAAACATTTAGTCAATCAAAGTCCAAATATATAAACTATGTTTCCACAAAATAAATTGTCAACTATTTCATGCTTCATACAACAAAAAACATTGAAAAAAGGAAAAAAACTTGAATTAGTAAAGTAATGGTGCAGGGTTAAGCAAGAGATGCTATCAATATAACATAAAATTACCCTCAGCCTTCTTTTTTTCCTTTTTTCCCTTTTTCTCTTTTTTGTTCTTTTTATTGCCTCTCATTTTAACAATGACTGGTGTTCCATTATCATTAACAATCACTTGTCCATTTTCCACTCCATTATCGCGTACTTGCTCCAAAATTTTCAGCTTCCTGCTTTCTAGAGAACTTGACGAGGCAGAAGAACTAGCATCGTCATCCTTTTGACCTTTTTTAGTTTTGACAGAGGTCACGATTTTCTCCTCTTTTGGTTCCCTCTTGCTGAAGGTCCAGTTATCTCGGATAACGGCATGTACCACTTCCCCTTTTGAGATGACGGTTCTTTCCTCATCCGAATCACTGGTTGATGAATCTGACGAGGACCCAGACGTGTAGTCACTCGACCTTGAGACGTAATATTGCTTACCGGGAGCCGATCGTCGAACAACCTGTTGAACCATTTGTGGATTTTGTATGTATCTTTGAGATGGGCGCTCTTCCCTAATGACCTGTGAACTTTGAACGTATCGAGCAGACGGCTGAACTTCTCTGATGACCTGTTGATTTTGAATATATCTAGCAGATGGTTGACTTTGTCTAATGATCTGTTGTCCCCCATTCATCATCACGCCCCTTGAACTGTCAATCACTGTCCTATAACCTCCTTGAACAACTTGAGGTGATACAACACGTCGCTGAGCAACTCTTTGAATCTGTTGGTTAGCTGGTAGAACTCTGGTGACAATTTTTTCCTGTCGATGCCTTGGCATACTGATAAGGCTTGGTTCTGCAGAAATCATGCTTCCATTGGTTGTCAGGGTCTTGACTGGAGCCTGCATATGTCGCATGTGCCTTCTTGAGGGCTCTGTGACCACATACTTGTCTGTCACATCCATAACTTGACCGTTAGTGAGATCCTCCTCCAAATAAACATATCCGCCTCCTGGACGTACATATGTTCCTGATCCACTATGACCTCCATGACCTGCAGTTACAACTGAAATAAAAAATAGACATTTGTAATTTAATTTTCGATTTTTTATAAATCCTCAAAAATACATGTATACATGGCATACTAAAACCTTAACCTGATATCTAAGAAGTAAAAATTTTTAAAAATCTGAACTCCTGTGAAAATACAAAACACAAAGTCCCTTATCAAAAGCTCAAACACATCGAAAGAATGGATAATAACTGTCGTATTCCAGCCTGCTATAGCTTTTATCTTATGCAGAAAACGGAGGATTACACCTGGTTTTATAGCTTGCTAAACCTCTTACTTGTATGACCAGAGTATAAAATTCCAATCTATGAAGAGTTTCAATGCCTACATTTTTCAAACAGAGGTTGAGTTCTTGCCTCAAACCATAAGCTTTACCTTCATACACAAATATTAAAGAAGGCTTCAAGCTGTGATTCATTTACAAATGAGACAATTTACTCACCATCAGAACCATATGATATAGCACTAAACAACTATAGGTCACCATATGGTTTTCAACAATGAGCAAATGTAATACCACATAGTTATCAAAGGCCATTTTTTTGCTGTGTGTAAATTATTGTGTGTTTGTTTATTGGCTAGAGCAATAGCGGGATGGTTCAGATCTCACAAAATATGTTTAACCCTGCAGCATTTCAAAGTGGACCTGTATAATGTGCAACCCATGTGTTATTGGGATTAAATCATGGTTTTGTTTCCTAAGAGAAAGATTATAGTGGCAGAGTTAAGTTATAGAAATAGTGAATAATACTGACTATTAGAAAAAAAGTTATTTAAGGATAGCTTTAGAACTTCTTTAATATTAATAGAAAATAATAAAAGATTAGCCGTGATTTTATTAAGATGCTTGGAAGTTTATCATGTTTATCAGACTGAATCTACTTTTTTACGCAAGACTTGCAGTGAGTTATATAATGTTAAATGAATATTTATAGAGAATTATCAAAATGAATAAAAGATAGATCATTTATAAACCGGTATGAAGTTGAGTCAGTGGTCTAAATAGCAGGTGCCTTCAGAACTTGTTTACAAATTAAAACTCAAATGCATGCAGCTGAAATTATATAGCTAGATATATATTTCTATGCTTTTGTATGAATAAAAGTAAAAGAGGTTATACATTCTAAGGGCAAGTTCAAATTTCAAATTGAGAAAAATTGTGAACATTCAACAGAGAAAGCCAAATTTAAACACCAATTAGTTTTTTTCGGTAAGAGACGATTAAATATAGATTATACCTATGCATATAATGTGTATGATATACGTGTGAGTTGTGGCAGTTAAATTTAAAAACTTTTAAAAACAGAAGTCTTGCCTAGCAATTTTTATCTATTGAAAATATAACTGTCAATAGTGGAGACACCTGTTCTAAGTCAGGAACCTGTTGTTTAAAGGGTTGTCTTTTTTTTCAAATGTTTTTCATTAGTGTTTCTCAGTTCTCAGGTTTAATATAGATGAGACAGTTGGTTTTCCCATTTGAATAAATTGAATTGTTTTCCACTAGTCATATTTTTGGGCCCTTTATATAGCTTGCCATTTGATGTGAGCCAAGGCTCCATGTTGAAGACCTTACTTTGACCTACTATGGCTCAAAATTTTGTTTTTGATGGAGAGTAAATTGTCTCCTTGGCACTCATAAGGCATCTTCTTATTTCTACATAATGTATTTCACAAGATTCAATGATGGAATCTATTTCTTTTTAGATTTTTAGACAATAGGTGGACAAACTTTAACTTTTGTTTTCAGTGATCTGAAAAATATGTTAGTTCTTTCAATGTGTCTTCACAGTGGACTTTTGGCTTAAGTTTTGTGTAATGTCACAAGAAAAGCAAGAAAAATTTAGTGTCATAATAGAATTTTGACACAAAAAACACTGAGATCAATAGAACCACTTTGATTAATAAATAAAATAAGAATGTGTTCACGAGACATGAAGGGCCCCCATTCTTCAAAATACAGCTTTATAATATAATTTTTCCATATTCCCATTTATAAAGGGACATAACCCCAGACCAGTGAAGCAACACCACTCAAATTTGATCTACATTGTTTGTTGGTATTTTTTTTAGGCATTATGTAGAAGTTTTATTAGATTCAGTTGAGGCAAACAAAAGTTAAAGAAAGAAAATGAATTTCAGGACAAATTTATGTCTGCTTCAACAAGAATTATCATCAGGGAAAAGTATAAATTAGTTCAGAATAGGAAAAAACAATATTACAAACTTCCAAATACAAAATTCAAATTTTAAAGCTTTCAGATAAAAAAAGAAGATGTGGTATGATTGCAAACTAATTGTAAGTGTCCAAATGACGTGTAAAACAACCACAGGTCACAGTTTGACCTTCAGAATTTAGAATTTAGAATTTATTTTGAGGCCAAGAACAAACTTTTTTTTTTCAAATCTAATAATCTTATGAAACATTTTCTCCATTGTTGCAAAAGACATTATATTTTGGGAAAAAGTAATTAGGTTTCGAGATTGCATCAAAAATTTACATCATTGAAAATTTTAATGAATGATCAAACCGTATTTGCAGAATCTATGTAATGCATGAAAAATTTCATAAAGACAAAAACTATGCACCTACTTATGAAAATGTGAATATTATGCAACCCAAAAAATATATGTAAATTTCAAAGCACATTAAAATTTGATATAAAATTTTAAACACAATTATTTTAAAATATTCATACAAACATTTACATTACTTTTTTCAAAATTTTATTTCCTATCTGAAAGTTGAATAAGTTAAATAAATTATAGCATGTCTAAGCAAACTACACAGCTATATTCATATTCATTTATATATGTCTCTGGTTAACCCTTCTATTAATATAAACATAAAAACTATGTTTTGATTCTGTATTTCCACTAATATAGATCCATGGCACCACTCAAATATATCAACCTCGCTGCATATACACTATATATGTATATACCAGTCACCCAGTCAGGAACCTCTTAGTGTATGCATAGACATATATATACACATGTGTATAAATGTCTCTGGTGTAATAGTCCCAGAGTTAAGCAACTTTAACCTATAAATTGAAACAATGCTTATGCATGGAAATATATAAATTAATCAAGAAGATCTAACCAAAAGTATGTTAATGCGTGTGGAATGCGTGATTTTCCCTTTTGGGATCAATTTTTGTCTGGTCGGCAGTGCCATTCATGCGTCTGTAGTCATTATCGCAAGAATCCGGATTTCGTTCATAGCGGATCCGTTTTCGATGAAATCCCAATTCCGATCCGTAGTTCTACAAATTTAAATGTCAGACGAAGAAAAATTTACAAAAATAAACAATGTTTGATACGCTATTTGGAAAGGAATATGACGTTTCTAATGCAATACATGGATGACAAGTTTACTTGAGGCTAATTTCATCAAGTTCTGATGAAGTAATAACTGATTTTGCCGAAAGTTAGAATGATTTGATTAACGCTCTCGATCTTGACATCGTTAAAAGTACCGATCCAGCCTCTGTAAAATTACAGATCACTCCCGACTGTCAGCTTAAAAATCTTTTAGAAGAAAATATATCGTTTATGCCTTGAATTTCTTTACTTTTAAATGAAAATTGCTGTTTCATTGACTTGGTAAAAATTAAATATTACTGATAACGAAATTGACTGAAAGCTAGTATCATGAACAAAACATTTTATTTTTTTCTGAGGATTTCGTAACAGTCGGCGAGAAAAATAATAATAAAAGTAAGAAGCACTACTTTTATTTTTATTCTAAAATCGGGAAAGGTGGAGTCGGCGGATCTCGTTAAACTGATAATAAAAAAATTCTGGCCAAATGTATGGAAGGGAGACAACTTCAGATAAAGCACAAAGTTTATTATCTCCCCTTTGGAATTGCATCTGAAATTCAAACCTGAAAACAAAGTTTTAAGCTGAAAATATAAAGTTCAAGCCCAAAAAGCATATTAAAAATACATTGTGTATAGTTATGATGAAATTATACATGTGTTCAATAATTTTAGGTACATTAATTCAAAGCCATCCTCAATTTTGAACTCAAAACACAAATCAAAGTTTTATAATAGAATTTTATTTCCTTTTTCAAAATATTTTACTTCAAAATAGTAATCAAGAAATTAAAAACAAAATGCTTTGAGGATGATTTTGGTGGAGGGACAGACTCCAAAATTATTAACATTTTTTATTTCACAAGACAACAAATAAACTCTAGCTGATTAAAATGTTTGGATAATGAAAATCCTCAATCATTGATCTTTGGAACTGTATGTGCACTTGCATGTCAACTGCATGTAAAAAATGTTAATAATCATGGAAAAGAGCTATCAATAAATAAAAGTGCAAATTGCAAAATATAATTAGTTAAAAGAAGGATTACCGTGAATACAACAGCAAGCAGGTACTAGGGCAAAGGTCAAGGTCAATCATGGTGTGAAAAAAAGCACGAAAAATTAACACGATAAAATATCTATCTTTAATGTGTTAATATAATTAATTGTTATGGGCATAGATAGTGAACTATGCCCAATTTTGTTCAGCATGAATCTTGCTTCCATTTTATTTTGTCTAGACAGAAAAATTGAAGCTTTAATTATCTCTGAATTGTTTGCTTTACAATTTATAATTATATTGCAGACTATGTGGAGAGTTATCTACTCTTTTTTTTCAGAATCAATTGAATAGATATACGAATGCTTTGCTTGATACATTAAATATTAAAATACAATATATTACACAAAGTTCAAAGATACCATCAACAGTAAAATAATATCTGATTCAAGGACCAACACAACTATATTCAAACTTGGTAACAGTGACCTAGTTTCTATAGTCAGTAATTGAATGAAAGATGATAAAAGTTAAATCAACTTTTAACAAAACTTCCATCAAAACAATTACAGAACAATAGAAACTTGTTTGAATAATTGCTTCCAAGTTCAAATAGCATATGCTGATCTGTCATGAAATTAACTTTCAATGGTATTTTTCAACTAAGTGTATGTGCAATTACACAATATAACGAAAAACTGTTAAGAGTGCTGAGAAATAGAAAGAAGATATGTTGTTGTGTTAATTAAGAAAAATATTATTGATTACAAACAACTAAAACATTTAAGTGCAATATTTATCAAACAATACACAATAGTAAAAGTTGACCAACGGTCACCAAATAAAAAACAACAGCATTATTTGACTGTAGGTCAATACAAGCCAGCAACATAACAACATAATAAAATACAACTTTAAGTTATATTGTCTGTATAAATAGACAAGTCAAGCTCTAAATGGTCAAGCTGAGAGCAGTTCATATATTAGGATTACACCCACCCCCCTCCCCCTTTTTGCCCCTTCTTTTTAAAGGTTAGGCCACATTTAAAAGAATGTCTGTTTCCCCTCCCCCGGGTCTACCCTTTGTAAACAGACCAGGAAGGCAGGTTCTTTTTTTTTTTTTTTTTTTTAACTGGATGTGATTGTCATAGCATGGTCACATGAATGGTTTGACTTGTCCTGTCCAGGCCACTTATCAGTTGTTTGTGCTCAATTTGAGTGTATTTATTTAGATTATCAATCCTTCTGCTTTCAAGCACTTTCCAAAAATGGAAACAAATTATTTTCAGGAAAAAATAATTTAGATTTTTTTTGTGGAAAATAATTTTTTGACTGGGGGGCTTATTTTTGACCCGGGTGGGGGAGGGGAAACAAACATATTTTTAATTTTGGCCTTACATTGTCCGAAGCTTACATGTACTCAGTTGACATAGCGCTGAGTGTTTCATTGGCAATCATACCACCTCATCTAATTTTTACAGAGACAATGATTAAGTTTACATACACCCTTACCTTGGGGCACTTCATCAGAAAATGACACATTTCGCTCCATAATTCCAACAATAAAATTATTTCCACTTAAACAATTAAATTTGCAATTTGTTTTATGAAACTTCAAATGAATTCACTTCATTTTTTGGTAAATATTTAAGTATGTTTTTATAATCCAAGATGAAGCTCAAAATTTCAAATCATCATGCACATGTCAGAATTTTCTATTTCCAATCAAAGATTTGAATGTAGGCTATTTTCTGTAGCTATGTAGCAATTGTAAAATCAATCAACCATTTAATTACCTTGCAGTGGGTGGATTAAATGATGCAGTCATTTTCTCTAATTTAATGTTCAAAAATTGATGTTAAAAAAAATCATTTAAAACACTAACCTTTTCATTGGTATATAATATTTAGGAGGCTGAAAATGAGGGATTTTCTTTATTACCAAGATCTGCCAGTGTCTTTCTTTCAAATTACTGGTTAGTCATCTCGGGCACAACTTTTCAATATTTTTGTTTTCAATGTCACCGTCATCATGTTCATTAAATTATTGATTTGGCCTTCTACCATGAACAAGAATAGATATTGAGTTTTTGAGACACTTTGTATGTTTGGTGTACTGGAATTATATGTCTAAAATTTATATCTTTGGCTTTCAATTCCAAAATAAGGGATCCTTCAGGGAGGTTTTGTTACAAAGATACAATTATCTGCTCTTCTCTTGATGTCCCACAAAATAACAATTTAATCACTTTAAACAGGGTTTATATTTGGTTGTGCTTCGAAATACACCTGATCGCTATTTGTCCTCCATTACTGGATATCACACAGGTGTTGCCGTAAAATTTTTAAGTCATAAAACAAAATATCTGATGCCATAATGGAAAAGTGCTTGTTGTATGCGTCAAAAGTTCAAGCGGCCGGGTCAGCCGGGATTAGTGATAAGGCGTATATGTACTGTAGATGCATTGGACATTGTGAGATACCAATTATACATAGTCCAACTCTGTATTGATATGTTTAATGACAAGGCTTCATTGATCTTAAAAGATGGAGGCAAAACCACAAAATAAAATATCCACTGATTAATGCAACTTTTCCTCAATCAATAGTCAATACAGGAAAATTGTTATCCACAAGAATGAATGAATCTAGTCTAACATAAAGAGTTAATCATGGAATGATTGATTGTTGGTGTAATCATGCCACTTTTAAGGGCCACTCAGGGCTATTTCATGGCAGCCAGCTTTTATTAGTGAAGTAAGATGAAGCGCCAGGAAAAAAATGCTGACCTTTGATAAGAAAACTGACAATTGTAGTCAATATAGATTGAATTCAAGTGCACCCACACGAGAGGGGTTTGAACTCACAACATCAGTGTTAACTTGCTAATGATAACAGTAGTAGATATACTTGTATCATTTGGCCACCTAGACCCAGAGTAATCAATAGATTTTAGCTGAGGATCTGAAAAGTGATGACATGGCGTTCAAATAAAGGTCTAGATTCGTTTGAATTTTCCAAGGGAAAGGCTTTCTAAAAGAAGTCAATGGACTTATTTAAAAAATGGATTGTTCAAGGCTAAAGACTTAACCAGAGGTTCCCTCAATATCAACTGTCCTGCAAATCATGAAAGCCTCAAAATATTGACTATCAAAGGGAAAACATTGAGATCACCCCCCCCCAGGTTTTGGTAGGATTCGTGTTGCTTAATCTTTATTTTTCTATGATATGTTTTGTGTACTTTTGTCAGTGTTTGTCTTTTTCATTTTTTTGCCATGGTGATGTCAGTTTATTTCTGATTTATGAGTTTGAATGACCCTCTGGGATCTTTCAATAATTGAACTGTTTATATTTCCATTTCTATTATCCATCTAGCTCAAAGATCTGGAGTTGGGGTTAAGGAATCCAGGGATAGAGTACGTGTATCAAGGGATAGGGCATGTGTATGGAAGGACAGGGTTATTCTGGGAATTTTCAGCACCAATTTTCATCTGGGAATAAAGAGGAAAAACAGGGGGGGACGAATGGGAAATCAGAGACCTTTATGTCCACCCCAACCTTCTAAGATGAGAAGCTAATTGCTACTGTATATATCGTTCATCTTGGAAAATGCACCCTGACTTAAATTCTAATTACAGCACTGTTTAGCATCTTTTAATTATGATTTGATTCATGCAATTCAATATTCATATGACAGGAATTGTTTGTACAGTTGCAGAAATGTTCTTGAATAGCAGAAGTGCACGAGTTTTGCAAAATTCATGTCATCTGCCAATTCTACAGGGAGATAACTCTATATTTATTTTTCATTTTCCAGCAAAAAATATTAGAATATTATTCTACCATGTTGAACCAAACTGTCCCTTACACATTTTTCATTCAAATGAATATTAATATTGTTTCAAACAGAAGAATGAAACTAAATTCTGCAAATGTCTTCTCGAAGTAATGACTCAATCCCCCCTTTTTAACATATATATACTCAACAAATGTAGGTTTTAAAAGTAACCTTATACAAAGGTGGTATTTCAGTGCAGAACAACTTTTTATGAAATTGTATTCATTCAAAGGTCAAAGAACCAGACATTTTGTATATCAGTTACATGAAAACTAATGAAGCTTGAAATGTTTGGTAAAATTGAGGAAGTCATGCATAGACAGAACACAGATACACAAATATTGATTATAAATACAGAAAATAATCTAAACAACTAAACATTTTTCCTGAAATATACACAAAGATCTAGTACCAACCTCTTCTTTCTACGTATCGACGGCCGTCCATATTTTTTCCCCAAAAAATTTATAGATGATCTCAATTTTCTAAAATTAACCTTTCAAATATAAAACCGGTTCTTATAGCAAACAGAAAAAAATCCATCAACTTAACAGGTAGATCTATCCATTTAAAAAGCTATAATTAGAACTTTCATTGATTGGTTGGTCCCATGCATGAACAGTTATTCTAGTCCAGTTTATGAATCAAAACCTATAGTGTTATTAAACCTGTTATGAAATATATACAACAGCATTAGCAAATAGGGCAAACTTGTGTTCAGAGTTCCGTGAAATTTGGACAATTACATTACATGGCCTATTAGAATTCGATCAATACATATACATGTAGGTGTGTAGAGCCAATGTGTAAACAAAAAATTATTTAAATCCTAATCCTTTATAAGAACGAGGAGACCTTTTTAAACTTAATTCTAAAATGAAATCTACTTCAACAGAAATATCCTTTATAACTTTGACCAATTGAGAGAGAAAAAAAATTACCAAATTTAAATTAAATAGAATAATTTTTTCTTCTCATAAGTTGTAACTTGAGACAACTTTTTTTTTTATTTTTTATTTATTTTTTCAATAGTCAGGATTTAACATCACCCTTACAGCACCACCTGACTAAGGTGTTACAGGGTTTCAAATATATAACAACAAAAGACTATTGTTTTATCAAGATTTACACAAACTAAAATATAAATTTTTTGAAAATCTCTTTTTTTTCTCTCCCTCTCTTTCACTCTCTCTCTTCTTTCTCACTCTCTCTTTCTCTCTTTTTTTTCACAATCTCTTCATATAGAAATATCTATAGATTATTTAATAGAAGAAAAAAAGTTTGCGTGTGCTATGCATATATTACATGTTGTTTGCTCTGTTCCATAAATAGGTCAAAAAGATATATATTGATATAAATTTGGTTGTTAGATTACCACTCAGGATAAATAATTAGCATAGGGGCCCAAAGTTTTTCAAGTTCATAAACTTTGTTGTATTTTCTTGCTGTATATAACTCTAAGTTATAAAAGTTTTTCAGTCTATTTTTTAATTCAATAGCATTTGAAAGCTTTTCTTCTAGCTTGCATTTATACATGTATTTTTTGGCAAAAATTACAAGAAAATTTAAAAATAAGCTTTCTTCTACAAAACCAAGAAAAAAGTTTTTTTTGTTAAAATCAATGTTAACATAGAAATTTTTCAGACAAGCACAAAACAAATATAAAAAAATTGATGTCACTTGACAATCATGAAATAAATGTCCAATAGTTTCATCTTCACATCTACAAAAAGAACATTACTTTGTATCTTTGATTTTAATCTTATATAAAAATGTATTTGTAGGAATAGTCCTATGTAAAAACTTATATTGGAAATTATACAAATATGTATCTCTACAACCTTTCTGAGACAACTTTGCATAGTTGTTTTTGCCTATTTTCTGATAAAAACATTTTAAAAAGACTTGATTAGGTTAACTGTTCACATTTTATTTTCAAAAAGTAAGACATTCTGATGAATTTTGAAATTATACATTTCAACTTTATTGATATTCCTTTGAAACAATTCTTTCTATTATTTTTTAAGAGTATCCATATACATTGAATAAGACAGTTTTTAGTATTTTTATGGTGTGGTGATAAAACTTCTTAGTCTTAATAAGATAATTATGTCTTCTTTTTTTATGTGAGATTTCTTTTTTCTGTCATGGGAAGCAGTATATTGATATAATGGTTAATTTCTTTAGTTAATCATATTTTGGAATAAGAAACCTGTTTATAATCCTAACCCCAAAATATTATTTTCCATTTCATAACCTTCATTTTCCCCTTTTTTTTCTTTTTTTAGGGGGGTGGGGACAAATTTTAACTTTACAACACGGGATTATCATGACCTAACCATCTCATAAAACTCCATGAAATAACTTTATGTACATGTGTACTGATCATGGTTTTGATTGTGACAACGTTAGCCATGGTTCTCTAATCTTGCCTGAGGCACTTGTATTACAATGTTTCCCTATACAAAAGAAAAAAATATTCTTTTCTCCTTTTCAAATCTATTTAACACTGTAACTGGTTCATATAATGCTATACAATTGTAATATGAATATCAGACATTCATCCCTCTTATTATGCAACTATTAATAAAAAGATTATAAATATTTAATTTTCAATACATGTCGTTTCTTATTCCATAGGTAATATTATGGTTCAATGTGGCCATAGTAAGAGTACATGTTAACGAGGGTATACAAAAATCTGTTACTTGAACTTAAAATATCTTGACCAAGATCCAAATGAAAATTAACTGTGGAGGTATGACATGTATGAATGTTTCAAAAGATAAAGATAAAGAAAAACTAATCCCTGAAAAATTAATTGCTGTTAATTAAGGAGGCTCGAGGGTATAAAAATTTCAGAAAAAAATTAAACATTTGTTTTTCATTACAAATCTTATTTATTACCTTTTGTAGTTGTTACTTTATCATATGGTACAAAAAACATTCAAAACAATAAATTCGTGTTGGCCCCCGATGACTTTTAAAATGTAAACATCATTGAAAAAGTTCCAAATGATCTCCCTTTGGTGGAAAAATGCCATTTTTTGGCTTTAAAATTGAAATATCTCTTTTAACTCATCGGTGACCTATATTTTTTAATATAATTTCGATATATGCTGTACTTACAACTAAATTACTGTAAAATTTGAGCGATTTCTGTAATAAATTTCTTTTGTCGTTTCGATATTATCTTTATTTCTCCTATTAGTTCAACAGAAAAAAAAACACTTTTACAAAGATGTTTGCTTCTTTCGAAGGCAGATTGTGAGCGCAAATGAACGGTGACCCAATTTTTTTATTTTATTTTTCTATTAACTATAAGATAAAGTTCATTTATATAAAAATATAGAGACATCCTATATAAATGATTTAGACCCGCAAACCCCCTTAAACAAGATTACATTAAATTGAAACAAGAATGTGTCCAAAGTACACGGATGCCCCACTCGCACTATCATTTTCCATGTTCAATGGACCGTGAAAATGGGTAAAAAATATAATTAGGCATAAAAATTAGAAAGATCATATCATAGGGAACATTTGTACTAAGTTTCAAGTTGATTGGACTTCAACTTCATCAAAAACTACTTTGACCAAAAACTTTAACCTGAAACTTGCACTTTCATTTTCTATGTTCAGTGGACCGTGAAATTGGGGTCAAAAGTTTAATTTGTCTTTAAAATTAGAAAGATCATATCATAAGGAACATATGTACTAAATTTCAAGTTGATTGGACTTCAGCTTCATCAAAAACTACCTTGACCAAAAACTTTAACCTGAAGTGGGACAGACGGACGGACGAACGAACGGACGCACAGACCAGAAAACATAATGCCCCTCTACTATCGTAGGTGGGGCATAAAAAATATTAACCTCAGCGATTTGTCATATATCATTAAAGGCCATGTTTGCTAGAGGATAACTAGGATAAGTTCAGAGCTCCAGATAAGCTGCGTATTTGCGTGATCACGCAATACAAATAATAAAAAACCCAATGCAATTGCCCATTGCAGGGTTCAATAACCCAATTAATTCAAAGGAAAACCCAATTATATTCCAAAACCATGAGTTCTCAACCCTTTTATTGACTACCATTTGCGTTATTTACCCTTATCTGTTTACAGTCGTCGCGTAAACTATTTTTATAATATTTATAATTGGAAATTTTCTTTCGTTCTAAAAATAGATCCCTGCATCAAGTAGCTGAAATGGGTCCCTGTTGGAGTTTTCCGTTGCTCAATATATACACGTGTTTTTGAAAACATTTCGATCTTCTCGGCGTTTATCCAATTAGCGTGTGTCATGAAGTCATATTTTTTTCGCATTGCTCGGGATTTATCATAACATACATTGAATTAAAACAAAAGTGAATGTCCGGTAAAAATATTGAATAGAAGCATGTTTTCTGCTTCTTTTGAAAAGCTTAGGGAAAGTTATGATGATAACAAGACTCAGCCAGTGTTTTAAGGAAGCGTCCATCGAACAAGCAGGCGTGTGTGTGTACCTTTACGAGATCATTGCTAATAAAAGCAGGGTTTCCTCAAAAACGAAATAAGTTGGAAAAAGTGAAAGGCAAAATCAATTATGACATGATAAAGCATCAGAAACCAAAAGTTCTAATAAAAGACAACTAAACCCAGATTTATGAAAATTGGAATAAAACAAAAACATTCAAGTATAATTAGAGTTTATATACTATTTTTTTTATTTTACTGTTAATTAATGAATACACACACAGGCACTGGTCTCAGAATTTATTATATAAAGGTATAAGACGAGTGCCTGTGAATACACATATATATCCGTTTTTTTACAGTTTATATGAGAAAATACAAAACTGGCAGAAGGTTTGAAACGGAACACAAATTAAACCTACAATTGCTTCTCAGTCAATAAACCAAATAAAACAGCTAGCAAATAACCCTAACCCTAACCCTAAACCAAATAAAACAGCTAAACAAAGAAAGAAACATATTTAAGATGGAAAAAAAATCTGGGTTTAATATTGCCTAAATATTCAATATTGTGTTGATGAAAAAACCCAATACATTAAGGAGCTTGGTGGTGAAAAACCCAATTTGATATTAACATGAGGGGTGAATTGGAATTGATAATGCAATCAAAAAACTTTATCACCCAATTATATAAGAAAATGGTGGGTAAAAAACCCAATTTGTGAATTCTTATCTGGAGCTCTGTAAGTTTAATTTAATATGCATTAAATAAATGTTTAATTTTATGATTTAGTGTGAATAATTTATATAAGGCCTTCATAAAATATAAGAAAGTGAAAAAGTTCAAACATAATGAAATCATGTGCCATGCCACTTTGAAAAAAACCTTAAAATTGCAAAACACATAAATCACTACAACTTTTGTGACTTTCAAAATTTTTTAAGATGTAAAGCCAGTCTATTTTTGCATTGCTTTCAGAATATGAGTTAATCGTTATTATTCCTGTTATCTATATTTCTTGATTTTCAATTATATATTCACAAACTTTTCTCCAGTCATGCCAGAAATTTAGAGTTTTCAGAAAATGATCTACAAAATCGACAAAGTTCAATCTTCAGACTTTTTATCCTCAAATATGTCTCGTGTCTTAATTATAACCTCAAATCTAGTGTTATGTTCTTAAATATCTTGCATGTGACTTGTAGCCTTGTGCAACATTTTTTTTCAACTTTCTACATATAAATTATCTAATATCCTATAACATTACCAACAAGATACCTGTTTTTAAAACATGGGTAATTATGATTTAACAATTTAACAAAATATATATCAAATTTATAAGCCTATATATCCATCATATTCTCATTTTTCAGTGACAGTCCAAATGTACTACCCATTATCAAGGTTAACATTTTTGCAAAAACCTACATGTACATGTAGTAGAGTATTAGCTTTGGTTTGAATATGCATGAAATATTTGCCACTGAACATTGTGCACATACTACAGTACATTTTGAAATTAATGTATGCATTTCGTTTTTGTCAATCCCTGACTACTGGTAATCATGTGTATCTAAAACAAAAATTAGGAAAAAATCACTACTGAATTTATAAATCTCAGGGTTTTTCTTTAATGCAAACCTGAAGCTAGTGCATTTTTTGCATAAATTGAAACTTTAATGATTTATGACTTTAACAGTAATCAATCAATCAATCAATCAATCACATCAAACTGATTTATTAACAAATTTACAAAATTTCTAATGTGATTGATTGAAACTGATCACATTTTATTTACAAACCTTAATCTGAAAAAAATATGATCAATTGATTGATTATTGTTATTTAACACCACTTTCAGCAACCTCGGCTATTTCAAGATTTTAAATTGATTTAGGAAGCCCGCGCCTGGAGAAATCCACTCATATTCACCTGGAAACTTGACAATGCAAGTTAATCAAGATTGGAGCGATGCATTTTGCCACTAGCAGAGATCGAACTCACAACCTCAGTATAAACAAGCCAGTAATGACTGAAGATGGTGTCTTTATACCACTTTCAGCCATCTTTGCTATCTTATGACAGCCATTTTTAATTTATTTAGGAAGCTTGTGTCTGGAGAGATCCACTGAGGCTACTGAGTCAATTAATATTTGAGTGACTAAAGTTAAATGCATTTTGCCACTAGCAAAGATCTAACTAATAAACTCAGTGCTGACAAGCTTATGATCACGGCCGATCAACTTTTTAAACACACAGCAATTATGCCCCTTGAAGGAATTTGTAAATTCTATTTAACTTAAAATTCTTTAGTAATGTCTGAAATTTTATTAAATCAAAATGCAAAATTGCCTGAAGAACCAGATCCCCATTCAAATGCATTGATCAGTCAAAAAAAGGGGGGGTTCCAACCCCAGGAACCCCCTCCCCCCAGGATCAGCCAAAAAAAGGAGGGTTCCAACCCCCAGAACCCCCTCCCCCCTGGATCAGCACCTGAAAAATCATCTGGCAGTCTGAATCACTGATTTAATGTCTTAATTATAAATGCTTTCTATTTATAAAAAGAATTTGAATCTCACATTAATTATACTCCAAGTTGAAAATTGTTTATGAAATATGCCCAAATTATTTTTACCAAATACAGATTTTGCCCAATACGAATTCTGGCATCATTTGGTCATAGAATTTTATATAGATTAAAAAAGTGGCTGACCACAACTTTAATTCCTTCAAATATCATAACTATGTATATCTTAGTCCCAAATAAGATCTACTTTTTTCAGCCCTGAACAATTTTTAATCCCTATGTCAATTCAAAATATTTTTAAACACCCACACATTTAAAAATTCTTCAGTAAATCATAATCATAAATATGATTATGAAGGCTAAATTTTAGAACAGATCATTTAACATTTATAATGCTCAAAGAAATGTCGTCTCTCAGCGGTTTGTATTTCTGACTCGATTGGCATGGCTCATAAAGCACATATTCATCAAAATATTACATATAATTAAAAAAGTGACAAGCACTTTTTTGAAAGAGATAGGACCATGAGGTCAAGTGTTTTTGAAAATCTTTCGTCTTTTTATCTTTTGTTAAGTAGTGAATGTAAATAATAGGTATCATTATACAATGTACATACTGGTTCTATAGTACATGTATATATAATATATATAAATTCAAATAACATTACAAATGTGCAAAATATTATAAATCTGCAGTGGTGACTCCAAAACTTTTTATAAAGATGTGCCCACTGACTCATTTAAAAGGGAGATGGGGGCTGCTCCAGTCATGCTTTAGGTCCCCCATCGGAATCTGCCTATAGATGCTTTGCCATTTTGAAATGCTTTTACAATGAGAATAAAGTTTTGTTTAATGCAATTCTGACCACTAATAATCATTTCCAATAATTTTCAAGACAATAAAATTACATGTTTTTTTGTTAATTTATGGTCTTTCTTCTTTTCAGGAGGGGGATTGAAGAGAATACAAATGTTTTTACTTCTTTCTTTAGATTTTCTGTCATCTGCATTTTTTGTTACATATATTTTATATCGTGGAAAACTTATCCTTCACCGATTTCTACAACAAAACATTTACAATTCTTTAATTGTATAAAGAAATAACTGGGAAAATTCCAAGAAAAGCGTATTCATGCAATCAAAGGTCCTTTTTTCTTCCTTAAATTCAATACAATTAAGTCAACTGCCAACATGATCAGATTATTGACAAAATCATTTTATTTTTTTATTGTTCACTAAATATTTTATGTAAATGAATCTAACATTCTAATTTATTGATGTACATAGCCTTTATTCAATGTGTGAGTGAGTTGGTTCATTTCACAGTGACAGTCACAGTTAAAATACTCCATTGCAAGACTATATATATTTTGAACCCTTTATGTCGATGCTTCATAATTCCCTCAACAGAGCCAGTTCAAAAAGAAGTTTATCAAGCCAATAATTAGATATAGATTTTAAAGCTAAATTGAGCTACATGTATTTTAAAAGGTAATTGAATTTTAAAATTTAGCTGCTTTTTACCCTTTTCAATTTAAATTTTGTTTCAGAGTCAATTCTTGTTTGTTCAGTCAAAAATATTACAGCCATAATAAAAATGCACATTTTTTCAACTGATTACATTTTTTGGTGAGAATATTTTTACATTGTAAAGGTTAAGAATATATTGCAAAATGTTAATAACCAATTGCATATTCTTCCTTTTTATGTTTGCAAAATATTAAATTGCACTTTGAAAATACTGAAATTTCGCTATAAAATTGTAAATGGCAAATGCAGTTATTTTCATAGTCAGAATAAGATTAACTTGTTTCAATTATTACTTTTTTAAAAATCAATCCCCTCCTGGTTGGCATTGTGTAAATCATGGAGCAAGACAATCTCCTTTTGAATGCAAGGTGAGTTTTTCAATTGCATGACTGCAAATTGAATATACAGGCCCCAATATGGGAGATAACTCTAGCTTAACCCTCCAATAAACAAAATAAAACACAACACAATTGTTTTTGTATATAATTTTACTAAGAATAACAAGTTCTCTTTCTCTCAGCATTTGATAATTTTGGAGATGTTGGCTCTTCCAAATAAAAAAGGGGGAGACTAATATCAAAAGTATGGCATTCGCAGTTCACGAATTCGGAACTAAATGTCTGTATGTAGACTATTTACCTATATATGTATATGTGTATATTAAAACATCCAAATATTTGACAAGGAGGGTTGTTCGGCGACAAGGTGAAATGTACGTGTGTATATTCACAAATCACAGGTGAAGTGAATTTTACCAAAGGTGAAATTGACGAATTTGTTAATTTTGCAGGTGACTTACTAGATTCTTTCGTACTTAAACCTCTTTTCATGACTCTTGAAGGCATATTGCAACTGCTTCTTTATCTTCCAAAAAATATTCAGCCGTTGAGGTAGCTTGCCTCGGGAAGTGTAATGTCCCGCGAGACGTCACGTGGTATGTCAAATTGTCTATTTGTTATCTAATCATCAATGCATGATTGTTCCTTACGTTCGCATTACTTTTCCCAAAGCAAAATCGCGGACTTCGCCGAAAACATACGCAATATTAATTAAACTGCATGACAGATTTTTTTTTCAAATCTACGGATTAATTGCGAATCACAGATTTTTTTTCGTAGCGATTGCTAAAAAAAAGTTTTAGAAAATTACGAGGGTCTGCAGGGATAGTATTTATTCAGACTTTATTTATACTCAGGTCATTTTTTTTTTTATTTATTCATTTTTATTTTTTCCATTATATCTAAGCACTCTGACTGAATTGTTCTTAGTATATTTCGCAAGTTTTTTGTTTTGCCTAAGTTCTTGTCTCATATCATCTATCATGGCACTGATATTCATGGGGTATCCAGGCCAAAAATTAATATGGGGGCAAAAATATTATAATTAATATAAGGACCCAGCCTTTCAAAATATTTCAACACAAATTATTCCAACTTTTAGTATGATAGTCCTAGACAAAATTAAGCGATAAAGAAGTTTTTAAAATTGGAAAAAAAATAAGTGATATAGAACTTTTTTTAAAAGTCTAAAGAACACGCTAAATGCGCCGAAACAATCAGATATGATGCACAGAACGAGCGAGACGGACTCCAATGTCTCGACCCCCCGCATCTAAAAATGCAACGCAGCAAGAAAATCCTGCATCCGAACCACCTCTAATGCTCGACATCTTTTATATATATCAAGCACTCAACACATATATTCGGTATTCTGAAATGCTTCAATTATTGAATTCTAGTGTTGTTGTTGTTGTTGTTGTTATTGTTTAGAATAATAAAGACCCCCAACCATGATTTTTTTTACCCCCCCCCCCCCCCAAAAAAAAAATCCTCAATGGTGTCATACCTCATGTGGGTGATACATTCTGCAGCGATAAAGAAAAAATTGATTAAGATATTTGTCATAAACTTGAGATGAAACGTCATATACTTGTGATTTGATATCTAGAACTTGAGATGACGGAAACTCCAGATATGCTTTCAGCACTAGTGATAAAATTCAACGTTGTGCGCTTAATAAGTTCGTGTCGACAATATAGAGCTTATTGCTTAGTGGACTTTTAAAGGCAGGACATGAGTTTTGAGTAAAAACAGGCAGGATGGGCATATTGGCAAAAAAGGCATAATGCCAATTTATGTTCATAAAGTTATGATAAACTAGTAAAAAAAGACAGGACCGAATAGTGTGAAAAATTAAAAGTCATGACAGAAATTACAACTTAGAGAAATGCAGTCAAAAAGTTTCATTCTATCCCCCCATACCCCCACCACCACCAATATAAATCAAATGGTAAGGTAACCCCCAACGATGGTTTGGTCATTTATCTAATTGAAACTTATTAACCATTTGTACTATAGAAAAGACGTGTCAATTATATATAAATATTTATTTTTCCGTAGGTTGTTTGGTATTGTTTCACGAAACACATTTTGGTTTTCACATACTTAAAAGAATTATAAAATAGAAATTTTACACAGCCTTAAAACAATGTTTTCTTTTTCTTTTTTTAACAAAGAGCTGCAGTTTTGACCAAAAATAATCCTGTATACATGTCTTAATGCTCTTACAGTGAAAAAGAAAAATAAGAATTTAATATAACGGCTTAATTGAGCTGCGTGACTAGATTCGATAGCAGGTCTAGTAACAGCTTGATATATGATGTCCATCTGTCTGAAACACATAGAAAGTTCCTACTTTGTTTCCTTTAAATTCTGCATCCCTAACACTTTTACTTCAACATTTAATATTCACGGAAACTTTGCACGAAATTTTTTCGTCCTGAATATTATGTATTGAGTATTTCCCACCAACCATTAGCGAACAACAATCAATCAATCTAATCAAAGGAGTTCCGAATCTATTTAGACGACTTTTGAACTAGTCATTTGATATTGCCTCCTGCCATAAAGTATAATACATTTGGGTTATTTCTTGCTGTTTTTTTTTTGTCATTTAGGCAATGCAGCTCAATTTATTCTCACCAGACGACTAAATTTAAAGCTTGTAATATGACATAGACATGAATATATATATCATTGAAGACAGCATATTTGTTCACACATTGTTGTCAATATAATGGAATTTTATGCGACTGTGATAAAATTGAGAGGTTTAGCTAACTATAAAACCAGATTTAATCTACCATTTTCTACATACGGAAATGCCGGTGTTATATAGTCATTCTTCCCCCATGCTAGTTCCCCGTGGGAAAACTGGCATTAGCCATTTTTCCCCTGGGGAATTTTTTTTATCATTGCAGTTCTTCCCCAGTGGAGATTTGGCAATACGTATACATATATAGTCACTTTTCCCCCATGCCATTGCCAATCTTTCCCCCATATAACAGATTTCATTATATTCATATTTAAGTCTGAAAATGAAATCCAACAGAGTTAGCACTAGATTTTTATGCTGACATATACTTATTGTCAATTTACATTTAAATTACACAATTGTTCGTCAGTCTGTCTGTGTCCACTAGTCTGTCTTTATTTTCACCAATCTTTCAAATAGCTCCCTAGTTTGTATACATTCTCCACAGTCTGGCTATAAGTCCACACGTCTATTCACATGGTTATCAGTCTGTCTATGTCCACCAGTCCGTCTTTGTGTCTACTATTCTGTCTACATGTCCACCAGTTCTTCTCCGTTTTCAATAGTCTATCAACATGTTTACCAGTCAGTGTACCGTGATTTCTTACAGTCTGACAACATGTCCACCAGTCTGTGTATGTGTCCATTAATCTGTCTACATGTCTACACTATACCAGCCGGTTTATATTTCTACAATACTGTGTCAACATGTCCACCAGTCTGTGTATGTGCCTATTAATCTGTCTACATGTCTACACTATACCAGCCGGTTTATATTTCTACAATACTCGGTGTCTACATGTCCATCAGTCCGTCTTTATTTTACCCATCTGTAATTGGTTTTTTTTTGTGTTGTTTTGCTTAATCGTCCGAATCTTCAACATGCTGACATTTGCATGCATTCTTTTGACCTGAAACTTCCTACATGTAGGTGTATACTCCATACTTATACCCACATCCTTTGAAATGACAAACAGTTTTCGTTGGGGTTCATTGTCACCAAAGGAACATTTTATATATGTTTGCATAAGCATAGCATAAAAGATTTATTTAAAGTCGGTTATACATATAACAATACAACATAAGCTCTGTAGAGCTTTTATCCGACATAGCACAATACATAAAACACATAAAACATAAAGCACATCATGCAAAATAAATAATGTTATCAAGCACAGCAATTAATAAGCCCAATTAAAGCATATAAGCAAACATAAAATGCAGATAAACTAACATTCATGCAGTAGCTATTATAAAGCTCTAAAAGTTATTCAAGCATTAAGAACACAAAATAAAAATTAATGCTAATAATTTAAAACCCAGAGTATACAAGATAATAATAAACTGATCTACAGCTCGTTGAGATCTGCAGGAAGAACACTGACACGAACTTCCCTCCCAATTACCAACCAAGCTTTTTAACTGACCCAATGGCATTTCTTCCCTCGTCTTATTTGGCAGTTCGTTCCATAGTTTAGCTCCTGCATATCTGAATGAGTGTAGCCTATGGGTAGTTGTCCTTACCCTGGGAAAATCTGCTACGTTGTTATTTCTAAAAGAGTAATTACATTTTTTAAATTCAATAAGTTCATGTAGATATAAAGGAGATTGTTTATTAATAATTTTATATACCTCTTTTGCTATCATTCTAATTCTTCTGATTTCTAAACTTGGTAATTTTGATTTAATTAACAGTTGTTGATAAGTACTACAATAGTCTTCATATTTAAATCTTAGGGCACGCTTCTGTATTTTCTGTATTTTTCTTGTATTACAATCACCACAGAAGTGCCATATTACAGGACAATAATTAAAATTTGACATGATAAATGCATAATATATAGTAAGTCTACCTAATTTTGTTAAATGTTTACTGATACGTTTAAGTACATGCCTTGATGCCTTTTTACAAATGTTAGAAATATGGGCATCAAACTTAAGTTGATAGTCAATTGTTACACCTAATAATTTCACTTCTTTTTCACAATATGTAGTATTACCATCTTAATTAAATGAAATGTTTTTATTTTCAGTTTTCTTGCCTATGGCTATTGCCTGAAACTTGTCAGGGTTGGCCTTCATATGATTTAGACTGAAACAATTTATTAGCTGTAAGCTTTCTTTTTCTTAAATATTTACCACAGTATCTATATCAGAGTGTGAATATGACAAAGTATTGTCATCTGCATAATTATACAATGAACTGATTGAAACAAAATGTAAAATGTCATTCAAGAAAATGTTAAAAAGTACAGGTCCTAATATAGAGCCTTTTGGCACACCTTTATAAATATCTTTCCAGGTACTTAGTTATATCTATACCAACTTTTACACGTTGTTTTCTTTTGCTGAAATAGCTGTCTATCAAGCTTAAAGCTGTTTCAGATAACCCATATGCCTTTAGTTTTTAAATTAATAAATAATGAGGGAGGCAATCAAAGGCTTTCGAGAGGTCCATCAACACAGCAGCAATATATTGATTATCACCTTCTTCCAATCCTCAATGATTTTCAAAAATGCTGTCTGGTAGCCGTATCCTGCTCTCAAGGCAGACAAATATGGGTAAAATATATTTTTCAACTAGCTGTTTGAAGATGGCTCTCTCGAAAAACTTTGATACAACAGGTAAAATACTGACTGGCCTATAGTTGCCAACTTCCAGTTGACTATTCTTCTTGTGAAGTGGCACCACTTGAGCCTCTTTTAGTTTGTCCGGAAATACAGAGTGCTCAATAGATTTGTTTATTAAATTTGTTATTGGTGTCACAACTGCTGGTTTTGCCAATTTCAGTATTTTAACGGATAACCCGTCTTTACCTGTAGCCTTATTTACACCCTGTTAAGTTTGTGTATTTGTTTTTCTACAAACTTCTCTTCTATACATTTAAAAATTAAATTACCTTCAGTTCTATCAATCTACTTAAAAACCGATCTCTCGTCGCTCCCGCGTTTTCTGATATTTCGCGAGCTCCCACGCAACATATCAGAAAACGGGAGCGATGAGAGATCGGTTTTTAATTAGATTGATTATATATAGCTTTTTTACTAGGGTGGTTCTGATCTACAGTACAGTCTGATCCAATATCTTTTGCTACATTAACAAAAAAATCATTAAACATATTAGCCACCTTTGACTGATCATTTATAATGTTATCATTGTCACATAAAATAATGTTGTTCTCAAAATAACTACCTTTGTTTGTTAGGAAAGGTTTGATGGTGGGCCAAAAGTCTTTACTTTTTGGTGCCCCTACACAACGTTCTATAAAATAATTTCTGACTGATTTACGCTTGATCTTGTTTACAAAATTTCTCTGGGCTCTGTATTTTTCCCAGTTTTTCTTAGATTTTACCTTATTGTATTTATTGTACAACATCTTTTTCTTAAATATAGATTGTCTAAGTTCTTGATTCATAAATGGAGCAGGACTTTGTACATTTGTTCGCTGTTTCAATGGTTTGTGGTTATTTTACAGTATTTAGGGAGCTACCATTTGATTTTTTGGGAGGGGGGAGGGGGGGGGTGCTAGGATGAAATTTGAAAAAAATAGGCAGGACAGGAGTTTTGAGTAAAAAAGAAAAAGGCAGGATGAGACACTTTGCAAAAAAAAAGGCAGGATGACAATTTAGGTAAAAAAAGTCAGGATAAACTAATAAAAAAAAGGCAGGACCGAATAGAGTGAAAAATAAAAAGGCAGGACAGAGATTACAACTAAAAAAAATGCAGGACAACATTTTTCATCCTAGCCCCCACCCCCCATAAAAATCAAATGGTAGCTCCCTTAGAAGATCAGATTCAAAGTCTTCATATGCTTTGTTGACATCATTGTTCTCATCAATTTTCTCATTAAATTTACTTTGTTCAAGATCTCTCAAAAAGTGCTCATGATCAAATTTTTGAAACTCCTATACGATTTATATTGAGGTTTAATTGCTGGCAATAGATATAGGAAGATGTGGTGTGAGTGCCAATGAGACAACTCTCCATCCAAATAACAATTTAAAAAAAGTAAACCATTATAGGTCAATACACATTGCTTTTAAATTGAAATGATATCATATTGTGTACATCACTTATTGCAAAATTGAAATTTACTAAATTTTGTATATTATGTTTTTTGTTTCGCCAAAACAATTTACGTTGCAGGTCTAGTTTTTTTTTGACAACATGTACGCGGGTATACTATATCATGACCATTCTATATATACACTATGTTAGAACTGTGTTAAAACAGATCCTATAAATAATAGTAAATTTGATGTTGTTCTGATCATGTTTTCAGTTATCCCTTATTCCAAAACGTGAACTTATTTCATTTGGATAACAGTAATAGTCCAACTAAAAGCTAAAGTTGTTTTTTAGTGACATTCAAGAAAATTACCTTGACCTTTAATTTACATAAATGAACTTGACCGAAGGTACATCATGCCTGTACCGCACGATAGGACTATATGCAAACAGTCACTTGTTGTTAATACAACCATGTATTTTGACTTGTACAAATAACGCATTGAACAATAAATAAAGTATTGTAAAGCTAACTGACTTGAATCAAATAGACATCTTGGTCGCTAAAAGCTCTCATTAGTGTTTCATTGACCTCTAAGATATGAACCGGCGTCTCCGTAACCTCTAAGATATGATCCGACATCGCCGTGACCTCCAAATTATGAACCAGCGTCTCCGTGACCTCTAAGATATGGACCGGCGCCAAAGGAAATTACTCAAGCTCATTTAAGCTACAACAGTGGATATTTATATCAATTAGATATCTTTGCAGAACACAGGGCAGTTCAGGATTTCTTAAAAGGTTGTAATTTCATAAAAATGATAGAAATGCCATCGAAAGTAGCGAGGCGAAAATAAAGATTTTATGAAGAGCAACTTTATATTTTCCAATCAATGGTTACGACACCCCTTTTGAATCCGCCATTGAAATATCACCTTGCCAACAAACCGAGTTTGACCTTAACGATAGCAGGTGTTTCAATCAACAATGACACTGTGTTCGTGTTTTGTAACCTTGGTTTCTACTGTTACCATAGTTATAACTCCAAGATAGTATTGAATTAAACAGAAATATGAATAACAATATAACTTTATTATAATATCTCCAATGTAACTTAGTATAATTTATGCATACAATATATAAACATATAAAACAACTTATATCACAAATGTACAAATATCCCATTTCAAGGATTACACTATAGTAACATTTGTATGAATTGGGTGGGGGCTTTGGAAAAAAAATCTTCTCAAAAGTTAGTAAAGCGGCACCTACACCTAGATCCTATTCTGTTTCGGAGCGCAAGCGCATTTGATGCAAGGTTTTCACATTCACGTCATACAATCGATCAACATTAAGAGTTTTACTTAAAAATAAACTGTTAAAACCCAAACCCTGAGCATTTAGTACAAAAATGTTCAACAAAACAATAACGAGTTAATAATATTGCAGAGACAGCCAACAACATTTGCATATATATAATATCCTCCTTAAAAAAATGGGGTAAGATGATATGATTTTATGTTTTTACTCGAGTTTGTTAGGACCACCTACTATGTGTCATTTATTACTTCCTTCAGACCAGATTCAAACTGTATAGAAAGCATGTTGAGGCATTAACGTAGGGTAGGTAAGGGAAGCGTAAACAAGTATGTTCTAGCTTGGCCAAATAATAACAATTCTATGAAACTAATAAATATGTTCAATGCAGTATATTCGTTCCCTGTGAGCTGATTGCAATGACTCGGAAAATTAATACAAAACACAGACACCAAAATATAATAGTCTTTAAAAATTGAAATTTAAACTAAGTGTCACAGATTGAATCGCTTTGCATGTAAAATTTGATATTTTTTTTATTGCTTGATATTCATCTGAGGTACAAAGTTTATCATTCACATAAAGTATAAGTAACCTCAACCTAACCCTGTTGATAGATATACTTGCAAACTTTGAAAAAAAAATCTACATGGTAACTAGACTTGAAATAGGAAACCGGTATATGAGCAAGACAATAAAAAAAATGATGATAATCCTTTCAAATATCAATCAAAATCTAATAACATTTACATTGTAGTTAAATATCAGTATTAAGGATATTTGACGATATAATTACTGTCTTTTAATTTCAATAAAACTTCGATCAGTAGTTCAAAGTTGATAAATATTTTTTTGGATGAATATACAACGTTTAAAAATAACATTGAAAGTTACATAATACAACTGTTAATGATAAATATAATGGAAAAAACCGAGTGACGTGTTCCAAATTGATATGTCACTGGTGGTAAGCGGATGGTCGTAACTAAAAGTTACGACCATCCGGAGATGGGAGACAACTCTAGGGATAAGTTTTTCTTTTCCGATTTTCGTGCACTAAAAGGTTCATTTGAACCAAACCGCTTGTCTCGTACATACTATTCGGCAGTCCGGTGATATTAAAACCAAATTTGATGCCTTAAAACATTCCAATTTTTGTAAAATAGTCATTCAAAAATTCAAGCATGATGGTCGTAACTACAAAAACAAAAATATTGAGGATGGTCGTAACGTAAATTTGTGATGGTCGTAACTAAGATAAATAAGACCGAATAAGGCAAGTCAAGAGTTTTAAACGTTTCTTTTACTATATGAATACTAGTATTTTATATGATGTATTTCTGAAGAATTTTTTTCTTTTTTGACATACAATGTAAAATAAAGCAATTTCAATGCGTGTAACACTTATCAAATCAAAATTTTTAAAAGTTTTCAAATATTAGTTTTGGGGGAATTTTGATTAAAGTTCGATTTGAAATTCCAAATTTTTCAAATGTCTTGTACCGAACCATTCAAGAGTTCTAAACGTGTCTTTTGTTATATGAATATATCATATATCATATTATATATTTGTGAAGTTGTTTTCACCAAATAATAAAAACTAAATGGAGAGAGGGATACCTGTAAAGAAAAAAATTGGAACGAATCGAACGAAACAATACAAAATGAAATGAACAGTCATATATTCTGAAAATATTATGTATAAAATCAACAAAGAGGCAAATAGTTGAATTAATGTAAACGGTTAAATTTATTCACAATGTAAATTTCTTAAAAGTGGAGAATTCATTTTAAAAAAAGAAACACAGCTCTGGTTATGATAATTCTTAAGAATTCTTAGTTAGAAATAAAAAGCAAGAAAGTTTTTTTCGTTTGGAATTCGCATCTATTGAAAATACAAACGTTGAGGATGTACTTACTAGTTGATTTTTTAAAATCTTCAATTTAAGAATGATACATTAAGTCGAAAGAGCATTAATAAGGAGTCAAAATAAGCTTAAAATATTGATAGGTTATGAAGGTCGTTATCGAGACTAGAGCATACCCGCGAATTCGCAGGTCCGTACCTGAGTTAAAGAACATACGCTTTATTTTTAGCCTGGATGCTTAGACGTCATATTGTTGTTTAGTGAAATCAAGCTGATAATCAGGTGCACAGTAATGTCCAATGACGAAGTCCATGAGTAGCTTGTAGCCATTCATGCCATGTAAACATATAACTTACACATGATTTTCAACCTGCATACCGGGATTTGTATGTAATAGTTGCCGCAGTACATTTAGTTTGACCTAAGTCCTTGTAACATTATCCTGGCTACAAGCTTAAGCCTGGCTACAAACTAGTATTTTATTTTACTCTTAAATTCAGTGCATGTAGCAGTGTAAAGTATATATCAACAATATTCCTGGGTTGAGTTCAAAATCTTAGCAGCTACGTAGCCGCTATCAATGTCTATGTAACAACTAGTCTATAGCTACATGCTCAAAAGTCAAAATTTACGTAGCACTACGTAGCAGCTACGATATTGAACTCAACCCTGACTCAGAAGTGCATTTGTGGATTCTATTTCCTCATAAACGATCAAAAGACGAATATTTGAAGGCCAATAGTTTATAAGACAATAACAATTTAAAGTCAAGGAGTAAAAAAGACTCAAAGACTCAAAGACTTATAAGAGCTGCAATAGATGATTTAAAGATGATTGTTCAGAATTGTGCGTTTAATAATTTCATCTGCCGACATGATTGGAGATAAAAAAAAAAGTCGTAAATAAAAAAAAACACTAAAAACAAATATAAGGGAGTAGACGTGCATTTAATAATTTCATGCCTTAACGTACTGAAAAAAATATATTAATTCTCAACCCTAACATACTTTTTGGCTTAATGCGAGTTGATTAGTTTTCACTGTTGCTCCTAAATGATGAGCGTTTGAAATCCATCAGAAATGTGTATGTTTAATAATTCTCTCGCTTAATTTCTGCATATCATTACCAGAGTAACAAATAAGATTGTTTGTAGCAAATCATATATTACATCTAAGTCTATTACCTTTACAATTTAAATACATTAATAAAAGTTTGTCTAAATACTCGAGTTACGGTCTTCTTTCAAAGTTATGAACATCTTGTGTCGGTTACGACCATCATCCAAAATGTTATAGTTGAAGTTACGACCATCACACATTTAAAGTTACGACCATCATGCTTGAATTTTTGAATGACTATTTTACGAAAATTGGAATGTTTTAAGGCATCAAATTTGGTTTTAATATCACCGGACTGCCGACTAGTATGTACGAGACAAGCGGTTTGGTTCAAATGAACCTTTTAGTGCACGAAAATCGGAAAAGAAAAACTTATCCCTAGAGTTGTCTCCCATCTTCGGATGGTCGTAACTTTTAGTTACGACCATCCGCTTACCACCAGTGATATGTCGGTAAATGTCAGTAGACAAATCTAATCAACTACTGGTCTATATATATATATATATGTGGTTCACTTGCCACCAGTTTCATATTTGATTTGGTGAAATGCGCCCACAGAAATTATGATGAAATAGTTCATCAAGTTTTAAAACGATTAAATAAAACAAATTGCATGGAACATGAATAAAGTGTGAAGGAGTATTTCAACACATATATAAATATAATAATCAATAAAATCACCTACGGAACGCCAACACGTTTACCACATATGTTTATTTACTACTTTAAACAGTTCAAATACACAGTACGCAGAGGCGGATTTAGGAAGGGGGGGGCCTTTTTGGGAAAAAAATTGGTTGCTTATACTGTCACTCGTAATATAATTATAATCAATTTAACTATTGTCAGTTTATTGTCTTAATTTTGTATGCCATAACCATTTAATGTAAATGTGTTTGTGCGAATAAATATTGTCTATTGTCTATAGGGAATCACTGAAGCGTGACTAAAGTGGGCCCCCTCTTAGGCAGTCAGTGGGCCCCCACTTATGAAAAATTCTAGATCCGCCACTGGTACGATTATATGCATTCTTGCTTTTAAAATTTTTGACCACACGTAAGTAGTCTCCTTAAAGTCAACTTAAGGGATACCTTTAATATTTGCAAATGGTTAACCGAGGTTAACATTTTTTTCATGTTTAAGCGAAATGTTATTCTTAAACGCCAATTCCTTCCTGTCTATATTGCAAACATGAAATTGATCCGTCGTCCATTTCCTCGTCGGAGATTTGAATATTTAGGGGGTGTCAAACTAGATTTACGCTTAAATATAACGATTACTATATATTCTAAACTTCTTAGTGACAAATATTATTTGAATTTTGTTAAAGGGGCACTAGCTGTCAAATTCATTGTAACCGATTTGACTCAAATTCTCATATTTGGTTTATAACAATGTAAAACATTTATCCAAACTATCAAAAGTCTAAAATAAACAGTTTACAGAGCATGGGGTAGATAATATATAGGTTCGTTTCGTGTGTATTTTAGTCCAGACGCCATCTAATTAACTATCGATTTGACCTCAGATGACCATATAAGCGATGTAAACAAAAATAAAGATACGAATAGATTAAACCAACACGTGCAATTGCATTTTTATAGGTCTGTTTGATTTTATTTTATAGATTAAAAATAGATGTTTCTCATTGTTTTTAACCATATAAGAATGATTTTATGTGCATCGAATTAGTAATCAAATGATTTACCGTAGTTTCACTTTCATTGTTGACATTCTTTTTCTTTAAATAACCAGTACACGTACAATGCATGCGTTGTCAATCTCTAGCTAGGGGTTAACTTGAAGTTCACATGAATACCGGTTAGAATGATGATGACGTTTTCACTTGCAAGTGAATCAGTCAAAAATTATGTTTAATCGCTTATTTCAACAAAATTAAAGGAAATTGATTGCTAAAAGCAAATTATTATTTCATTATTCCAATTTGATTAATGATTGATCTAAAAAAAAATCATACTTTATTTTTTTATATATATCGTAGCTAGTGCCCCTTTAAAATGGATATTGAAAATGTATTAATGAAACCGCCTATTAGAAACGCATTCCTGATTTACAGAGTTATTACCCTTTCTCAAAGTCAACTCCATTAAACCGGCGGAATATTCTTGGACATCCTAATTGAGAGATCAATATTAGATTCCGGTAATTTTGACAGGTCACAATTAACTACTTGGATACATAAGTATAAAAATAATATTATGTACATATATATAATACCAATATTCATATTCTTTTTCATACATGAATGATTAACATATTCACTTTTTGATTATGACAGTAGCACTTATGATAGTGATGCATTCAATTCCTTTTCAAGAATTCAAAAAATTGATTTGGAATACACTTCTACCAGTATAATCCGAAACTAATTTTTCTTGTTGGATATCAGTTTTGATTTCATTCTCTACCCTGTACCTCGCGTAGTTTATTGCACAATTCTTTTTCGTCAAATTCACTTCCTTTTCTGATATCTTCTGCTCTTTTTGGAGTCCTTTTCGAATCTTTTAATGTCAACGCTGTCAAGAGAACTATTTTCACTGTCCGAATTGGAATTTTTTGATGGTCCTTCTGGAGTTGGTACATACATTTTGGCGATCGGAACTCCTTTCACATTACTAAATCTATTATTAGCAGAATTTAGATATCGGGTTTTAATAACTTCTTTCGGGACATCGCTATTCGAATCCGAATCGCTGCTACCGACATTTATCGTTGTTTTATACAATTTGTGTATGTTGTCACGTTGTTGGCGCTCATAATCATCATTTCTGTGAACAACACGCTGTGTTGCGTATCGGCCCGGATGTTGTGAATCATCAACAACGTAGACAACTCTTCTTCCTTCCGGAATCGAATTAATTGCTGGAGCGTAACCATTTGGTGATTGCATAACCCTCACTGTTTGTGGACGGGTTGTTGGGCCTTGGACATATCTCGGTCCTGGCATGATTCTCTCTCTTGGAGACAAGGCGTACCTTTCCGTAGGTGTAACGATCCTTCTTTGTACAATTCTTTCTGATGGATATCTTACGGATCCACCAGCTACGGACCCGTTAATAACTGACCCCTCATTGCGTGTAATGATGACAGACCCTTCTCTACGTGGCATCATGACTGGTCCTTCATTCCTTGTTAAAATGACGGATCCCTCCTTTTTACCCTTTTTGCCCTTTTTACTGGGGATAATAACTGATCCCTCTTTTTCAGGAATTGACATTCGGACAATCCTCGGGTCATCTGCAACTTGCACAGGCTCGTTCATGGGCATGATAACGGATGCCGCACGAGATCCCGGACCTGCTGTAATAGCCAAGGGTTTCTGACCTTGATATTCTATTGCACGGTTTTCTCCTTGTGTTTCTTCGTTGTAGGACTCGCTAACATTTCTAACCTCCCCAGTAGTAAGGTCATGTTCCAAGTACATAAATCCTGTGTCAACATAATAACTGTTCTTCTCAAACTTATCTGTAAAGACAAAAAAATAAGTAAATTAATGGTGGAGGTTTTTTTATCATATAATTACATTAGATGTATGTTTCATTATAGTACGTTATTCTGTTTGGCTACACTGAAATCTCGCGTTATTCCTAAAGCAATTGCATTACACAATAAAATTTATCATCCATGATGACACGAGGTCCTACAATAAACTGCACAGTTAATTAAATAAAAACTTGATAATAAGCGTGTTTTCATGATCCTAGCTAAAAAAAAAATGTAAGTATAAGTATTGAATGCTTCTTTGGGTTGAAAAGTGTTGACCGTGTGCACATTTAAAGAATGAAGCGCGGAAGCGCTTTATACAAAATGTACTTCGGTCAACGCTTTTACGCCCCAATGAAGTTACAAAAAGAAGCATTCCATTCTTAAATGGAATGAAAATCAGATTGTCCTCGTCAAATAAAGCCTCCAATCTTTGACAATTGTACGACAAAATTTGTAAGGGTTCCGCGGAACCCAGTGTCTCGCCTACTTTTGCTGTTAATCACACACTCATCAAAAATGATGAAAACAATCAATAAAATTATTCCTCTCGATACTATCTTTTGATTGTCAGAAGCTTCTGTCCAAGTTTGGTAAAAATGTTTTAAATACTTTAACTGCAGACTGTATGCAATGTTAACTGGAAGAAAAACTAAGTCCATTTATAAGTAAAATACGGGGAAAATAGAATTTTATTTTTATAAAATTTACATCTGGATACTATCTTCTGATCATAAACAAGCTTCTGGCCAAGTTTCTTACAATTCCAGGATAGTTTAAGAAAGTTATTATAATTTTAAAAACTTTAACCACAGAGTGAATGTAATGTTTCCTGGCAGAAAAACTAAGTCCATTTATAAGTAAAATACGGAAAAAATGGAATTTTATTTTTACAAAATTTACTTCTGGATACTATCTCCTGATCATAAACAAGCTTCTGTCAAAGTTTCGTACAATTCAAGGATAGTTTAAGAAAGTTATTAAAATTTCAAAAACTTTAACCACAGAGTGAATATTTGTGGACGCCGCCGACGACGACGGAATGTAGGATCGCTATGTCTCGCTTTTTCGACTAAAGCCAAAGGCTCGACAATAAACTAGAATGCCGTGTTTGTAACTTTTTAGAAATTGATTAACGTACTTAATTTCATGTTTTATGGTGACATTTGATGTAAAGATTTTCCAGAGATAAAATAAGGAATGGAGAAGCATTGACTGTTGGATGGAGAGGTGTCTAAAGTCATGTGGCAAATTAAATGCAGTCAGGACGAGAACATGTTAGTGCGATATGAATACGAAAGCTGCTTTGTATACTAGAATGACACACTGAGCTAGATTTTTAACGTGATAATTAAAAAGGTCAGTCGTCCGCAGGAAAATGTGAAAGAGTAAAGAAGGGAACCATTTCGTTGACTGATTCGATCCACAAACAAAAATCTTTTACAGGTACAATGATTTTTTTGTTTAACTATAATATGAAATCAAACAGACATAAAACAAGTCCAATTGCACGCGGTAGCTATCTATTTATATTAATGTTTGTTTTAATCAGGTCATGTGACCGTCGGCAGTCTTCGGTGGTCATCTTGATGGTTAATTCACGATGATTTACTGACCATCATTGGATTTATGTTGAGAGACTCAATGAGAAAGGTTTGATCCACGACAATGAGGTCAAGGTCAATTAAACCCTGCCAAACAGACATGTGCACATTACAATCATTCTATGCACCAAATATAGTTAGCCTATTATTTATAGTATACTAGACATACAAACCATTAAAACTTAACAATTACCAATGAATTATGCAAATAAGGTCAAGGTTAGATCGGTAATTTATGCTAGGCAGACATATGTACACCTTATAATCTTTCCGCTTTAACAAAAAAGAGTTTCCATTATGCTTTTAGTATCAAAGAAACAGACTTAACAAGGACAATTTATCATTGACTAACAAACCATGGACCTTAGGTCATGGATATAACAAAGCTGTCAGACAGACACAAAAAATTATTCCTTGCACCCGACATTTAATTGGGGTTTTGTTTACAGATTTGTAGAAACGGAACTTAGAGCTATTTCTTCTTGATCACTGCTCCATGAAATGATATCAAGGTCAGATGAAGCTTGAACAATAAAGTTGCTAATAGCATCCGAGGCTGATTTAACTACAAAGACTGAACAATGACCGATCCATGAAATAGATGTCAAGATCAGATGTCATGATGAACTTTTTTAGACGGGCATTTGGAACTTATTTGACACATTAAATATGTTTGACTTGTTATTTAAGTACGGAACTTATCCTTTATCACCCGGATTCACGAAATGAGGTCGAGGGCAGTTGAACCCTCGGCTGTTTAAAAGGCATTTATATTAACACTTCTCAGCGACAATGATCTTATTATTGATATAGCAAACTAACCTAACGCATTGACCTATTAAAAGCAGATTAATTGACTGAAGTCAATCATGCCTGAAATGAAGGTTAAGTTGCCTAAAATGAAGGTTAAGTTGCCTAAAATGGAGGTTAAGTTGCCTTGTTCTTGAAATATGTGCTATACAAGAGCAGTGTGGGTGTGATATGCTCATAATTGTATACACTTAATTTTGGTCAAAGATCATGCTTAGATATATTTTTACAGATGAATATTCATATCAATAATAATACTCATATTCGGCCTACAAGTAACTGTTGCATAACTGTCTAATACTTTAAAATTACGCTTTATTTATTACAGTTGTAGGTATACATTATTGATAGATTTGTTAGAATGGTAGAATAATTAAGAAGGGTTGGGATATGCATTTCCGAAGTATATTATAAAAGTGTAATGACAAATAAGCTTAAATGTACATACATTTGTAATTATTAACCTTATACAGGCATGCAAATAATATATATACAAATGTATCTAAATGAACAATCCAAATAATTGGCATGAAAAGGGAGGCGATAGCTTTCTTACTAGAAGTTGGCAATTGAAATTGATATGTTTTGTAACAATCAATGAGAAAGCAACCAAACAAAATCTAAAAAAAACATATCCCTGGAATAATAATTCAATTTCAATTTTACTAGCGTAATACCTCTCTGGAACATGCTAACTATCCGTATATAAATGCAGTTCGGTGAGGGGGATTCCAAAAGGAAAAGATTGATATGCAGCAAACATTTGCATTTTTAAAATAGAAGAATCTTGGCCCCACTCCCCTACATTGTCACTAGACCAACACAATCTCATAACTCCTACAAAACCGAGTCAAATGATGAACATTTTCTGGGAGACATGCACGTCATACACATATTATATCCTAATTAGGTTTTAAAAAGATTCGTGAAATTCTGTGTGCACTCAGAGTAGTTGCGATGACAAACTGTTGAAGTAGTATATTTAGCCCAACATTTTCTATGTTCAAAAGGGATAGATCATGGAAAAAAATTGAATCATAATTTCCTGTCGATATACACATCTACAAAGCATGTCCTATATACATAATATATTGCTACTAAGTAAATTCAAACGGATCTTATTCCGATGTAATTTATTGATGTGATTAGATAAAGAACGCAAATGTACAATCGAGACGACTTTTTCAATTATCAAAAAGATGTTGTATGAATATATTTAAGCCAATGATGTTAAAGAACCGCAACTGTAGTTTGAAGAGCGACATAACCAAAAAAAGACCTAAATAAACGTCTAATCAATCTAAGGCCTGGTGTTGATTTGCCTTTTCGTCATTTTCATTGGCCTAGTATAGTGGAAGATATTAGCAGGCAAAATCGAGGGAATTGTGCAAATGATGATACAAGCATGAAAATTACCACAAAGCATCATTATTATATACTTTTAAAGAAACAACTGCTGGCCATTAAAAAAAATCATTTTTTCAAGATGGCCACCGCCGTTTTCTAAAATGGCTGTTTTTTTTCTGTTTGAAAATACTGATTTTTTTCTGGAAAACTTTTCGTTTACCTTCTTTTGGTGAAAAACAGCTGTCAGGTTTGGTAGCTACCTCCTTTACATGTGAATAATTCACTAGACATTAGTATTTGACACATACAGGGTTTGCGCATGCGCGAAAATGTAACAAAATTCATTAAAAAATATTTAAAACTATTTACTATAAAATAAGCGATTTGGGTTTTTAATGATATTATGATTTGGTTTGATAACATTTTTCAAGGTTATGGCACACATGATTTAACAATTTTGCGCATGCGCAGACTATTTATAGACATAATGAGTGATTTGTATGCACTACCAGGGCAAACTGGTATAAATCGTAGTTCATCTCATTACTCTTAAAAGCAAGTAAGTGTAAAATCTATGATGCCACTGTTTAAAAACAAGCCAATTCAGTTGCAATGATCAGGTATTTGATAGATAAGACGGAAAATGTGGTTAAAACGAGAAAAACATCAACAGTAACGGCAGATCAGCCACTTTTGGTAATGGATATTCAGTGGGAATTGCCTGATTTGTACAGAGAAGATAAGTTTATCGTCATGTAAGGTGGATTTCACATTAAAATGACTTGTTATAAAATTCTGGGTGATATATTACGTGAAGGTAGATGGACACATGTGTCATGTGTCCTCACTAAAACCATTATTGCAACACCTAGAACGGCATATTGTTGTATGTATGTTCAAATGTACCTAGGACTAGACACGCGCATCAGATAACTCTATGTGTTTTAGCTCGAAAGGTATATATCGGCTTAAGAAAGCTAAACACAGAAATTATAATCATGTCATGACTCTGTGACGTTCAATGATTAAGAAAATATAGTCATCTCTACCACAGTTCAATTCCTGGCGTTTAATTATAAAATAAGAACTTCTTGTGAATTTGATAGTATGCTTATTTCATGAGTCAGATTTTGTACAAACAGTCCATATAAAGCATGATACTGTATTCATTTAGGTCTTGATCGTGTAACATATTCTCGATCGCGACCGACCTTCTCCGAGATATGGCTTCCCTTCTCTTAAGTCACCCACAGGTGGCAATTGATTTTGAAAATGATAATTTTACTGTACGTAAGACCAGAAAATATTTTTCTTATAACACAATTGATCAGACAAAAACAGAATAATGCAATTGTAAAGGGCGGTATGTTGTCATAGGTTTAACCGAAGACCTCATTTAGACGTATTGATGGTAGCTAGACCAGAAGTCAGTAGACTATCAGATAAATTTGCAAGATCTAGTGGTTTGAGACATTCTATAATAGATGAACGACTTAATGAACACACAAGGGTTTCTTTAAAAAGATCAAAGGCAAATAATTTGAAGATCGTTTGAAGCAAATCCAAAACGAAGGAGAACCGGTTTCTTATAACCAGATTAAAAAGAACAACTCCTATTTTGTCGGTAAAATAAAACTGTAAAAGTTTTTGTAAAAAGCAAAGCTAGAGCTCTTAGATATCTTTTCTAGACTTTAATTTTTTGTCGCAGTGGACAAATTGATTTGGAATATTTCTTAATCCATAAAGACAAACTGCTCCTCCGTTTTTGTCTTCGGATGTCATTTTAAACAGTGGTATTAAATCGGTGCAAAGGGATAAACTTGAAACATTTTGTAATTTGCAGATCCAAATTCTGACGCATTTATCGTTGATAGAGCAGCAATGGTTAATTCCAGGCCACCTTGTAGGGAATCAATATTGGATGATTTTACAATTGTGTTATACGGCCTTAAATAAAATCTTGCATCGATAAGTATTCAAGAGTAGATATTGTGTTAGATTTACTAAATGAATCATTGAAAGGTTAGATGTGAGAAGACAAAAGTTGGGTTCTGGAGTAGTTTTCTCTATGAAGATGACAACGAAACGAAATTTTTCAAGTGTTTTGCCGACAGAAATGCTTCTGTAGAGACTAATAAGGATACTTTCCAGCTACCCCTTGTAAGCATGGAGAAGCAGATATACGAATGTTTGTCCATGTTCGGCCTGATTATGAAAATTGTTGTAGGACGGTAATTTAAGGTAGCTGCGACACAGATGTAGTAGTATTAAGAATTGCAGCACTCCAAAAATATGGTGGAACAAACTGTGAATAGGTTTTGGCAGGAATGAAGACTTTGATGGCTTCCTGTACGTGATATATCAAATGCGTTTGGTCCTCGTGTAGCTACTCTTCCTTTCATTCATACATTCAGTGCATGTGACACTAAGGGAATAGGTCAGTTTGGATGAAATAGGAAGTATTTCAACATGTAAGGGACGTACTTATTTCTTTGCTGAAGTATAAAGACACATACAAGGACATAAAAGAAGCATGTGTTTGCATTATGTACGACATAACAACATCATTTGTTTCGGAGCCATCCAAAGAGCAGCGTATCAAGGAGGATAAGTTTGGGCTCAGTCTGATTTATGTACCAAATCATAAACACTGGGGTTGGATGAAAGAAAAAAATCGAGGACTTCTTCGGCTACCGTTAAAGTTGCATCCTCCTGTCGAGAACTTTTGAAATGAGGAGGCGAAAAATCCAGTTGTGTTGGTGACTGTAAATGCTACCGTTCTGTCCTTCCTTGTACGAGTTTTGTTATTGGCTACTGTCCGATAATTTTAAGACAACGAACCTGTCTTTCTAACAAAACTAGGCATTTAATCTTAACAAAGAATGTGATATCACTTGTTAAGTTGATGAAAATTATAAAAACGTACATTTTCAAAAATTTTGCCGCCATTTTGAAACCGGAAATCACTCTTTTTTGTCATTTATGTGTTGTTTTTCCGTACTTTAGGAACTATAATTTACGCTTAATAAAACCTTACATTGGATTATACCTATAACACAACTTTCAAAGATTTACAACTGGATATGATGCCATTTGCAAAATGATCGGTGGCCATCTTGCAAAAATGGAAATTTTTTATGGCCAGCACCTGATTTCTTTTAATTATCGTTTAGTCCACCTGTATACCAAATTTCATGCTTGTATTTCATGCTTGTGTTATTACTTGTTAAGTTGATGAAAATTATTAAAATATTTTTTACGTATTGCATCTAATTTGGAACCGGAAACCACTATTTGTCTTCAGTTATGTGTTGTTTTGTCGTACTAAGGAGCTGTTTTTAACGTTTTATCATATCTTACATTGAATTATACATAACACATCTTTCAAGGATTAAAATCCCTTGTAAAATTGCTTGAAAGTAAAAAAAATCGAAATTTTTGACTCGTTAGCCGACATTTTGAAACCGGAAGTCACCTTAAGTTTCATTAATGTATTTTCTAGTCGTTATTTATGAACTGTCATTTTCTAACAATCAAATCTAACAATGGATTTTACATATTTCACACCTTTCAAAGGATTAACAAATATTGGCTAATTTGTTATGACGCCATTTTCAAAATGTGTGGTGGCCATCTTGAAAAAATGATTATTTATTCTGGCCAGCAGCGGATTTTTTATAAGTATCATTTAGTTAACCTTTATACCAAATTTCATGCTTGTATCACGATTTGCACAATTATGTCCATAATATCTCCCACTATAACAGTCCATCAACTTTTGATAAAATAATCTCTCCAATCCAAAGACTCCCTTTAGCGTCTTATTTTGTAGGAATTTCGAAAATATTATAATAAACGAAAGTCGTAATGACATATTCGTCATACTAACTTTAAAAATAAAAACTTCGTCGTTTTACAATCATGATATGAACAATGCATATATGTGTCGACGTTTTTAAACCATTCAATTGAGAATTAGAAATTGAAATTGAAATTATTTAATTATTTAAATTAAATACCACCTACCAAATGCAATTTTCTTTTCACTTTCAAATGGAATTTATCAATTTAATTATTTCGAGAAATTGTGAGGAATACCACACGTCTGCATCAGATAACGTCGTCTTATAGTCCATTTATATATCTAGGTCAACTCGATCACTAAAGGTCAACTCGATAGACATATTAACAATGACATTTCTATACAGATATCTGATTATCGTCGACAGGGCATAGAATCATCTTAGGTCTATTTTATGATGGTGGTGCATTTCATTTGACAATATTGCAACACAGAGTGCATTTACGAATTCATTCACCGTTCTAGTCTCGATTATCCAGACGCTCCATATGCATATGTAGAGACGTTATTGTTGGCTGTAAGAACGATAACTCTGGTGCATCGAGACTATCACCGTTCGACAAAAACAATGTCTCTACAAAGTTACAAGCCAGATTTTCTTTGACCTTGACCTATTTTTCTCAAAGAAAATTTCGGATTGCAGAACAATCTCAATTTAATTAAAATTTAAAAAAAATGAGCGAGTGCGGAGATTAATTTTAATCAAATATTGAGACTTCATGGGCTCTCTAAAAAAAACTATTACGAAAATAGACTTTGCTCATTGATAAAGGTCATGCATACGGCAACTTCTATATATACGACTATATTTGCCATGTTTAAGATCTGTTTATTCGGTGTCCCAAAATTAAAATTCTTCTTTAGAGTTCACGGTACTGGCATGAAAATACGGATTTATTGTGTTATTAAAATTTGCTGTTACAAAATATTAGAAATTATTATAAATTAAGGAATGTATCTCCCTCATGCAAAGCTCTGATTCCTTTCACGGATTTGGCTATACTTTTTGGATCTTTTGGATTATACCTCTTCATCTTTTATATATGCTTTGGATTGCAAATATTTTGGCCACGAGCATCACTGAAGAGACATGTATTGTCGAAATGCGCATCTGGTGCAAGAAAAATTGGTACCGTTAATTTTATTACTACCACTGGGTCGATGCCTCTGCTGGTGGACTATTAATCCCCGAGGGTATCACCAGCCCAGTAGCCAGTACTTCGGTACTGACATGAAAATACGGATTTATTGTGTTATTAAAATTTGCTGTTACAAAATATTAGAAATTATTATAAATTAAGGAATGTATCTCCCTCATGCAAAGCTCTGATTCCTTTCACGGATTTGGCTATACTTTTTGGATCTTTTGGATTATAGCTCTTCATCTTTTATATATGCTTTGGATTGCAAATATGTTGGCCACGAGCATCACTGAAGAGACATGTATTGTGGAAATGCGCATCTGGTGCAAGAAAAATTGGTACCGTTAATTTTATTACCAGTTTTCACCTTTATTTCGAATCAACAGAGGTATTATTGCAATTTGCCACACGTGAACAAATGACAGAAAAGTAAGCACAGGTACAAAAATGGCAGATCCAAAAAAAGGGGGGTCCGGGGTTGGAAACGATTCCTTTATTTGGACGATCAATGTATTTGAATGGGGGACATGTGTATGGTTTGAATCCCCTTTTTATCATAGGTTGAGGAAACCCCCTTTTGAAAATGCTCTTGATCCGCCCCTGGATGTAATCGCACAGCTTACGACAATGAGCAAACTCCATACGGTAAAGCAAGGTTAAAAGTCTTAATTAATCCTTCTTTAAGGTGAAAGAGATAGGTTTTTTTTAACAAAAATTTATATATCTAAATATACATTTTGTTTTCAATAAACTGTATTGCTGACTTGCAGTTTTATTGTCGGAAATCCGTAACATATTTCATTCACAGAAATGTATACGCCAATATTTTTCTTTACACATTATTGTATATATCCAATTAAGGTCATTAAGATCTATATCTAAACGTCACTCAAACGTTTTGTCAACAGTGACATATGTTTCAAAGATCGGAATCTAGGACGGTTGACTGGCCCAACTTTTTAAAACGCGTCGTTTAAAAGATTTGTATAGCTAGAGGTTACGTAATGGGGGGTTTAAAACGAAGTGTATAATTCCTCCTTTTGGCGACTTGTCACGTTAAAATAACAATCATATTTGCTCGTTTCAATTTAATTTACCAATTTTCTATAGAAGATTTACGCTGAAGTAGGACATACCCTGGTGTGCTGCCAAGTTTTGTCAAGTTTACAAAACAGATGGCCATTCATAAGAATGTCCCTCTATATAATTTGGCCAAAATTCTATCAAATTAGGGTCTTTTATATTTAATTTACGTTTTAATGATATCAAAAGGAGACAATCTGGGCAATTTATAGCGTCCACACAGAACACATGCATGTCTACAATAAGTCCTACACGACTGCCTTTCCCTTGAAACATCCACATAATTGTGTTTTGTATAATGAACTCTTTACGAAATAGTCAGAGGCGGATTTAGGGGGACTCTGAGGGTGCCCACCCCCTTTTGTGGAAATATTTCTTTGAGAATATAAAGAATAACTGAAGTATGACAGAAGTGGGCACCTTCTTAGGCTGTTAGCGCTCCATCCCCCTTTTATGACAATCTTTGGAGTCGCCACTGATAGTCTTAAACACTCCAGTGTATGAATTATCATCTTTGCCTAGGTATATTCAAATGCATCCAATCCTTATTCATTTTTTCTAGACTTTCCCCGATTTCTTATTTTATTCGATGATAGATTTTTATGAATATGCTAATTGGACATCAACCCAACACATAAATACTTCTGTTTGTAGAAAACAACAGGCAGTGTTCGCCGGTAAAATGTGTTTTACATTTTACAACTTGCAGAGTTCTGTCCGCCTAACAGAAGTTCCAATGGAAACTTTGTTATAAACATGTCATAATATCTCTTCTTGTTGGAACAAATATTCTATACTATTTATTCCGTTAGGAACATATACTGTCATATTTATTCCTGTGGAAATAATATTCCAGAATATATTTTCTTTTTGGAACTTATATTATGAAGGAACTTCTATTCCGTGACAGTTCTACATTGTCCATAGTCACGATGTTTATTATAGAACATATTCTTTGTAGGGCTGGTGATCAGTTTATAGTGGTTATTAGAGTTTATTCTTTACATTTTTAAATAGGCCTTCTGAAGTTGTCACGAAAGAAAAAAACTACAATTAACATGGCGAATGCTTCATATTACACATATCAAGGGCAGGTCTGAAGGGAAATTTTATTTCTTTTGGTGGGGTGAATATTTAGCTATTAACGTTGAATGCGACAGTGCATGGCCAAACATACTAATTAAAATTTAAGAGTAGGCTTTTTAATCCCCCAAATAGAAGATTTGTATTGAAACCAACCTTAGTTGTACATCTTTTTTAACGGAAAAACACATGCAAATATGTAAAGCAATTGTTATATGTGAATTGAAACAACGTATACACATTTTCTTATGTTTATAGATACCTTAAACCCAGTATTTTAATTGAAAATTTAACAAACCGGTTTATTGAAAATAACTATTGTATTGTCTCTTTTCTTTTGATCAGTCATCCGTGACGAATGAAACAGACATTACGATATCCATCAATTATTCACCTGAAACGGATCAATACAAAAGAATACGGGGAAATAAATAATAAGCATGTTAACACCCAACCAATTTGTAAATAAGAAGCTAGAAAATTGTAAATAAACATTACAGAATATAAGATTGAATAAACTTACCATTAGCTACACGGTAACGAACATTCTCCATTGTGGATATTTGAACACAATTACGAAATTATGACCTTTCAATTGTGGAGATTTGGATTAACTGAAAAGGTAGTCCGATCTATTCGTCTGCAGTTAAAGATCTACCCGGTATATTCCGGTCGTGACGTTCTGATGCGTGAATACAAATTATTATTGAGTGTTTATCGACTAAAATGTGTCCCAGGGCTCCTTTATTTGTTCAGGGTGAAATCTTACAGAAGAGAAATAGAGACTTTATCCCTTCTGTTCGGATTAATTGCCGCCAGGTAAAAGACAGGTGAAAAGTATTCTAATTAGAGTAACTGGTTCTGACGAATGTTAATTTCAGTTTTCATGGTCGCCTGCTTTTTTACTTTTCGGACCAATAGATTATTTCTGTTTACTTGAAACTTTTATTGGTATAAAATTTCATGGTCTGTTGAGACCAAATTTTCGGGATTTTCCTTTCAACGAAAAATTAAAAAGTTTCATGCACATATATCATGATGATAGTTTCAGTGCAAACGCCGCAATTATATACATTTTATTTCAGTAAAATTATCTCTTAAATTTTCATAAGAGTTTGGGTCTTTATCAAATATTTTATTCCCCTTTCATGGATGTAACTGACAATACATTCAAGTTATATACGAATACTTCACAAAGCAGTCGATTTACCAATGATAACAAAAGATGAACATTTAGATGTTTGATTATTCAAGACTTAAAATTGGGCAAGAGTTCAATATGTCATCCAACATGCTAAATGAATAGATTAACATACATGTATCACAGTTTGTTCCGTGGGTACCATTTTGAACTCCAAACATTTAACCTCAAATTCAAATTGTATGTACTTGCATTTTTTCTCTGAACGCCCCCATAAGTGATGAAATTGAAAACTTCAACACCTCCCAAATCTGCGAGAAGAAAGGCGAAAGATACCAAAATTTAAAACACATTGAAACTTCTGCAGTCGAAAACGAACACTGACAACGCCATGGCACAAAACGAAAAACGTCCAAAAAGACAAACAACAGTTTACAAAACAGAACATGATAAAACTAAAGACGGCATGATCGACACGAACCCTTCCAAAAGACGTTTGGGGGGGGGAGGGTGTCTCAGGTAATCCCGGAGGGTAGGGAGATCCTGTACCACTCGTTGCTATGGAGAGTCTTGCTTTATGTGCTTAACATCTAAGGCAGGAAAGGATGGAATAGATAAGCGGATTATTAACGTCCAGTGGGATATATTACATGCATATTTCTGCCAAGTTAATGTTATACAAACACTTTGAGTCTATTTATTGGTCTTGAAATTTCACGAGGTTCAAGACCGTCCGAAAACTATTTTAGCATTATAAATACATAATATATATACGAATCTTATGTAGACGAAACATCATTGATGAGTTTATTGGTAACGTTAGGTGTTGGAAGACTAGTTAAATACATTGAACATTTTGAATCTCCCAAACCAAACAAGAATCAAACAAGAATCAAATATAACGGGCTTGGTCTTTTCAAATTCACATGAGAACTTAATGTATGATGGTTTGTTTTATTTGTAAAATTAAACATTTTATTATAATGGGTGTCAATTCATTGTACCGACAATATCATTTAGTTTGTATGTAGAGGTCTGCCGTTTTTCTGCTGTCATTTTTTGATTGATATCGTTGGTCCATTACTACAGAAAGACTCGTTCCACACAACTCGGCAGATTTCGTACCTTTGGAGAATAACGGATTCACCCGAGGATATTGGCGATAGCTGACAAACTCCGGACAGTGATCGTTTCCGTTCCGGAACTGTTTTCCTTTACTCCATCAATTACAATCGTAACTACTCGGCCATTCTCGCTACGCAGTACAATAGCCTCGTATGCACTACGGAGAAATTCTTCTTAAATTGTTGGCCGGAATTGTAGTGATCCGCGACACAAAGAAGTTCTATCCTCCAGGTGGCGCTATAATTTGGTTACATATCACAGAGTAATCAAGAACTTTAACTCTGCCAAATATTTTGGCGCGAAAGAAGGAGCAAAGTAAATAAGTAATGGTAAAAAATTTGTACCATTCCAGTCGAAAAAATATAAAATTCAATCGGATCGGAAAATTTTCCGGACAGGAGCAAGTTAATTCAGTAGTGGTAAAAAAAATGTACCAGTCCAGTCGAAAAAATATAATTTTGAATCGAATCGGAAAATTTTCCGGACAATGATTCCTCCGCCTAATGCATACGAGGTTATTTCTTCGTGCAACCAGAAAGGCCGAGTTGTTCCGATTTCTTCGTGCAACCAGAAAGGCCGAGTTGTTCCGATTTCTTCGTGCAACCAGAAAGGCCGAGTTGTTCCGATTGCATCAATTAGTGTAGAGTAGTATTCGGGCCCGTATGCGGATCGGAACTGGAACTGCCGGGGAGTTTGGATTGCTGATATAGACTGATTGCATGCGGATTAGGTGCGTTTCCACGGTTCAATTTTATATCCGTTTTTCTCTAATTCTTCGTCAACTTATTCCTTTCTGCACCGATTGTATAAAAAAAAATAATCAACGTGGAATTCGTTTGATCTCAGTACTTCATTGGTTAAAATCCGATTATGACGTCGAATTTTCTTGCTTTCCTCTGCAATTCCTATTGTGACGGCACGAAAGATCATGAAAAAGCGACCATGCTTAATGACGTCACATAGAAAGAACACATTTTTTTGCAGATCATTAGAAAAGAAGGAATAAGTTTGCCTGCATAATGTTAGAAAATTATTAGAGAAACAGATTCCACCACCAAATCTCGTGTAATACGATATTTGTCCACTCTCGACAGTTTAAAAATTTTAAATATTTAAAACGCTCGGGCAAGCCTCGCGTTTTTTTGCAAATTTAACTGTCTTATTGTATTACACTCGATGCAGTGGTAGAATCTATATTTATACGACCGCAAAAAAGGTATGATGTCGTCTGCGTCGTCGTCCGAGATTTTGGGGATTATAGTCTCTATCGTTTAGGAATTAGGGGCCCAAAAGGGGCCAAAAACAAGATTTTTTCTAGTGAAAGGATAATAACTTGTGTATTAGTACTTTAATCGCTCTGATATTGTACCACAAGGTTCCATATTACAAAGGAAAGTCTGGGAATGAGTTTGTGGGTAATTGCCCCAAACAGACAGGATTAGGGGACAAAAAAGAGCAAAAAGGGCCCAAAACAAGCATTTCTTCTAGCTTCTAGACAATAACTTGCGTATAAGTGAATGGATTTCTTTGAAATTGTACTACAATGATCCATACTCAAAGGCTTGGATTGAGTTTGGGGGTAATTGCTCAAAAGAGGGATTTAAAAAGTTTGTTGGTGTCAGAAACCTATATTTTGTCAAAAATTTGATCGTCGCGCAATCCAAATTCAAACAGTATCAAGCTTGAATATTGTGTCCAAATTTACCCCAAATATCAGGGTTCGACCTCTGCGGTCGTATCAGGCTGCGCTCAGCGAAGCAATTTATTCAATCTGCTTTGATAAAATCGTAAATAATTGAGTTATGTGTATCGGTATGGTACGATATTCCCATTCGATTAACCAAACGATATCTGATTTTTTATCGAATCATTAGCAAAAAATCAGATAGAAATCTGATGGAAAATCGACTATATAAACTCATGACACACATAGTGCTACTACATGTATAAATGTTTTGTTTTGTCTGTCCCATTTTATGTTTCATTCCGTCTTTCCTTTGTCAACTTATCCATCAATCTTTCCTTCCACTCCTTTGTTGTCTTTATGGAAAGGATATGTTTTTAAATTATATAAGTTGATTTATATAACAATCAAGTTGAATTGAATTAAATGCCTGTTTCCAAAAGTCATTTATCCTCTGATTGTAAAAATCTAACATAAGTGGTAAACATGCACCAGCTGCACCTGAATGTATATTTCTTCGTATAAAAGATACATTACAATTTCTTATATGAGTTTTTCAATTTTAATTGCTCTGATTTCCCAAGGTATGGCATTACTATATTAAAAAGATTTAAAACCAGACGAACAACTTTATAATTTGCTATTTGTTGACTATATATGGATAGTGAATTTAATCTCGCATGGTAAAAAAAAGACCCTTGAACTTTTATATAAATATATTTGGAACGATATGAATTTAATACGATTTCTCAATGTAAAACCTTAACCTTGTTAGATTTCTACTTTCAAAGAAATGGGAGTTATAAATTAAAGAAATGAGAAAATATCAATTGAAAAAAAAACAAGTGAAAATGGAAACAAGATCATAACGGGTAACCATAAGAGAGGAGACGAAAGAACAAGAAAAGTCGACGAAAAATTTGAAATTTTAAACTTAAAATTTAATAACTTAAAATAACACATTTAAGCAAATTTTAAACGGAATTAAATTAAATGTTAATGTATTTGAACACGTGGTCATACGTCGATCAAACAGCAACGTTACAAAACGACATAAGAAATAAGCAAACGACATCTTGGGGGGTCTTAAAGTCTTCAACAATAGACTGGTGTCAACCCAAGTATGTCAAGCTTATGGTCAAAGTGACATGTATATACACCAATGTGTCAAGCTCAGGATCAATGTGACCGGTAACTGGTTTCTACACCACTGTGTCAAGTTTATGATTAATATGACAGATTTCTCCACCAGTGTGTCAGGCTCATGATCTTTTTGACACATTTCTACAACAGTTAGTCAAGCTCATGACCAATGTGATAGGTTTCTACACCAGTGTGTCAAGCTCATGATCAATGTGATAGGTTTCTACACCAGTGTGTCAAGTTCATGATCAATGTGACAGGTATCTTCACTAGTGTGTCAAGCTCATGATCAATGTCACGGGTTTTTACACCATTTTGTCAAGCTCATGATCTATGTGTCAAGTTTCTACAACAGTTTATCACGCTCATGATCTATGTGACGGGTTTTTACACCAGTGTGTTAAACTCATGATTAATGTGACGGGTTTCTACACCAGTGTGTCAAGCTCATGTTCAACATGACAGGTTTCTACACCAGTGTGTCAAGCTTATGATCAATGTGACAGGTTTCTACACCAGTGTGTCAAGCTCATAATCAATGTGACAGACTTCTACACCAGTGTGTCAAGCTCATGATCAAAGTTCCAGATTTATACACCAGTGTGTCAAGCTGATGCTCAATGTGACAGGTTTCTACACCAGTGTGTCAAGCTCATGATCTATGTGACAGGTTTCTACACCAGTGTGTCAAGATCATGTTCAATGTGAACGATTTCTACACGAGTGTGTAAAGCTTTTGATTTATGTGTTAGGTTTCTACACCAGTGTGTCAAGCTCATGCTCAATGTGACAGGTTTCTACACCAGTGTGTCAAGCTCGTGATCTATGTGACAGGTGTCTACAACAGTGTGTCAAGCTCATGATCAATGTGACATGTTCCTACACCAGTGTGTCGAGCTCATGATCAATATGACAGATTTCTACACCAATGTGTCAAGCTCATGATCAATATGACAGGTGTCTACACCAGTGTGTCAAGATCATGTTCAATGTGAACGATTTCTACACGAGTGTGTAAAGCTTTTGATTTATGTGGTAGGTTTCTACACCAGTGTGTCAAGCTCATGATCAATGTAACAAGTTTCTACACCAGTGTGTCAAGCTCATGATCAATGTGACAAGTTTCTACACCAGTGTGTCAAGCTCATGATCTATGTGACAGGTTTCTACACCAGTGCGTCAAGCTCATGATCAATGTGACAAGTTTCTACACCAATGTGTCAAGCTCACGATCAATGTAACAAGTTTCTACACCAGTGTGTCAAGCTCATGATCAATGTGACAAGTTTCTACACCAGTTCAGAGCACAAACATACTTCTCTGGGTTTTTTTTATAGAGTCCAATGTCATAAATCAGTCAGAACCCGGAAAGTAGGACACAGTTTGGCATCTGAAAAAAAGAGTTTTTTCCTTCTTCATATTTTAATTCGAAGACGAACGTATAAATTAAAAAAAAATACAGTTCCAGATTTATTTAATAATATACTTACTAGGTATAATTTTTTTTGTGTAAAGTAGCTATCAAAATTACTAAACGATCTTTAATACCATTTTTTCGGCACCAGATGCACATTTGGAAAATAAATGCCTGTTCAGATGGGTCTAAATAGCTTGAAACCTTACCAAGAAAGAATCAAAAGTATATCAAAAGCCGGGAGATGGACGAGTGCTTTACCTTGCCTTATGGAGATATATTCTTAATTTAAGATAATTTCTTAAACTTTGTAAAAGCAAATATTTGAGTTACACTGTATCCGTAATTTCATGCCAGTACATAATAGTTTTCCCGACCTAGCGGCACCCATGTAAAACTTCATATAAACAAATGTTAGGAAGACGATAAGCAACATAACAGCATTGTTATATTTGTTTGAAACATGCTTACATAAATAAGGCCGTTAGTTCTCTCGTCATTTCGGGGCCTTTTATAATTAAATATGCCGGTATAGGCTTTCCTCATTGTTGAAGGCCGTACTTACTGTTGTATATGTCTGTGTCATTTGGTCTCTTGTGGAGAATCATCTCATTGGCAATCATACCACATCTTCCGTTTTGTATTAACTTATTTACGATAGATTAGTTGTACCGGGCAGTCATTTTGACGGAGATGACACGTTTGCACTCGCCACCCGATGACGTCAACTAACTTATCTTTAGAGGTTTCATAAGGTTGCTCTTGATTAGTATACAGTTCAAACAGACCCATGGTAAGCAAATTTTTGTATATAGAATTGACCTGGTTTTTTTTTTGTATATATAGGTGTATTCGATTTTTGCATGTAATTAAATAAATCGATCTAAATTGTATTCGACAATTTCGTTCATCCCATTCGCGTTCATTCGGTTGGCCAAAACCAACGAAACGACTGGTCGAACGATTTCTTTTCCTCAAATGCACTTTGTCCAGTAACGTCACGAGTCAAAAATTTTCAGTGAATATATTATGTGTTGTCCAGAAATGGCGGACAAATATTGATACATTGATTTGATGATGTGTTAATTAAACTATTTTTGACGCTACTTATGTTATATATAGTCTTCAAGACATCTGGTAAATGCTCTCAGTCGTGGAAATTAAAGAAATTATGTACTTTTAACCACCAGTTAAACAAGGATGCACTTTTTCATATAATATGACGAATTTATCACGATAATTATTAAATTATTTTTTTCTGTTTTGCGGAAATCATTGAGTTGTACTTGTAAAGATTACGAAATGTGATTTTTTTCAATCGCTTTATAATATTTGCAAATATCACATGAAGTGCAATGTGGGCGGAAACATTACTTTAATGCATATGCATTGATACCGATAATTGACAACACATGATGTATACACATGGTTCAACTGCCAAGCAAGGGTCAAAGATCGTAAACTCATTCTTCGGCAAAGTTTGGAGAGTTAAACTATCACTAGAACACACCCGCGAAATCGAGGGCATATACAGCTTATGAACTGTTGTAGGATGATTTTTTGTAAAAAATATTATGTATTAATTTTCATAAAAGGTATCAAAAGCCCTCTCCCTTTTTCCAAAGTCTGATATTTTGTTCCTTTCTGTTAAATTCAATTATGTTCGTGTTTCTGGCCTCAGACCACAATTATCCTACTCCTTTTAAGATATTTTTTTGTAAATTGTAACTTTTCCTTGTGAGTGATTTTTGTACCCATGCACCCTTTGTAAAACTGACCTCAAATTAAAAGAGAAAAGCCTTTTACCTAAAATGGTTTATTTTGGATCAGATACGCAGTTGTGTTAAAACTGACCAGATGAATGTCAATTCTGATTTATTCATTTAAGATTTTCAAAGAGGTTATATTAGAAAATTGTGAATAGAAATGGGAAATATGCCAAAAAGACAACAACCCGACCAAAGAGCAGAAAACAATCAATATACATAATACAATATACAAATGTTTGAACATACATGCCATTGTGGAACTTTATTTATCTTCACTGGTTTTGGTGTTGTAATGCAGAGTTTGAAATTACAGAAACGTGCAGATTTTTCTCTATGTAATTTTAGTGTAGTAAAGGTCAAATGTAATATAAGGACCAACTTATTGAGCCATTTGCAATGTTGATCACATGTAATTTGACCTGTGGATAAATTTATATTCATCCTCTCGTCTACTTCTCAATGTTTTATTTTACATATATGTCTCTGTACAATGTATATCATATTCTTATATTCTTGTATCATATGTAAAAGAGGGACGAAAGATACCAAAGGGACAGTCAAACTCATAAATCTAAAACAAACTGACAACGCCATGGCTAAAAATGAAAAAGACAAACAAACAACAGCACACATGACATAACATAGAAAACTAGAATAAACAACACGAACCCCACCAAAAAACTAGGGGTGATCTCAGGTTCTCCGGAAGGGTAAGCAGATCCTGCTCCACATGTGGCACCCGTCGTGTTGCTTATGTGATAACAAATCCGGTAAATAGTCTAATTCGGTAGGTCACATTCATGAACGGGAAGGGGATTGTAGTTACGACGTAAGGAACATATCCGATATCATTTGTGAAACGGTTATTCCATAACGGTCAACCAACTCGTGATGGCGTCCGTAAAATTTACGAAGGGATGATTTCAACTTCACCATTTGGAACTCTTTCTAGATGTAAGTCAAGATATGAGGCCGACTTAACTGTATCTGTAGTATCCTTTATCTCTAGCTCGATGGGATAGATGCGTTCCACATAGTCACCAAATTTTGAATTATTTAGTGAAAGAACATCATCTATATAGCGGAAAGTAGAGTTAAAGGATATTGCTAACTTCTTATCTTTCGTCCTAAGAAGTTCCTGCATGAAGTAAGCCTCATAATAATAAAGAAACAAGTCGGCAAGTAGAGCGGCACAGTTTGTTCCCATTAGAATGCCGACAGTCTGTTGAAAAACACGTCCTCCGAACGTAACAAATATATTGTCAATCAGGAAATCAAGCATCTTGATAATATCAGTTTCAGAGAATTTTTTGTTTGAATCAGAGTGATCCTTTACGAAGTAGGATTTATCCCTCCCTAAGACAAGATACTTGTATCTACGTTGGCCATTCTTTTTAATGACGCAAAGCAATACCAACTCTTTCAATTTGTCTCTTAGTTTGGAATGTGGAATACTAGTGTAAAGGGTAGAAAAGTCAAATGATTTGATACTGTTACAAGATGAAAGAGAGTTAGATTGTATGTACTCTAAAAGATCTTTGGAATTTTTATGTATCCACATCTGATTCACGCCCCCTCTAGAATAGGCAGTTTCACAATAACTTTGAAGCCCGTCTTTGATTGTTGATAAAATAGATGTTAATAATTTAGAAAGAGGTTTCGTGGCCTGAGCACATGGAAGACCCAGCAATATACCGTTGTTTGTAAGGACACTTATGTAGTTAGGTATCCAATACAGTGATGGAAGATCCAGTTCTTCGTCTTTGGTTGAAATTCCAAAGGAACACATACGTTATATCTGATGCCACATATTGTTAGTGCATCGCTCTCTGTACGTTAAGGATCCTTTGCAAGTACTCTTTGAGTGGTTCAGTGTTGGCCTGTTGCAAAGTAAAATGTGCATGCCCACAACCTACATACTATTGTTTTGCAGTGACAGTCCAAATGTTCCAACTTTATCCCTGTCGCCCGTTTACAGAACCTACCTTTTGTATTAACTGTTTCTCTTCCTGCATTAGGATGACATAATTATCTCGGAAGGTTCATAGAGGAATACAGGCAATTAAACAACCAATCAGCAATGAAGCAGCGAAAACGAAAAACGAAAAACTAAAAAAGGTAACTTAATAGTTGTCAGTATTCGAACTTCAACAAAAAGCCTTCAACCAGCGACCGTGTTAGACATATTTTGGCAATTTATGTCGCTAATAAGAACCATTTTAAAATATAAACAAGTGTATATATTACATGCCAAGCTTTAATTCGACTCCGTCGAATCATTTTGAAAACGGAAGAGGGTGTCCTAAATTTGCAATGAAATGAGTTTCTTTTACTCCTTGTTGGGTGTCTCACTGTGACTTTAAGATGAAGAACAGCAATTAATGCGCTGTTCATTTGTTATTTTGTTTTTTGCTGTTCATGAACTGATTTTGTGTCAGAAATTGATATCAATTATCATTTGTATTTGCTCTTCAAAAAAAGCGTGAGTGAACTTATCTCAATAGCTTTTGTGTGAGGGATAGATACCATTTTCCTTTGTATTTGCTTTTTCAAAAAAGCGTGGTTGAACATATTTCAATAGCACCAATAACAATATGATAAACTTTAATATTACCATAACAGGATAACTATAATGTATGTTACAGTATAAATGTACGAGTATTATTAGTCTGCAATACAATAAAATATTGATACGCTGAGCACATCTGAAATATCCACTATGTCATGTCAGTCCGAAAACCTTTCGTTCTTTTGAAATAAGTAGAACTATTCATTCCTGGTTTCAACAAGACAAAATTCTGCTTCGGCGGCAATTTGTTAAACTCTAAATATTCTAAATATCTATATATAATTAACTACAGTGTCCTTGCTAAATACTTTAAGAATATTATGGCATTTGTAAATATTAATTACACCACATCACATACAAACATTTATAAATCCGCGGTGTAACAACATACAGATGATTGAGCAAGCAATATTCCATTCGACCAATATTCACTAATCCCAAATTTTATCTTTTATATCTTAATTCTATTTCAAAATTATTCACTAAAAAACGACATCGCCATATGATGAACGAGTCGAGTAAATACTGGATCGTACAGTTCTAGCGGATCCCGGTCTTTCTCTACTCATCCTGACAATAGTAGAGCTTGTCGCCGGTCTGGTTACGTATGTCTCTACAGATCTTGGTGTAGTAACGATTGATGCGGCTGGCCGCGTTCTGGTCACAACAGTTTCTACTGGTCTTGATGTAGTTATAACGGATTCTACAGGTCTTGCCGTGGTATATCTTCTCTCTTCAGATCGTACTACTCTGCCCACAGACCGTGCCCGCGTCACAACTCTTTCTACTGGGGCAGTAACAATCCTCTCAGTTGGTCTAGATCTTGTGATAACCCTTTGAACTGGTGCAGGTTCTACAACTCTTTGAACATACCTCTCGACTGGTGCAGGTTCGACTACTCTTTGAACAACTCGTTCTACTGGTGCAGGTTCGACCACTCTTTGAACAACTCGTTCAACTGGTGCAGGTTCGACCACTCTTTGAACAACTCGTTCAACTGGTACAGGTTCGACTACTCTTTGAACAACTCGTTCAACTGGTGCCGGTTTTCTTATTACTCGAACTGGTTGCGTCTGCACGACTCTCTCAACTGGTTGTTGCACCACTCTTCTTACGGTCGGTGCAGGTCGGATAACTCTTTGGATTTGTTGTGGAACTACTTCAACTCGTTGTTCTCTCACCACTTCAACGGGCCTTTTTGTGACATACTGAACAGGTCTCTCCCTTACATACTCAACAGGCCTTTCCCGTACATACTCAACCGGTCGTGTGACGATCCGCTCTGCCGGTGCTTGTTTGATTACTCTCTTTTCAACAATGTCTTGTGTCATGACTCTATCTAATGGCACTGGTTCTGATATAATTCTTTCGTATGGTGCCATTGGATCAGTTGAATCGACTGTCATGCGCTTTACCGATTCTGTCTGTTCGCCATTGAGTTCCAAATGATCGATATCGCCGTTTTGTATTGGCGATGTTTCAGCTTCAAAGTCTAGGTGACTGCTATCGGACATGTTACCGTTAACCTCTTTTTCAAAATATGCAAATCCTGTATCTACATAAAAACTGTTTTCTGTGTCGCCTGTAAAATAAAGAAATTTCATTGGTTAAAATTATGTAACGCTTCTTACTTTAAACTTATTTGTTAATGCATTAAAAAAAAGATGCATATCTCAAAAATACAAAAGTATGTTCAATTTTCATTATTTCTTCTGCATATTTGATACAGATTCATATCTCTCTGTCCATACATTGCATTCAAATAATCCGGAGAAAATTTTATCAACTTCCACCATATTTTTGCTAGGTTTTTCTATCGATACTAGTTAAAATTTAGAAGGTACAGAAACATTCCAAAATCACAAACATTATGTAAACAATTTGGAGTCCTAGATAACGAATTTCATTTCTTGTTGTATTGTGACATTAACATATCATTGCGTTCTAATTTTTTTGCATATCTAAAAGACTATGTACCATTATTTCAACATCTTGATGCATTTAATAAACTAAAACACATTCAAAACCCCATCCCTGAACTTGTTTGTCATATTGGAGTCTTCATTGAGCAGTCTTTGGAACTGAGGGGGGTCAGACCCATGTCAGACAAGCTCATGATTGTGTTTTATACATCAATTTATAATTTGAACTTTTATATTGTATTTTATTTCATTGTATTGTATTGCATTGTATTCAAAATGTATAATTGTTTGTTTGTATTGCTTGACCCATATGGGTGTAATTTTGCAATAAAGATTTAGTTAAATCTAATAATTAAAAAAAGCATATGGACTTCAAAAAGCTTGGATTTTATAGGGTAAAGAATTCATTGCTGTTGTCTGTTCTATGGTCGGGTTGTTGTCTCTTTGACACATTCCCCATTTCCATTCTCAATTTTTGAAAATTTGGGCTGAAGTCATCCTTTTATAGATGCATTCCGGAAAAGAATTCACTAATGAAATTCAATATTTCAATGGTAAGCATCTTTTAGATATCTTTCGGAAAAACTTTATTTTTGAAAATAAAGATTTTAGCAGTAAGCGTGCTCAAGATATGATATGTCATTTATAATGCTTATGAATAAAAAGAGATGCAAGTTGAATTAACGTCTATGATACAACAATTCAAACCCCACAGTTAAATCATAACGACATCTAGGGGTGAATATAAGGGTTTTAAACAATAAGCTATATAAAACCAAACTTTAAATCGTCTCCAAAATATACAAAAAGTTATGAATAAATTTAACAGTGACTACACACTAACAAGATCTTCAATCAGTACCGAATTTTCTAAATGACAAAAATATAAGATCTTACATAAGATTAATGCTTGATGAATTTGATTTTTGAATGCTTTTTTTCTTTGTCCTTAATTCCTCACTGTCCTAACGATAATATTTCTCATGTGACCAAGAAGACTTCGTTCATACTTAAAAGAACAGTTTGAGAAAATTATTATCAAAGTCAAAGTTTTCCTTGGGCGAATAAGGAAATAATGCTAATATGTTTCCTGCAGTTATAATTTAATGGAAAAGATGATTTAAAAGTTATTGTTACTGTAAATGTGTCCAAGTAGACCCCCTTTTCCTCCCTGAAAAAGATGAAAATTTTGTTAATAAAGAATAAAAGCAGACGTGGCGTTTGTGTCAATATGACACGAACTGAACGACAAAAATAACCAAAATACATCTAGACGACAACTTAAAAGGTAGACCAGTGTCTTTCTACTATATATAAAGCGTTTAATGTATTCCCTTCACAAATAAGATGTGTTAAGCTTACCAATGAGACAACTCACCATCACAGTTCAAAATGACGTAGAAATTAAAAAATGAAGGTCACAGTACTACCGATACCTTCAGCAACGAACAAAACCTAAACTGCATAGTAAGCTATAAAAGATCCCGAACTTAATGTACGTATATGTGAAAGAAACAAGAAAAATGACGTATCTATATACGTACATGCTTAAGTTTCTAATTTCTCGAAGAAGTACAAATTTACATTTAAAAACAAAAACATGTCTTTAACTGGCTGCATCAACATTTGGTTGATTGATTGGTTGAATATTGTAATTTATTTTACTCCAGTGGCAAATATTTCATGCATGTCCAGACTTGACTAAATAAACAATACGCCAAAAAGTCGAGGGTCTGAATGGGTTTAGGTCCTTCATTTTTTACAGCTTTTTTCTGTCCTTAAATATTTTGTCCATTATTCTCTATTCTTTATAATTAAGCACCCAATACCCTTTTTTTGTCCCTATGCTTTATTTGTTATTTTTGCCCTATATTCTGCACTTTTTGGCCATAATCCTCTAGATATATTCTGAAGACCCTATCCCGACCCTTGAAGGTATATTTTGTAGGTTCCGTATAAAGGGGAATTGCATGTCGGGATTATTCGGATTACCGGCGATTTAACCGATATAATACTCTCAAACTTCTGGGTTAAATATGCGGTTGACAAACACGAACGACAATTGCTGTGAATAGAGCAGTCAAACACCGATATAAAGCTACTGAATTTTAATTTCACAGCTAAATGGTTTAATTGAGTGACCAATTTCAATAATACATGTAGTAATGATATAAGCTTAACCTCAATTACAATTTCTTTTCAAGTTCTCAAATCTAAAAATAATAAGAGAAGTTTGTATTACGCTTACGTAATGAAACTGATAAAAACCGTCCTGAATTCTTTTTAAATAATGCTTTATAAAATAAATTAAATTGGGTTAAATAGAGATATTGAGGGGGGAAACGTACAAAAACTACAAAAGCAAACTAACCCCACCCCCACAATTTCCACCGCTCCCACGCCTCCCCATTAACAAATTTAAACTAAAATAATAAGTTTTAGATTGCCTTTTCCTGTATTTATATAATAATACTTTAGAATGACCATTACAAACAAAATTAAAAAAAGATAAGCTATGATATGTATCTTAAGTTACATTTGTTATATCAGTTGCTATCATCTTCGTTTATTTTTAAACTGAATTATTCGTGTTTTTCTAAATGTTTGAATTACCGGCTGCTGGACTTCAACAAAATATACTTTATCTAATCCAAAACAAAACCGTAGTAATCTGTTGTCAGTGGCCAACTTAAAACCTTACATGAAAGAGAAGGAAAATCTGATTAAAATAAAATCCTTAAATTGCTCCTGTGTTTGATGCACGCGACATTTCAGAACAAGAGCAATTTTAGAATTTAGTTTTAATTTGATTGATACGGATGATTCTAAAGAGGAGGCGTAAAAAAGGGGGGTATCTGCACGGAAGAACGCGAATTAAAATGCCATTTCAAAAATAACGAACAATTAAAAATGTCTTGCACGTTGATTTTTTTACCGATTTCAAGAAACACGGTGAATAACGAACCATTTTTACGGCCGCACGTGAATTAAAATTGAAAAAACACGTTGCACGAAAATAACCCTTTACTACCCTCCTTAAAGCCCAACCTGGCCTTGGCGAGGTCCAGAAACACGTGTAAGAATGTTTACAAAACAATCAATTTCGTCAATCGTGTACATTTTTTATAATATATTCTGAGCCACTTATGAGAGAAAATCTTATTACTTGGATTTATTGTGTTAAAACCCTTCAATAGATTTTAATTCTCCTTAGATCTGAGATTAGTGCTCTTGAAGGATAAATTTCTACCTTTTCACAGTTTTCAATTATGTAATAATAGAACGCACCTTGTGGAATTAATGTCAAGTTAAAAATAGGCCACCGTTTCGTCACAAACATGTTTTTAATTTGTTTATATGACAATAAAGATTATTAAACTAAAAGAATTCTCTTCGCAAATTCTTTCAAACAATTCAAATTATGTCGACAAAAATTCCATTGCCAATTAAGTATATGCTCTTTCGTGGCGCCTTCTAGGGTAAAAGAGAGTATTTGTAAAGTAGCAAAAATGGATAAATTAATTTATGTTCGATAAACGTCCAAATGCAACCATTACATGTATATTCAGCGTAATTGAAAGAGGACAATGTTATGAATGCATTTAGTGATTTTTTTGTCTTTTTAAATGATTATGGAAACTTATTGTTCTTCAAGAGTACACAGCTACTTTTGCATAGGTACTATTTCTGTACTAAAAATATCTGGTACTGGAAATTTACTTTTAATATTTAGTACTATTTCTTTACTTTAAAATTATTGTAATATTTAGGTACTTGTATTTTACAGTACTTGATTTGTACTAAATATTTTGGTACAGAAATAATACAATATTCCATGTTTGAAAATCACAATTTAAAGAGATTTGAAATAGAAAAACTTTCAAAATGCTGAAAATGTAACGGTTGTAACCAAAAATCTGTAGCACCTAAATTTCAAGTAAAAATTAAGTACTATAAAAAAACAGGTACCTAAATATTACAATAATTTTAAAGTAAAAAAATAGTACTGAATATCAAAAGTAGATTTACAGTACTACAGATTTTTAGTACAGAAATAGTACCTATGCAAAAGTTGCTGTGTACAATCCAAAATTACAATGAAGATATGGTGTGACATGCAATAATAATTTGGAATTTGTCCATTTAATTTTCTAGGGATGGGGGAGGGATCAGGATGATTTTGAAAATGAATATGGTTTTGTAGTAACAGATGAAAATGAAAAGCTAATTCTAAACCTTCCCCCCCCCCCCCCCACCAAAAAAAAAAAGATTATTAAAGTATCAAATCCCTTAATATTTTCAGTGAAAATGGAAACCTAGTCCAATAAAAGGACCTCAAAATGTTCGCCGGTTCATTATATCGTAAATAGTGACGTTACCTTTTGCAACGGGTGGGAAACATAAAATTAATTCACGGCAGCCTAAATGTTTAAAATTTATAAATCTCTAATCCGAAGAAACAACATGTCGAAAACTTATTGCTATTAAAATTACAATATAAACAGTCAGTGTTTGTACATTTATTTTACTCCTATACAATTAAACCTGTGAAAAATATCATTTGAATTTATCAAACAGAAAATATTTTACAGTTGAATTATTAAAGTACTATTTAAAAAAGTGAAATTCTATTGATTGTAAGTAAGATCAGGTATTTTAAACTCCAGTCGAGCCTGAAACGCCTACGGCAGGTAAAAATAGGTAAGAGACAGAAGCCTCTTACAAACATTCTTTCGCCCCCTGATATTTTTTTTTCTTTTATGCTGTCCCTGTATTATGGAATGGACAATCAAAATCTTTGTTTGAAATATATAAAGTTCAAGATTTTATTTAAAGGTGACTGTATTTAGCAGATTTAGACCCGGATAATTGGTTGAAAGGGGGAGGTGTTAATAAGTGTAAAAAAAAACAAATTGGTACAATTGACCCATTGGTGGCCTTTGTCTGTTGTTTGCTCTTTGTTGGGGTTGTTATTTCGTTGACATATTCCCCATTTCCATTCTGAATTTTATTTCTATATAACATAAGTAGAAGTAATATGAAGATGTGTTCAATTACTTATATTATAGTATAATGACTTGTGAAAAAAATGATCTTTTTCTCTCTCTATGTTATCTGCCCAAATACAGCTACATGTACGTTATCAGTACTCAAACCTCAACTTTAGTACTTCAAATGTACATGAGTAACGTTGCATTGATGTGATGTGAAACCTACTGTACTGTTTTAGTACCATAAGATTACAGTACTAGATTTGTACTACTCTTATATAGTACCATTTCTTTATATAATTATGTAGTAATATAGTTACTTGTATACTAAAACAGTACCATATCTGTATATTATAATTCTGTAGTAGTGCAAGCTTCATTAAAACTAGAATTTGAAAGGAAATTTTACTAAAAGGGCAGTAGTGCCATTGAATTATTGAACCAGCACAAAATGTTTTTGCTTTGTTTTTTTGAACTGTGATAAACACATAAAACTGTCACTTGAATATTATATAACAAATCCGGCATTGTTAAATTTCGGTGCTGATAATAATTTTTTGGCAATAAACCTGCATAATATCATTTCAGTCAATATTAGTACTTCAAAGTTGAAGTATTATAAAGTACATGTGCACAAACAAATTGTGTATATGACATCTCCAATTAATAACGTCCAATTGTATTGTATATAACAAATTCCAAATATATTTTTATGATTTTGGTTTTCCAAAATTTTGGAGACAAACGCGATGTGCGCACTGCACCAGAAGATTATTTGTTTTCTTATTTTGTTAAATATCACCACTATCAACTAAAGCATGAACAAATAAATAAAGAAAAGATAAAATAAGATAAATAAATGAATATTAAAAGATAAAATAATATAAATAAATGAATATTAAAATATAAAATAAACAAAGTATAAAATAATGCGCTTACGAGTACATCAGTCTCCTAGTCAAATGTAAAACATTTAGTCATCCAAAAAATTGTGATTAAATGCAAATATAATTATTACAAGTCTCTTTTAAAAGTCAACATTTAATGGCGGTTACGCTACTCAAGCATATAAAAAATAAGCTAGAAAATACCGGGTACGTATATTTTCTATTAGACTAATAGCTGCAAGGTAAAATATAATCCGCATTAAGTCACCGGAATGTGAAAAATATAAAGTTGTAAATATTACATAATTTTAAAATTAGAATTTGGGGGAAAAGTTAAAATTTACATCACAGCATGCTTTTAATTTTTTTTTTTTACGAACAAATATATCCTGTAAGATTTGACTATGTAAAAGCTATTCAAAGAAAACATGTGTTTTCAGATGGAACAATTATAAATAGCACTTGATTAATTATTGATTATTGATTATTGATTTCGATTTTTTTCTACGCCATTTGAAATAAAAGTATTTATTTACATAAAAAATGTGTTAAAATGTTGCATAATTTGTGAAACACTGCTGCTTAACTAAAGAACACTCTTGAACGCAAAAGTAATAGAATGACATAATATGTAACATTTACTGTTATTGAATAATATTCATGCAGCTGTAAGATCCATCTAAAATAACACAATACTGGTCAATATTTAGATGACAATTTGACCAAAATGACAAATTGCGGAAAATAAATAATAGAATTTCTTCGAAAAATATGATATAAATATAAACTAAAAAATCCAATAATTCTTCTTACCATTAGCAGTGCTGTAATGGACGTTATTATCCATGATTCAAAGTTCCATGTACAAATGGACGAGTATTTTTCTGACAGTTAAATGTATGTAGTATTCTAGGCCGCATTAACAATATTTGTATATCCTTTAATTTGAAAATATCCACTGGGCAGCTTGTTAAAATCTACCCAACTGTGAGGGACTTCTGTTTAAGTTTGTGTGGTATAAGGTTATTGAAAGCAATCGTCGAATTCTATTTAAATTTGACCTGTATGCCATAATTGTATTGAAGACAATTTCAACAATTATTTGAATCCATTTAAATTAGAACGTATTGAAGTTGCTTTAGGAATTTTGCCAAGGATTAAGAATTGGTCGTGTAGAACTATTGACCATTTAGTACTTGTGAACATTCAACAAGGCGGAAAGGCTAAGAGTATTGAATATAAAATGTGTGCGGACTTTCCATTGTTGTCTTTCGTTGATAAATTAATACACATAATAAAGTGACTTAAGATTCATGGATACACTTCATTAAGAATTGAATGCTTTTTTTCATCATTTAGATGTAAAATCTTTGATCAAAGTACATTTTGTATGAAGCACGGAAGCGAAAATTATACGTCAATAATACTAAATCAATGAAATTTTGACTTTTATTTATTACTTTTACGTTGTTATAGGGAAAATATAAAATGTGGATGTTACGTTCTATGGGGAAATAATACATCAATCACTTCAAAAACACCACAAAATATATTATCTTTACTAGTCTATTTCAAATGACTGGAAAAGTACTTAATAGTATGGGCTTTGCTTATTGTTGGAGGCCGTACGATGACCTATTGTTGTTACTTTCTGTGTTATGTTGGTCTCTTGTGAAGAGTTGTCTCATACTAAATCTCCTTTTTTATATATATATAAATCACGAATTTATTATCCTCTTTGCCCATCTGTTTCCAAGTACTTTGAAGGTTGTCTTCATGTAAAAGGTTTGAATGGTTTTACACTATTTTTGTGGCCCTTTATAGCTTGTTGTTCGGTGTGAGCCAATGCTCCGTGTTGAAGGCCGTACATTGACCTATAATGGTTTACCTTTATAAAGTGTTATTTGGATTGAGAGTTGTCTCATTGGCACTCACACCACATCTTCCTTTATTTATAGTTTTTTTTTAAACATCAGTTAAATACATATCGGAGTGGCTATTTGTCCGGCTAGCCGGACGAATAGTGCCAGGGCTATTTGTCCGGCCATTGCAATGCGCATGTCATATAATGTGCTCTCGGAAGTGTGTGTAATATTATCTTCAGTAGCACCGAGGGGGCGAGTGTAATCCGATCACTGATTTTCAATTTTAAGATCATGGCTGAAAACGGCGATATCAATATTTGTGATAAATTTTTCAGTTTTCGGAATTTGACAATGAAAAACGATAGTATGAACTTTAAAAAATGATATAATCTTATGAAAGGGACTAAAGAAAGGGGGGAGGAGGTTACAACCTTGAAGTGGGGATGTTGGATATATAGGATTATAAAAAGTGGGATAATGAAATACAGGGGACAACAAAGATGGGATTAGGAGAAAAAAAGAAAATGTGCAATTTGAAAAAAGGAGCACACCGTGTCACCCGACCCCTCACGTAAATAAAATAAAATCCAATCTAGAATTTCTGAACAAGATTTTAACAGTGTAGTTCACTTTTTTTTCTTTTTTTGGGGGGGGGGGGGGGGGCATTATAGAAAAATCTCCAATCTCTCACTCAAAATATGGATAACTTTATGTCAAGGGGTCTATAATTCTCTTTGACAGCTACAGACATAATAATTTTGTACCTTTTTCAGCTACACAAAATCCTTTACGTTAACTTAAAATGCACTACTGAGTCAAACAATACTTAAAAGTTTGTCACAGTTTACTAGCAATTTATTCTCTCTATACTTATTTAAAAAATATGGAATATACATGACTTTTCTATAATTATTCGTCATCCACATTGGTCTATATTCTTGTATGAAGAAAACAACAATTTCAATTACTAGTAACAAGATAAGGCCCTAACAATAAAGATTATACAAACATGTGCTACCCCCTGGTGCTGCTGAAGATAATATTTCACGCACACACAAAAAGTGACATGCGCATTGTATTGGCCGGACAAATAGTCCTGGTACTATTCGTCCGGCTAGCCGGACAAATAGCAACTGCCAATACATATACTGGTATATGATTAAGCAATATTATGAACAAAAAAGAGACAGCATAAGGGTATTGGCCAACTTTCTGTCGACAAATAATTGACATTTAATTGTCGAATAATTTGTTATTCAAATATTGCATCTTTTCATTAATAAATACTCCAAGACCATACACATTTGTGATATTTTGAGAAATTGCCGTCAGTGAGTGATCCAGAAATTTTCATAAGGGGGCCCACTGACTACCTAAAAGAGTCATGCTTCAGTGATTCCCTATATAATATACCATTTTTCCACAAAAAGGGGAGCTGAATAACCCTCTAAATCCGCCGCTGGCCGTTTATATTTGGATAGTGTAAGCCTCGATGATTGACTGGCGTGTAGAATTATTGCCGCCTTTTGTTTCTGGTGTTTTAAAAACTGACTATGCTAATGTGTTGTCTGCTAGCATATTATGTATAACACAGCATAGTCCAATCGAAATGTGACCGTTTAACATGTTTTGAATAATGGAGGAGTGTCACATTTATCTGCATAAACACATCATAAATTTCTGTTGAGGTTTCAGTGGGTGGTCTGCTATAGCAACTAAAAGACATTTTGCACCATCAAAACATTCCCAATGACACCACACAATTCTCAGTCTTCCGTTACGGTGGTACGACTTTACATTACCTACCAAATTGAATGAATATGGCTCGTTTATTTCTTTAGTCTGGAAAGCAAACAACAATTAATCTGAACTTTATTTTAACAAAAAAATTAACCTGAGTATATCAGAGTACAAATCGGCATTATCAATGTTTATGTATTCTTACATATTTCTTTTGCAATTTTCTCTAATCTATAGGTATTTAACCACCATTTCAAAAATCATTGTATATTCAACCACATTTTTCACTTTTCTATACACGCCATTTTTTAACCGATGTTTAGTCAGTCATGTGGTGTTCCGGAAGTGCTCTTCCACAAGAAATAGCATGATGGTGACTGAACATCTTAACTCGCATACTATTAAGTACATCTACCCTTAAGTGCGAGATCAAAATATACTCATTTTGTCCAATATTGTATATTTTGTAATTTTGGCCTATTCTTTTATATCCTAATTTTTGGGGTCCATTTTTCTGTTGAAAAAAAAGTAAAATCACAAAAATACTGAACTCAGAGGAAAATCAATTCGGAAAGTCCATAATCACATGGCAAAATCAAATAACAAAACGCATCAAAAACGAATGGACAAGACTGTCATATTCCTGACTTGGTACAGGCATTTTCAAATGTAGAAAATGGTGGATTGAACCTGGTGGCCCATTTTTCTCTATTTCATTAACCCCACTCAGAACCTTATACAACAGTTTCTTCAATTGCACTGCGCAAATCCTAACTCGTCTTTGTATGAGTCGCGCCATCTTTAATATGTTATTCATTATATACTTTATGATATTCGGTTATTGAAAACTTTATGATGCATTTAGCTTTTCATCTATATTCATTGATTTATGAGACCTATTTTCATTTTTTGGACTGTACACATCAACGCCTGTCATAAAGTCGATCAGTTGTAAACACACCATGCGAAACTTTGATTTATGATTTGAAGGGGAGGGAATGTGGTTTATACACCAATACGACAGCAACATCTTAAAATGCAAAATACCATCGATCCGTACACAAGTGTCGTCAACACTAGATAAGATGTCTAACCCATGCAATAAGCTCTAGACAGCTCAGTCTAGTTAAGCTAGTTGAAACAACGTAAAGACATCAACATGCTGTCCTCAACACTAGACAAATAAAATTAAAATTGAAGCATTTTTATGAAAAACTAGTAAATGATATAAACTATCAGATAATAAGGATAACAGCAAATTTACTATTTATAAACATATAAAAATAAATAATACAGAAGAAAAATATTGAACTTGCTCAAAATAGTCCGGCCGATCGGTGAAAAAATTTGCTCAAATAATGAGGAAAGCACCAATTTTTGCATAATAGTACATTTTTGTGTACTGAGCAATATTGGCTATGGACCCACCCTCAAAATTCAATATGGCGGCTTATTTCAAGATGGCTGCCGTACGTTCTAAAATATATTTTGCAGTATTGCACAAACCACAGTGGATTTGATGCTGGGTGCACAAAAATCAACATATTTGAATGACTTGGTGTACTTAGCAAGATTTTGTTTTTATCTATTTTTGAAATACAAAGTGGCGGCTATTTTCAAAATGGCCGCCTAGAAAAATAAGCAAATATTCATTATTGAGAATTGACCTGAATATAAGCATTTTATTGATGTATAGTGTCATTTGGTATCTGTCCCAGTTCTGTCCTTTCTGATTTTGCCTTGCTTGTCATTTCATACACAAAGTAGTAGCTTTCATAAAAAGCTGCAGTAGTAGTTTTCATTAAAAGCTGCACTATCTGTTGTCTTGGGTCACACATAAAAGCTGTGATTTGGGATTTATCTGCCTTAAGATATTATTCAGTGCCTATCTTATCACGTGTCACGGTACTTGTCTATCCCAAATTCATGTATTTGGTTTTGATCTTATATTTGTTATTTTCGTGCGATTTTGTCTGATGCTTGGTCCGTTTCTGTGTGTGTTAGTTACATTGTAGTGTTGTGTCGTTGTTCTCCTCTTATATTTATGCGTTTCCGTCAGTTTTAGTTTGTTACCCCGATTTTGTTTTTTGTCCATGGATTTATGAGTTTGAACAGCGGTATACTACTGTTGCCTTTATTTATCTCTTGGGTCGCAATATTTTGCAATTTGAGACATTAAACTGTGAATTGAGAATCAGTTAAACACATATCAGTGAAATGGCAGGAATTGAGGACAACAAGGACAGGAACATCGAAATGGCAGAAACTGAATCACTTGGGGATATGGAGAAACCCACTGCTGAAGACGCTTTAACAGAGGACAACTCAGAAATGACTATTAAACAATTGTACCAAGAATATTTAGCAGATAGAAAATCAAATGCTCAAAGAACAGCTGAGTATTTACCACAATATAAAACAGAGCGAAGCGCGAATATATAAAATATGTGTTGGTCTCATTAAGTTTCTAGCTGAACAGAAAGAGGCAATGAATATTAATAACAAACAGATGAAAGCGGACAAGTGCAATAAATTTCACAAATTTGTAGGAAAAAAAGCAAAAGAATTAAAAACTAAATCTTTTTAATGTATATACAACATAAGGAATCATATCTGATAAGTTCTATCACTATTTCGAACTATTCAATAATTTTCAAAATGGTGGACATTTTAAAAATGGCCGCCAAAACATGTGAAATGGACAAAACGAAAACTTTGCTTGAAACTTCAACTTTTGTTTTCTATCAAATTTTACCTCAAACACATTTCTACTCAAAAGTATTAACACTTCTTCAGTTGTCAAATTATATCACTAATTGATTGGCCATCTTGTCTCTGTAACATTCTCCACCACATTTACACAGTGCTATATATAGCAGTGTGGCCTTCACCCATTTACAACATCCACGACATCCATTATCAATTTTACAACCACACTCTATCAGCTAATTACAACAGGCTGAAGCTTGTTGCAAATATGTCCAATAGGGTACCCACATCTTCATTTTGTCTTTCTGCCATCCCCATCCACTCGGTGAACCTGCTTTGGGAGAAGGTTCTATACATTTCCCCAAACAAAGGCTTGACATCTGAACAGCTCGTTTTGTGTGTTCTAGTATAGCAGGTAGTGATGAAGGAATGTTATCTATTGCCTTTTCTTTCCTAGCCTTTCCGTTCATCGTTCAACTTCGTACCTAATCCACTTGTTTTATCATACATCAGTATAACATATTGTTCTATTATATATAGCATGAAATTTGAAATAACATTAGGTGATGCTGTTCTACATAATGTTGCAAACACAGGTGTAATCTCCCCAAAAGAAGTCCATGTATCCCATGCAAGTTTCTTTCCCTTGAAAGCAAACGACGATACTTGATCACAACCTGTAAAGGAGTGAAAGACTAAAAGTCCCCGTGACCTTAAAGGTGGGAGACTTTTGGTGAAGACATAAACAGCTAAATATCTGAAACTTCAAAAGCAATCCAAAACTGATTCACCTCAATTTCATGGACAATAGAAATTGTAATACAAGGACAGCCGTATCAACAGTCCGCAATATAACTCGTTGTAATGCTTCTTCTACAGCATTTTACACATGCAAACTCATCTGCTCCTTCGTGTGCGCACGGTGATAATTCACTTATATCATTTGGTATAGTCTGCATAGAACATCAGTTCCTTTTGTAGTTATCATCTGATTCTGTTCATCATACCCTCTTGCTGAAGTAACCAATTGGTCAGCTAAGTATGTGAACAGCTCCATTTTATTGACATTGACCCTTAGAACTGCCTCCAAGTTTTCTGGTACTCTTGCATCTGGAAGGACACACCTTTACCTCAGGCTCTTTTATATCTGGTTGAGGCTTTTAAAAGAGGGATGAAAGATACCAGAGGGACAGTCAAGCTTATAGATTGAAAATAAACTGACAACGCCATGGCTAAAATTGAAGAGACGCACAGACAAATAATGGTACAGAAGACAAAACAATACGAGAAGTATTCATTACCAACTACATCAAGTCGACTTAAAAAACGTAACTGATCATGTTTGTAAGGCATGAAAATGTCGTTGAAATAGGCTTCAAATGTATTACTTCCACTGGGTTGCTGAAAAGTGAAATGGCAGTGTCTTGAAACGATTTATCAGCAGTCGTCAAACTCGGGTTATGGTCAATATTATTCATGGCTGCACTCCTAAACAGTACATTTTATCAATAAAACAATATTGATAGAGATGGTTCTCGTTCGGTTGAATGGAATACTTTGGATGAATCTTTCCGTCTACGAATAGAGGAATTAAACTGGTGTAGCTGTGAAATAGTCAGTGTCGTCTGTGCTTCACACTATCGGTGCAGCTTTAGACTACTAGTATTTATAGAATATTATTGCCTCATCATCGTAGTTTGTTTCAGATGCCTGTTTGATTGCAGCACCAACATCATCGCAGAATATGGGAAGCAAGTCTCTTCCTTTTTTAGGGCCTGCAAGTCTGGGATAGCTGCAAGAACTCGTTTTTTTTTTATTTGAAAAAAGAAATGACATCAGAGTATATGCATGATTCTTCTATGTTCACAACCAACTCCGCAAGTACAATACCGTGCAAAAGTCTGAATTTTGATCACTAATTAACTTTAGTGGTCTAGCTCTATTATATAAATTGGTCAGGAACTTGACATTATAAATTGCTTCTTGGGGAAATTATGTCTCTTGTGCTTAGTTTTGCCAAAAGTACTGTATCTTGCAAGTTGAGTGAACATTTTCGTACATGTTTGCCTATTTCAAAATTATATGATTTGTTTAGATCTCATGATGACTCATCACAGAACAAACAATCTTCAGTCATTGTCATCGTTGCCGTGTTGTCATGTTATTTTACTTATACTCCCAACCTTGTCACCACTCTCTCCTTTTCTCTTTTGTTTTTGATGCCTTTCAATCTTTAATTCTGAAAATTTATTTCTACATATGCTGTGCCACTTTGGATTGTGCAGCTGCAAGTTTAAAGCCAAACAATTTTCGTCAGTTAAATGTTCTTATCTAATTAAAATCGGGAACCATTCAATTGGCTGACAACGTTCTAAAATCGTTTCAAATGTTTTGTATCCTGTTCCTTCTTTTAGGTTAGATTGTTTGCTATTAGCGGTATGCTGTAAATTTTCTTTAGTCTGTTTTTAGCAAAAAATACATTATTTACAATCAAAGTCAGCAGATATAGAAGATGTTTATGGTAAATCAGGGTCTACATTTTTACACTGTTTTGACATTGCTAACACTACTTATAGATTGTTGTTGATAGTCTCAACGAGAATGATTTTCTCGCTTGAGCCGGTACGGCGAAAGTGAGAAAAGCAATCGAGTTGAGATGACAAATCATAATCTGTTTATCGCTATCTGATCTATGAAGACGTTGTTAATTTCATGACAACAGGCATGTTCGTTCTTAGTTTCTAGTCAGCAACATCAAAGGAAAATTTAATAAAATAGCGATATTAGCTCTTATCTCAAAATATACAGCTAAAAGACTACAAATACCTCAAATGACAAAATCCATCTTATTTGTTCGTGAATACAATTATGTTTCCTCCTTTTAAACTATTTTGAACATAAAGGAAACATATGGTAACAAAGGATTAGTCAAATGTTGTTAATTTTGAAATTCGGTGGCAGCCATCTTGAAAAAAAAACCGCCATTTTGAAATTTCAAGGTGGGTCCATAGCTTATATTGTTTAAAATACCAATCCCTACTACCATGCCAAATTTGATGCTTTTATCATCAAACCCACAATTATTTCACCAATCAACCAGACTACTTATCACAAAATCGAACAGACGCCCACTGCCTCGTCCAATATTGTCATCAGACGAACCATTTGAAAGAGCTTAGTAGTACGAGGTACTATACATGACCAGAATGTGAGCACGATTGTAAACACTGCTGCAATGATAACATTAGTAAATGAGAAATTAATTCCGGCAGAAAATGGAGATTTGGAAAACGTAACGCTACGTGGTTTGGGTTAACAGCTTGTCATTGGGAAGATTATAAGGAACGACTCTCGACATTAATAGAGTAAACATACAATGGGATGTGTGCAAAGAGCCATTTACAGACGACGTTATACTTAGGCTAGTTATTATCGCAGTGATAAACCTGAGTACTCCCACAATTACCATCAACAATAAAGTGATAAATGCGCCATTTGTTAATAGTGGAAACGAGATTTTAACTCAGCTAGTTTGCATAAAACGAACCATCACAGTTCCGCCAAATTCAAACATGACTGTTACCATTAAAACTAATAAAAGTGCTGACCAGGAGTGCATTTTAGGACCATGCTCGCTGAAATGTTGCAAATTGGTTACGCACGTAGTTGGAAAAGGAAATAGTTGCCCCTTAACCATTTTAAATGATGGCAATCGTTTAATCAGCCTGAAGAAAGGTACACCTATTGATTACATACAATAATTTGACTATGTAGTGGTTACGGCAGATGAAAACGCGATAAGTGACGTAAGACGGGGCATTGAAGAGACACGAGACAAGGTGCCCTCGGCACTGCCTCAAAGTTCAGATGAGTAACCTACTATTCCACCACATTTAACCGACCTATATTAACGTTAAATCGACTCGTTTCAACCTATATCTTTCCAACCATTAAAACTGAAAGCGTTTTAAGAACAAGTACAATAACATGTAACATATTGATTAATATTTTGAATTTCACTATTTGTTTTTGTATATGCAGCCATATTTGCAACTTATGTGTTATAGAAATACCCAAATTATTTGTTTTATACTTTAGAATTAATTGATAACAAATTCAAGAACATGAAGTCCATTTTTAAAGAATCATTACTTTAATTTCCGAAATTATATAGAATACCTTTAGGACAATCTTGAATTTTATACCGTTTTTCCGCCATCTTGAAAATGGCAGCCATATTGGATTTTTCAGAGTGGGTCCATAGCTGAAAAAATTAAAGGGTATATAACCAAGAACTACTATGCAAAGTTTCATGCTTTCCTCATCAAGAGAGCAATTCTGCTCTATATCTGCACCAATCGACCGGACTAAAACTTGAATTCAGAAAACTGATAACAAAATTTAGATTAGGTGACCATAATCTATTAATAGAAAAGGGAAGATACCTTAAAATACCAAGAGAAGAAAGATTATGCAAAAACTGTAAACAAATTGAAGATGAAATTTATTTCTTTTTATATTGTAATAGAAACCGTAATAATAGAAAACTTTATTTTGATTTTTTGATAAATGAAAATATCCACTTTATAAATTTAAATGACATAGATAGAATAACACCTATACTCAACCCAATTTCACACATTCAGGTAAATAAGCTAGGGTCCTTTTTAAAACAGTCTATTGAACTGATGACAGGGGACTCTTAAAATATTTACTTTTATTATGTTTATTAATGATCTTGATGTTATGGCAATAAAGATTTGAATTGAATTGAATTGAATTGAATTGATAACATATCCACAGAATACCATAAGCTCTAGATAGCTCAGAGTCTAGTTAAGCTAAAACAACGTAAATACATCAACATACTGTCGTCAACACTAGACAAGATATCCATAGAATGCAATAAGCTCTAGATAGCTCAGAGTCTAGTTAAGCTAGTTAAAACAACGTAAAGACATCAGCATGCTGTCGTCAACACTAGACAAGATATCCACAGAATACATTAAGCTCTAGATAGCTCAGAGTCTAGTTAAGCTTAAATAACGTAAAGACATCAGCATGCTGTCGTCAACACTAGACAAGATATCCACAGAATACATTAAGCTCTAGATTGCTCAGAGTCTAGTTAAGCTAGTTAAAACAACGTAAAGACATCAACATGCTGTTGTCAACACTAGACAAGATATCCACAGAATGCAATAAGCTCTAGATTGCTCAGAGTCTAGTTAAGCTAGTTAAAACAACGTAAAGACATCAACATGCTGTCGTCAACACTAGACAAGATATCCACAGAATGCAATAAGCTCTAGATTGCTCAGAGTCTAGTTAAGCTAGTTAAAACAACGTAAAGACATCAACATGCTGTTGTCAACACTAGACAAGATATCCACAGAATGCAATAAGCTCTAGATTGCTCAGAGTCTAGTTAAGCTAGTTAAAACAACGTAAAGACATCAACATGCTGTTGTCAACACTAGACACGATATCCACAGAATACATTAAAGCTCTAGATAGCTCAGAGTCTAGTTAAGCCAGTTAAGCTGTAAATAATTGAAATACAGATTCTGCAAAAAAAATTAATATATCAACACAAGATGTTCGTTCAATGACAACATAAGGTAAAGACATCAACATGTTAATTGTCGTCAACACTAGATAAGATGTGCATACCATGTAATAAGCTGTTATACAGTAGATCGCTCCGCGTCTAGTTAAACTAGTTAAGCTGTGAACAATTAATAAAAAAGAATACCAAGAAACTTATATCAACACAACATGTTCTTTCAAGGACAAAACACCCTAAATATTTAACAAAAGATAAAAAGTAACGAGGCTATTGAATAAGTAAAAACCCTTTAACATGTTATGGGACTAATTGTTTGCTTACATTTATAAAAATGAAGATGTGGTATGCTTGTCGATGAGAAAACTCTCCTCCGCAAGAGACCAAATTACTCAGAAATTAACAGCAACAGATCATCTTCAACAATTACCTAAGGCCATGCGCATTTTTTAAAAGGCCCCGAAATCACAAATGTTAAACCATTCAAACGACAAAACTAACGGCCTACAATTACCAAAAAAGATTCTGATAAAGATTTATAATGTCGCCCTACACTTTACTATCTGCTTCTGTGCTTCGAAAAAGATTTCACAGCAAAATAAGTAAGTAAAAGGTTTACTCCAATGTGTTATAAAATGTTTAATGAGACCTAAACTATAAAATTTCTATATATTTTTTTTTAAAATTCAAGTTCAACACGGGTGTAAATGAATGGATCACATTTTCACATATATATAACGAGCAAAACAAGATATAAAATGTCACTTGAAATCCAGATTCCTTGATGATGGACCCTCTTATGAAATTCCCTTTTAATCAATATAGTATTTATGATATATGGCAAATGTAAAATCTTAAGAAGAAAAAGCTAATGCAGCCGCGCAACAATGGTGCTCCTATCAGGCATCTCTTAAGCCTCGGTCACAACAGATCGTACGATTTTTTGTCGTGGCACTGTCGTGCAAAATGTTAAAATATATTTCGAGTGGTCACATCAGCTACAACATGTCCACGACGGTTCAAAGATGGGTACACGACAAATAAAAAAAATGTAATTGTACTGTCGTGGGTTTGTCACAAGTCGGTAATGCAACAGTCATGCGAAAGTCGTACGACGATCGTTAGTTTTTTGGGGCCATTTTTCAGTTTTTCATGTCATGAGATACGCGTGCTACTGTCGTGCCACTGTCGTACGACTAGTGCACAACAGTCGTGGGTCACTCGCGCGTTTGACTCCGAACTATACATGTATTAGACTAAGTATATAAAGTTATCAAAAGTACCAGGATTATAATTTTATACGCCAGACGCGCGTTTCGTCTACATGAGACTCATCAGTGACGCTCAGATCAAAATAGTTAAAAAGCCAAACAAATACAAAGTTGAAGAGCATTGAAGACCCAAAATTCCAAAAAGTTGTGCCAAATACGGCTAAGGTAATCTACTCCTGGGGTAAGAAAATCCTTAGTTTTTCGAAAAAGTCGCATTTTTGTAAACAGAAAATTTATAAAAATGACCATATAATTGATACTCATGTCAACACCGAAGTGCTGACTACTGGGCTACTTATTGCGTGCTATTTACCATTTGCTTTTAATATTGTTCGGTGTCATAATAAGTTCGGTCCAAATAAACATAGTTTTTACGCCCCCTACGATAGAGGGGCATTATGTGCGTCTGTTTGTTCGTCCGTCCGTCCGTCCATTCGTCCTTCACTCCCTCTTCAGTTAAAGTTTTTGATTAAGGTAGTTTTTTGATGAAGTCTAATCAACTTGAAACGTGGTACGCATGTTTCCTATGATGTTAATTTAAATGCAAAATTAGATTTTTGACCTCAATTTCAGGGTCCACTGGACATAGAAAATGATAGTGCAAGTGGGGCATCCGTGTACTATGGACACATTCTTGTTCGTATTAGTTTATACTATAATTGTTCAGCAAATTTGCCCCCGAAAAATTAAAAACAGAAAGGTGGTAGCAGTAAATGTAGATGTAATTGACCAGACGGAAGACCACTACCACAAGCTGAAACATATGACGATTCGGAAACTCCTGGAGACAACCCCGCTGACAATGTCGTCACTGTGACAGGGACGGGACGAGTCTACGGACAATGACACTGGTGCTGTCTCTGATAGAGCGAAGAAACCTGTGGTAACCAAGTTTCTTCTAAATAAAACGAAAATGACAGACAATAAATGTTGTGCGAGCATCGTACGAAATTTGGTATTCGTGAGACAATCGTCCGACTGTATCACGATTCACTCGCAACAGACGTGAGATTGTCGTACGACAGTCGTACGATTGTTTTTATTAAAATGATTTTATTTTGGTACCTACGACCATGTGTTTATCGCACGACAGTTGCACGATTGTGGTAAGACACTTTCACGACAGCCACAAGACAGTGACAAGACAAAAAAATCGTAGAGCAAAAAAGGTGCATATTCAATTTTCGTCTCACGACACACGACATTACCACGATGCTCAAAATATCGAGCGACTGTCGTGCGACTATCGTACGACGATCGCAGATGACCCGCGATTGACAAAATTTCATGTCGTGGCGCTGTACAGATGTGTCGTGGGTTTGTTGTGATCAATACTTAAGGGTTTGCCTAATGATATATTATTATCTTGAATTTTTTACCTGTCATTAAGAAAATTTAAGATTGATGGCATACATTTATTTATGATAGTATCTGGTAATTTATACACATTTTTGTCTGGACTCGGTCCAATTGAGAGCTTGACCTATTGTAAAGACCTTGAACATTAGTTGACCGCAATATTCTATTCGTTTCTCACTAAGGAATACCGCACATCTCCATTTATACATATTTTACCCAAAAATATATGATATTTGATTTACTATATCCCTGGAATTATATTTATAAGTTGGATACATCATATTTTTTTTTAAACTCAAATGCAGTCCAATTGTTAAGTTGCATAATATTTTGACAGAAAAAAATCCGATATAGGCAAGCCGTTACTTTTCTCGTTTGAACTGCTTTACATTTGACAATTCGGGGACTTTTATCGCTGACTATGTGGCATGGGCTTTTCAAGACCTTACGATGAACTATTGTTGTTCAATTCTGTGTCATTTGGTCTTTTGTTAAGAGTTGTCTCATTGTTAATCATACCACAATCATACCACATCTTCTATTTTATCAATGTTTACCTACACGTGCATCTACAGTAGCCGAGTTGCTTTGAGGCGCCAACATTTGGAGACGGATAATTAACTTTTGCATGGCAATTAGCAATATGTTTGACAAATGCCACATTGAATGACCCTATGAATTATAATGTCACGAGATCACTAAATAAAAGGAAAATTCAAATGTGGACTTATGTTTTACCAACATGTTGGTTACTGTATGGTATTTTTTTAGCCTTTTATTCAGCGTCCATCCAAATGTCTTAAAAATATGTAGACTCCCTTTTATAGCTCACCTGGCCCGAAGGGCCAAGTGAGCTTTTCCCATCACTTGGCGTCCGTCGTCCGTCGTCCGTCGTCGTCCGTCGTCGTTAACTTTTACAAAAATCTTCTCCTCTGAAACTACTGGGCCAAATTAAACCAAACTTGGCCACAATCATCATTGGGGTATCTAGTTTAAAAAATGTGTGGCGTGACCCAGCCAACCAACCAAGATGGCCCCCATGGCTAAAAATAGAACATAGGGGTAAAATGCAGTTTTTGGCTTATAACTCAAAAACCAAAGCATTTAGAGCAAATCTGACTTCGGTTAAATTGTTTATCAGGTCAAGATCTATCTGCCCTCAAATTTTCAGATGAATCCAACAACCCGTTATTGGGTTGCTGCCCCTGAATTGGTAATTTTAGGGAATTTTTGCTGTTTTTGGCTATTATCTTGAACATTATTATAGATAGAGATAACCTGTAAACAGCAATAATGTTCAGCAAAGTAAGATTTACAAATAAGTCAACATGACCAAAATGGTCAGTTGACCCCTTTAGGAGTTATTGCCCTTTATAGTCAATTTTTAACCATTTTTCGTAAATCTTGGTAATCTTTTAGAAAAATCTTCTCCTCTGAAACTACTGGGCCAAACTAATTTAAACTTGGCCACAATCATCCTTGGGGTATCTAGTTTAAAAAGTGTGTGGTGTGACCCGGCCAACCAACCAAGATGGCCACCATGGCTAAAAATAGAACATAGGGGTAAAATGCAGTTTTTGGCTTATAACTCAAAAACCAAAGCATTTAGAGCAAATCTGACAGGGTAAAATTGTTTATCAGGTCAAGATCTATCTGTCCTGAAATTTCCAGATGAATCCGATAACCCGTTGTTGGGTTGCTGCCCCTGAATTGGTAATTTTAAGGAAATTTTGCTGTTTTTGGTTATTATCTTGAATATTATTATAGATAGAGATAAACTGTAAACAGCAATAATGTTCAGCAAAGTAAGATTTACAAATAAGTCAGCATGATCAAAATGGTCAGTTGACCCCTGAAGGAGTAATTGCCCTTTATAGTCAATTTTTAACCATTTTTTCATAAATCTTAGTAATCTTTTACAAAAATCTTCTTCTCTGAAACTACTGGGCCAAATTAAACTAAACTTGGCCACAATCATCATTGGGGTAACTTGTTTAAAAAATGTGTGGCGTGACCTGGCCAATCAACCAAAATGGCTGGCACGGCTAATAATAGAACATAGGGGTAAAATGTAGTTTTTGGCTTATAACTCAAAAACCGAAGCATTAAGAGAAAATCTGACAGGGTTTAATTGTTTATCAGGTCAAGATCTATCTGCCCTGATGTTTTCACATGGATCGGACAACCCGTTGTTAGGTTACTGTCTTGAATTGGTAATTTTAAGGAAATTTTGCCGTTTTTTGTTATTATCTTGAATATTATTATAGATAGAGATAAACTGTATACAGCAATAACGTTCAGCAAAATAAGATCTACAAATAAGTTTACATGACCAAAATAGTCAATTGACCCCTTAAGGAGTTATTTCCCTTTATAGTTAATTTTTAACATTATTCATAAATTTTTGTAAATTTTTAGAAAATATTTTCCACTGTAATTACTGGGCCAAGTTCATTATAGATAAAGATAATTGTAGCAACAAGAATGTTCAGTAAAGTAAGATCTACAAACACATCACTATCACCAAAACACAATTATGTCATGACTTTATCCGTGTCCATTGTTTAATATGCACAAGACCAAGGTGAGCGACACAGGCTCTTTAGAGCCTCTAGTCTTTTTAACTTGAAGGTAGGTGCAATATCAAGTCGATCCATAGTGTCTTTAAACTAACTTTAATGTTTTGAAAAGTTTTGTGTTCACCCAGTTTCTATCTTATAATTTGAAGAGGTTAAAGGTTAGGGTCACACGGCAGCAAATGTAAGACTGAAATTTTAAGCAAAAAATAAATGAAATTTTATAAACTTAAGCAGACCTACCTTAATTTTTATATGTCCTTCGGTCAAAGTTTAAGGTCACAGTGTCTATGAACATATCGAAATTTCGGGGGAAATTTAGTTTCTTGGCATTGTCTTTTGAGCAACTACTTTGTCAAGTTTTCTGTTTTCAGATAATACTCGAGATAATATCTCTTCATCAATATTTTAAATACTAGTCTTCTCATAAATAGTTTGATAATATTCCATGGTAAATATTTATATGTAAATTATATTTGAACAAGAAATAAGATCTTACCAAACCTGCTTAGATTATATTCCATGGAGCGTTGAAGAAATTAATTGAATTTGAGGTCAATAAGTCGAAAGTCAAGTTCAACACAACAAAATTATCATGAAATATCATTGTTGGGGTCAAATTTTAAATTTTCAAAAAATTCTGGAACCTATAGATTGTATAGGTACCAAAACTCAACCGTCAGTCATTATCAGAAAAAAAATTAAAGGATGAAAAAATCCCCGTTTTCTTCTTTTACAAGGCTTTATAGATCACAAATGCATTTAAGTACTTCTGTACTTTTCCATACTGGCATGACTTTGTTCAGCCCGCCGTTTCTTTTCGAAACCAACAATAATTCTATGTATACGAATTTTAAACGATATTTTCTAGAATATAATGTGTCACAATAACAAAATGATCGGGAACCGATTCAAAACTTTTTTGTAGTGGAAGCAGATGATACATTCACTACCCCACCCTTTTTATATTTTTTGTTTATTTAATTGTTTCTTAAAATCAATTGACCCTATCTGGCCGATCATTATATTAAAAAGTTGTAATATTGCACTATCTCTTGAAAAGAAAAAAAGATTTGTTAAATATCTGATTCATTTATGACGTTTTCCAACGGCTCACCCCTCCCGCAATAGTTGCAAACAAATGGTAGACGCCTGGCAAAAGCGAGACAACTGCTGTTTTACTTACATTTGTAACTAGAATCCGCTTGGTAAAATATTGTATTTAACGTTTCTGTGAGACAAAATGTAATAATTTTGAGAACCAGCTTACTAATTTTTATTGAAAAAGAAATTTTTCTCCATTTCATCTATATTCTTTCTGTGAAACGATCTGTTCCCAAATTGTTATAATGTCATGGTTTGGGCATAACTTAGTTTAAGAAACAGTATTGTAATGTATTATTAAATATAATTTGTATGAGGCGGAGACCATTTGTTATGCTCTATGATTGTGCACCAACATATTCGTAGTTTCCAGTGGTATTTGTCTACCAATCCACAGACCGTTGCCACATGATACACTTCACTGTATGAATCAGTTAACAAATATTATTTAAGGAATGACTGTAATAATAATTTCCTAGCTGTCTATTTAACATAATATAGAAAATGTGGTGCACACTAAATAACCCGCGATGTGCACTACATTTTGAGGTTATTTCGAATAGACAGAAAAATTATTACAGTGATTACTTATAATTTAGTTCTAAATTCCATTTAAAGAGTAAAGCATGTAAAAACGTTGATGATGTCAAAGTCGCACGACAATATTATGAACTTATATACACAAAAAAAAAAGCCCAACCCCAAGCTGAACCATTCAGCCAATCAGACGACGTGTAACACTCCAAAATTGAAGTTTATAACAATAAAACACCCTATATGTCTCATCGTTACGTGTGTTTTTTAGTCTACGCGCCATCTTTAATCAACTATCGAGTCGACCTCCGAATACTGCCGATGGTCATATAAGCGACATACCGGTAAACATAAATATAAAATAGAAAGTGAACTCGTGCAAATGGATTTTTCTATGTCTGTTTAATTTCCTATTATAAGTTAAAAATATCTTTTACTCATCATTTTTACCTGTATAACAAAGAGTTTTTGTGGATTGAATATGTCAATCAAATGATTTACCTTGGTTTCACTTTCAATGTTGACATTCTTTTCCTTTTTATAACCGAACACGCACAATGCATGCGTTATCCATCTCTAAATGGTTAAATTGAAGTTCAAACGAATATGTCTTCAACGAATAATGCACTTGCAAGTTATCATCGATGTTTTGTTTTGGCTTTTTAATAAAAATTGAACCGCTTATTAAAAATTGAACAAAAAAAAAACAATATCTTAATTTGTTCATGTATCTCGTAGATAGCATGGCTAGTCACATTGCCCCTTTAATTAGATATAGTGGTCTCAAATTTGACACCACTCAGATGTACGAGAAGACTATATATATATACTTGCTACAGCTTTTTCACTTATACACTGATAGACTATCAATAATAAATAGTTTATATTCCATATATTTGATGAAAACTAACTTTTTAATTTGTGCAATAAATAATTTTGAATTCAAATAACATATGTGTATGCCCTACCTACGGCAGTAGAGGGGCATTATGTTTTCTGGTCTGTGTGTCTGTTCGTTCGTTCGTCTGTTTGTCCGTTCGTCCCTCCTCAGGTTAAAGTTTTTGGTCAAGGTAGTTTTTGATGAAGTTGAAGTCCAATCAACTTGAAACTTAGTACAAATGTGCCCTATGATATGCTCTTTCTAATTTTAAATGCCAAATTAGAGCTTTGACCCAAGTTTCACGGTCCACTGAACATAGAAAATTATAGTGCAAGTTTTTTTTGTCAAAGTAGTTTTAAAGAAGTTGAAGTCCAATCAACTTGAAACTTAGTATACATGTTCCCAATGATAATGTCTTTCTAATTTAAATGCCAAATTAGAGTTTTTACCCCAATTTCACGATCCACTAAACATAGAAAATGATAGCCCCATCCGTGACACATTCTTGTTTTACTTATATTTTACCATTGCAAACTCAGTTTGGAGAAGCTTCATACAGATATTTTGCGGTTAGGATTTTTCGAAATTATGCCCTTTATACTTGGAAATTTCATACTTTTCTGTATGCTTCATGTGGACCTGTGGACGCAGTTCATTCTACAAAGTATTAAACTTTGTATAAAATGGCCGAGCTCCTACTAAATGCATGGTTCATCATTCTTTGTGTATTATGACGCAGTTCCTCTTAAATGATTCATCAAACTTAAAAATTGAGAATGGAAACGAGAAAATCCCGCTCCCGTAGGCGTATGGGATTTTAATATATTAGGACGCAGCTCCTCCTAAATGATTCAGAAAACGTTGTATATTAAGAGATTTTAAAAGACGCAGCTCCGATTCAGCTCTTTAATGATTCAGCAAACTTTGTATATTAAGGAGACTCGCGGGTATAAGATTTTCAGAAAAAAATTAAACATTTATTTTTCATTATAAATTTTATTAATTACCTTTAGTAGTTGTTACTTTATCGTATGGTCAAAAATCTTTCCTAAATATCAATTCGTGTTGGCTCCAGGTGACTTTTAAAATGTAGATATCATTGAAAAAGCTCGAAATTATCTCCCCTTTAAAAAATGCCATTTTTTTGGCATTAAAATTGAAACATTTTTTTTAACTCATTGGTGACCTATACTTTTTATTGTTGTTTTCGAATAAGCTACACATAAACTAAATAATTGTAAAATTTAAACGATTTCTGTAATTTAGTTGGCCTTTTCCATGATCACTTTTAATAATACAATAATCTTCTCCTCATAAACTACTGGGCCAAATTAAACCAAACTTGGCCACAATCATCTTGTTTAAAATATGTGTCCGGTGACCCGGCCAACCAACCAAGATGGCAGCCATGGCTAAAAATAAAACACAGGGGTAAAATGCAGTTTTTGGCTTAAAACTCAAAACCAAAGCATTTAGAGCAAATCTAACAATGGGTAAAATTGTTTATCAGGTCAAGATCTATCTGCCCTGAAATTTTTAGATGAATGGGACAACCCATTGTTGGGTTGATGCCCCTGAATCGGTAATTTTGCTGTTTTTGGTTATTATCTTGAATATTATTATAGATAGAGATAAACTGTAAACAGCAATAATGTTCAGCAAAGTAAGATTTACAAATAAGTCAACATGACCGAAATGGTCAATTGACCCCCTAAGGAGTTATTGTCCTTTATAGTCAATTTCTAACAATTTTCATAAAACTTGTAAATTTTTAATAACATTTTCCACTGAAACTACTGGGCCAAGTTCATTATAGATAGAGATAATTGTAAGCAGCAAGACTGTTTAGCAAAGTAAGATGTACAAACACATCACCATCACCAAAACACAATTTTGCCATGAATCCATCTGCTTCCTTTGTTTAATATTCACATAGACCAAGGTGAGCGACACAGGCTATTTAGAGCCTCTAGTTTATCTCGATATAACCGCTATTTCTCCTATTTGTTCAACAGAAAAAAAAGGGAAATTAACAAAAATGTATGCTTTTTTTGAAAGCAGATTGTGAGCGTAAATGAACGGTGACACCATTTTTTTATTTCATTTTTCTATTAAGTATATAGGATAAAGTTCATTTATAGAAAAATATAGCGAAATCTTATATAAGATAAAAAAAAAATGATTTAGACCAGCGAGCCCACTTAAGAGATCCAAAGACGCAGCTCCGATTCAGCAAACATTTATATTATGACGATGTTCCTCTTAAATGATTCAGCAAACTTTGTATATTAAGAGATCTTAAGAGGCAGCTCCGAATCAGCAAACATTTATATTATGGCGTAGTGATTCAGCAAACTTTAAAATTGAGAATGGAAAGGGGGAATATTTCAAAAGGAAAACAACCTAACCAAAGAGCAGAAAACATCGCAATGCCATCAATGGGTCGAGTCTTCAACACAGCGAGAAAATCCCGCTCCCGTAGGCGTGTGGGATTTTAATATATTAGGACGCAGCTCTTCCTAAATTATTCAGCAAACTTTGAATATTAAGACGCAGCTCCGATTCACCAAACATTTATATTATGACGCAACTCCGCCTAAATGATTCTGCAAACTTTGTACATGTATATTTTGACGCAGCTCCTCTGCTGCTTCTGCAAAATTTAGTATGTTTAATATGACATGATGTAGCTCCCGATTCGTGCGTCAGCAAACTTTGTTCATCATGACGCAGTTCCTCCTACATTGTATCTCAAAAACATGGACAGGAACAGGGAGATTCTCTGACTGGACAGGAACAGGGACATTCTCTGACTGGACAGGAACAGGGACATTGTCTGACTGGACAGGAACAGGGAGATTCTCTGACTGGACAGGAACAGGGAGATTCTCTGACTGGACAGGGAAAGGGAGATTCTCTGACTGGACAGGAACAGAGAGATTCTCTGACTGGACAGGAACATAGAGATTCTCTGACTGGACAGGAACAGAGAGATTCTCTGACTGGACAGGAACAGAGAGATTCTCTGACTGGACAGGAACATAGAGATTCTCTGACTGGACAGGAACAGAGAGATTCTCTGACTGGACAGGAACAGAGAGATTCTCTGACTGGACAGGAACAGGGAGATTCTCTTATCCTTACAATCTTTTTCTTCTTCTTTGCATGTACAGACGCTTCAAATATGCTGCAATTAAAACAAGATCACAAAACACCAAAACATTTAATTAGACAACCTTTATTTCAAGAATACAAAAGCATGTGTCTGGACATAAGTCAAGCAGATAATTCAAAGAATCTGAAGTCAGAGTTGATATCGTTAAAAATATATGTACTTCGGGAAAGAGAAGTGTGAAAGTCGGAAAAAGTATGTAGGAACTTTTCAAGAAGTAAACTCATAAAACACATAAACAAGAATTAAAACTGTTTACGCCTGACGCGCATGTCGTCTTCAGAACACTCGTTAGTAGCGCTTGAATTTAAAACAGTTGGAAGGCCATATCAAATTACTTAAGTCCACTTTATTTGAACCTTGGTGCAGTTGTCCCATTGGCAATCATACTACATCTCATTATTTTTATTTATCCATATTTCATGTCAAAACAAAAGAAAAAATCTTAGGGTAACCATGACTTGCTGTTCCACAGTGAGTGCATGGTTTCTGCGTGTCTCTCTCTGTAAATCATCCCTTACAAGGTCTGAGATCACCATAATACTGTGTCTGCTTAATCTGTATCTGGCCTTTCACTCCTCATTACTGAGATCCAATGAAAAGCCGTCCCTGTTGCGAAAATGTCGCGGTCTTCTTTGTGGTGGAACATTGTACAATGCTAAGCCAGCCATGTTTAACACAGTCGTTAGCATTTAATCATGGGTAAACAAGTGATTAACGTTAGCAAGGTTTTAACACAAAAGTTAACGATAATATTTTTGAACAACACTTAACATTATCGTTAAATTATAACGACACGTTAACGACACTTTAACGACATCGTTAGCCTAACGACACTTTTGAACAACTGGTCCCTGACTGCTGAGCTGGTGATACCTTTGAGGATGAGACAACCACCAAATGTATCATCATCTTAATGGCTGTCAAAACTCATAAAAAATACCGGAATAATAGTTTGGTGCACCACTTGCGTGTTCATTTAAATCTCTGAACATTGAGTGAAGTCAATACAAGACTAAACGTACCTCAACAGTTGAAATGGTTGACGAATGAAATGGCCGGGTTCTGACGAACATTTCTTAAACAATTGAGAATGGTCAACATTTGAAATTATACCTTAGTTATCATTTTCTATATAAAATAGGTACGCAATATTTTGACTATTTTTCATAGTGCAAGCGTTGAACTATTAGACCGGTCAATAGTGTCCAATTATTGGACCTCGATGAATATATTTGACCGCAAGTGTCATTATATTTCGCGGAATTTCCAATGCATCTACGGGATTGGAGGATTTTGAAATCACCGCGGGAGTAACGCCGTCGCGTTTTACCTATAGTATCTAGAGTTGACATCAGTGCATGTCAGAATATTTATGAAGTAAACGTTATGTTTGGGTTTCTTCTTTTTAAATTACTATAGTTGATTTATCACTGCCATTTATGTGTTTTTTCTTGAGATAATAAAACACTTGAAAATGTTTAGCGTATTTAAACAAAGGAATGCAACTTTGGATGAAATTACCGAATACATATTTTAAATCTCGATTACTCCCCTTACACTCTTGTTTTTTGTTGTTTTAATATTTTTGTTTATTTGGTTATATGCGCAGTTTATCACTATTTTCATTATCTTATTCTGTAAATTTACGAAATCCAATTAACCTGCGTATAAAAGTCAATCGAAAACAGATTACAAACGAAAACACAATAAAATGCGAAATAGAATTTAAAAGACTATACAATGTAGGTCAAGCATGTCTCAAGCACTTATCATTTAGCATAATAGAAAAACAAATCAATAACCAACATTTTTATTGTAATCACATGACTGTTCATATGGGATTGAAATAATTAACTGTTACGAATATTTTCATTTTTCAAAATACGATTTATATAATTTTACCAAATTAACTGGTCCGAGTTTGCTTGCTGAGCTCCAACTTTTTTTTTTTTAACTATTTTGTTCCCAATCATTCGCATTTTAAGGGAAACCTATGGGAGTATTTTATACTAACACAGTGACATCCTTGCTAAAGATCTACATGTACGGGGGGGGGGGGGGGGGGGGGGGAGGGGAGGGGATTTACATTGACGAAACTTAATTCAAAATTTACAAGTTTAATGCGAAGTATTTAACAACCCAAAGTACTAGCACTATACAATCAAACAATCAAAATAAGACATGTCTACAGTGTAAGCGCAATAAATCGGTTGCTGGTTTTTTGTATTATCTTTAAAAAAAGATACCAAAGGGTCATTCAAAGCGCATAAGTCAAAGAGAAACTAACAACGCCATGGCGAAAAACACAATTCTACAGATTTATGCAATTTTCGAATACATAGAGAATTAAGAACTCGATTATTTCTAGGTATCACTTAATATATGCATGTATACATGTAAATTGCATATCTTTCGTACAGTCACCCAGATAATGTACAAATTGCATTTTGGTTAATTATATCATAGTGATGCAGCTAGCTGCCAAATATCTGTCCATGATGAAGTAATCCAGAACTGATTACGTAAAAGACAAGAGTTTCAACAACTTGCACTTCAGTTAATTCGACTGCATGAGTCAGTTGGCTAAAGGAAAAGGCATAAGAATGCATTTTTGCATTGAACTTTTGATCTTTCCTGTAAAAAAGTGTGTGTGATCTACGTCTTGTGACAATTTTTCTTGTTTACAAACAACAGCGTCGCTTGAACTATTCAACTGACCTAGAAATTGTTGTGTTTACATCAATCAGTTGTGGGGCACTGTAAGGAGATATAAACTTTGGATTTTGATTGGATGTTCTTGCGGTTACAAATATAAAAAAAAAATAATCGAAGGGAAAAAATCAAATTCATTGCTAACTTCGTTAGTTTTCAAACCACATATATTCTTGGTATTTTATTTGTAATGCATCCGTACTTCGAATTCGCAAAAGCTCGGACAGTATTTGCAATAAATTATATATTGACTTGTACTTCCATGGTTTGACAAACAAATAATTGTTTGTCAAACCATGGTAGTACAATAATGACAATATAATACTTCCATGGTCAACATATGGAATTTTATATCAAAAGGTCTCGATTTTTAGTACATAAAGTTTGAATTTCACAATCAAAGTCAACACAGAGGGAGGTATAAAGTTATGACCACAACAACATTTTTATTGTCGCTAACCGGTTCCTTGACCAGTGGGACTCCTTAGTTTAATTCATATTCAAATTAAGTTGTTTAGAGATCAATCGAACGTACACATGACCTCTCATGGTCAATCCATTCGCTAACTTATTATTTATTTACCTAGTTCATTTTAATAACATAGATCTGATGGTCAACTTCATTTCAGTGCAAACATTCTGTGATTGACTTTCCAATAGTTTGTTTACTCATGTATCATGAATATACGCTGTAAACATTTTTTTATTTATAATAATTTTGTTTGAAGATGTAAATGAATGGATAATAAGAATACAATCTTAACTCCTTATTAAACTTAAATACTGTTGATTCATTATAATTCGTTGGATACCAATTTTCGTGAGTTTTGTGTGTACATGCAGTCATGCAACCACGAATTCAAATGTTCAACGAAATTCAAAGTTTCTAACTGTATGTAGTGATTGGCAAAGCCTCGAAATCGAATATCCACGAACATGCAAGACTTTATAAATTCACGAAAATTTGTACGACCACGAAAATAAACGAATCCAGAGTATTGAATATTAAATCCAAAGGCCATATCAGACTGATATATCTTGTCTTCGCTGGTGACAAAATAAGAAGAAAAAGGGGGAGTGTACTGGACGCATATCCAGAAATCAACGCCACTTTGCTTATTTGAATATTATACTAAAGAAATCGGATACGGGTCACGGAAATTACATTTAAAATGATAGGGAATTTTGAAAAAAATGTCTGTTTTTTTATTTTAATTTAAGTGATAGACAGGTTGCCGGGGCAGAAAATGAATATACACAACAATATACACCATTTAAACGAAACATAATGACTGTTGTTGCAAAAATACAGGTTCCTGAGCTATTTTAAAAATCGAAGCGAGAGGCTTTTAACATTGCAGTGTAAAATACAGGCTAAAATGGCTGAAACGTCAAATTTGCAAACTTCGTGTTGAAAATTGGCTACTAAGGTCATTACAAAAACAGGTTGCCGGGGTGAAATTTGAAACTTGAACTTCCAAAGAATAAGCAAGTCCAAACCTTGTATGTGTAGTCGTTGAACTCTAGGTTCCCACGTAAAGTTAAAATGTCACTATTTCAAGAAGAATAAACTCACGAAAGCACGAACAATTCACTAAATTCGCGTTCATTGTTTTGATTTTGACCGCCTGACAACTGTACGGAAATATCAAAGTGATTGTAAATAAGGACTCTGTGACTGGCAACTTATAATATCCGTGTTTTAAAGATTTTAATGATTTTAATGATATCAAGGATTTGTATAGTAAGATTCTTACTATACAAATCCTTGATGATATCAAGCCAGTCCAGTTCAAACTACTATCACGTGGTACAATTCTCATTTACATATTATGAATATTAATTAGCAAAACCACTATTAATTTCTGGCTATGGTAACATTTGGCAAGCGAAGAAAAATTATTCGATTATTAATAATCTTAAACTATACTAAAACATTCGTATTGTTCCGATCGACGCGATTTGTAACTTGACAAAAAATAATGTTCATCGTTTTACCTCCATCCCTGGCTGAAAATTTAAATTCCTTTTTACGGTCTCCGAAATTTAATACTAAACTTATAAACTACAAGTTCCGAAAAATAAACTTTTCACGCACGATATATAATATTTGTTGTGCTCACATCTCAAAATAGAAGCCAAATTCTATCAAAATCTGTTTAAAATTAAATATATATTGTCTTAGTTCATAACGATTTATCATGTAACCTATGCAATTACTAGTATCACAAAAATAAAGAATCGCTTCGGAATAGGAGAAACCCCCCCCCCCCCAACCAACCAAACAAAAAATAAAAAAAAACTGGCCAAATCAAATATAACACTGAATTTTATGAAGCGTATAGTCCGTTTGATTTTTATGAATCAATATTTCCGAGCCTGATTGTGATTCAATAAAAAACGCACCATTATATATATATAAATATAGCTTACTACATACCACTTTCGTTTCACGTGAACGTGCATGGCAAATACCTGCACAACATGCATGACAGTCTCATACCATTGTGCAATCTGTCAGTTTATTATATATAGATACTTAATAAGCAGTGTATCAGTATGTCAGTATTTTTTAACCTTCGATACTTGATACTACGTTGGAGGTTAGTACATTTTTATTTTGCTCTTACAGTTCTTACAGAAGAAAACACATAATTGATAAAAAGGATACGTTTTGCATAATTTATTTTTAGTAGAGATGAAAGGCTTTCTTTTTGTTTATATTTTTAGATTATACAGGGACTTTCTATACTAACAGAAAGTCCCTGGATTATATCACATGCACAATGCGTATAGACACCAGCCTAGTTGGATTGTTATCTCTCGAATTCTCGTTATCATCGAGTTTATATTTTTTAGATAAATATATTTAATATTTTCAAAAGAACAACCCAAAAGACGTTGAATTGTTGAAAATGTCGAAAATGGTCTGAAAGAATGACGAAATTTTATTTTCATTTTTGGGGTACAAATAATCAAATTGCACATATTTCTTAAGGCAGCAACCATTTGATTTTCTGGGGGGGGGGGGGGGGGGGGGGGCTATGGATTTTTTTTCGGACAAACTTTTTTTTTCCGCCTTCGGCGAGAAACAATCTTCTTTTTTCGCGACAAGTTGAACACAATTTTTTTATTTCAATTTTAGCATTACATATAGTGGCAGCTGAGGGTGAAACAAATTATTTTTTCTCCAAAAACTGGAAACAAACTTTTTTTTCCCAAAAAAATCCATAGCACCAACCCACCCACCCCCCCCCCCCCCCACCCCCAAGAAAATCAAATGGTTGCTGCCTAAGACCCTGAAACAGCGAATTCGGCACTCTATATCGACCCTATCAATTTTATCCTGGAAATGAAAAAACGGACAGATGATATATATTTGCGAAAATAAAATAAACCTTGTATCGCATCTCGTCGTGTCGGGGCATATTAAAGCTGACTCGATAAGGTGTGCTTATTGTTGATGGTCGTATATATATGTGTCCTTCAAAAACTCGCACCGTTCCACAAACCCTCAATGTGCATATGTTCCAATCCGAAACTGAGTTTACATTTGTTTTATGAATATAAACCAAAAACTGATTTCCAAAACTTAGCTAACCGTCTCAAGAGGTTTTAAACCGTTAAACAAACAGGGGCAATATCTGTATCACAATTTTGCTTCGAAATTGGTCAACGAAAACTGCTTTTAACCGAAATTGTCAACTAAAACCAGTTTAACTGCAATAAATAGCAAGTGCCTGCACGTCTCATTACATTGTTAAGTCAGTTGATTACATGTACACATAGTACTTACTTCATAGCAACAATTTAAGTGTATCAGTATGTCAGTAGTTTTGGACTTTCCATATTTGATACCACGTCGAAGGTTAGTACATATTTTTATTCGTAAAATGTTTGCGATCAAATAAAATAAACTGAAAAGACATATTTCACATAACTAAATTTGAAATACACTTTGAACAAAAATACCACTTTTTTCGACCGTCACTGACGAGTCTTTTGTAGACGAAACGCGCGTCTGGCATATATATAAAATTTAGTCCTGGTATCTATGATGAGTTTATTTACTGAAAGTGGAAGTGAAATATCTGAGTAAAGACTAACAAAATAATTGCGCTCTCGACTACTTACTGAGTTTCTATTGATACATCGATTCATTCAAATTGAGAATGGAAATGGGGAATGTGTCAAAGAGACAACAACCCGACCATAGAACAGACAACAGCAGAAGGTCGCCAATACATGTAGGTCTTCAATGCTTGCGATGACAGAAAACATTCACAATGTTTTATATAAATTTTTTTAATTGTGAATCTGTGACTTTCTTTTTTGTTTTATTTTTTTGGGGATAAATGACGAATTTGTTTATTTTCACTATACGTATAGACATACCATTGAAATGCAATCATGCATCTAATTATTGACTACCAAAGTTGGATTGTACTCTCTGTAAATCTCGTTCTCATTTTGTTCCTTTTGTTCGATTAATTAATTTGCAATACTTTTATAGAGAAATCTGAAATCAAGCAAGGTTGAAAATGAGGCGTTCAATCCAGTTGGGGCACAATATTGCAGAATCTAGAATGCAATTCTTAGTACATTTTCAAAACGAAAAGCGGAAAATCTTATATTTACAAAATCATTAAACGAAGCCAGTGTCATATCATTCTTTTCTATGTCATGAATATTCGGTAAATCTTTTGCTAATTGTCAGAAATATAGTTCGAAACCGTATCAAACTGTTAAGTTCGTTTCTGCAAAACTAAACCTTGTTTCAAAATCCCATCAAAACATTCTCATGCATGTTGTTGTTTGAACAGTTATTTGTTTCGAGATTAGAATACAAATCTGGTTAAAATTTAAATTTTAAAAACTCTAACCCTTACCGTTAATCTAAAACCAGTTTGACTGAATGATCCATCAAATACGACCAAAATACGACCTAAGTTTAAGACTGAATCAAATATGCTTTAAATTTACGACTGAATCAAATACGCCCTAAGTTTACGATTGAATCAAATACGCCCTAAGTTTACGACTGAATCAAATACGCCCTAAGTTTACGAGAGAAAGTAAAACCCATATGATATCCGTGCAAACATACAACACGTGTTTCTGTCACGAGACAAACTTTATTGATACCAATTGCAAAACAATTGGAAAACTAAACATATGCAAAGAACATAAAACCCGTTGAAAGGACAATTAAAGGACATCTCAACCGAGATAATAAGGTATTACTATATCGTACAAATTGCATGCATCAGGCCTAGTCCAAATAATTATGACGTCTGACAAGTCTATTTTGTTTTTTTTTCAGGCCGGTCAGTTGCAACATTACCAACTATCAGTGGAAATTAAAAAAAATATATCATATTATAAATTATGCACCACAAAGGCATGCAATGACTGTTTGGTACGTACGTTCCAAAAGACTAATAATTCAGCAAGTCATTGTGCGGTTTATCGTATTCCACTGAACCAAATTTAAAAAGGGGAGGGTTAAGTATACGAAGCCATCAAAATGTATGCCCGATCTGACTTAAGTAGTAATAAGCAATTGTGTATTTATTTTATATACGTTTCATGACATTTGGTTGAGGCAAACTAAAGTTAGAGAACGGAAACCAATCGTGGGACGTACAGACGGACAAGGGTAACTCTAAATGCCCCTCTGCTACGGCGGGGCATACAAAATGAAATCCTCTTCTATATACGAATGGTACAGTCTGTGTACTATATCTACAAGTTTCTCAGTTTGTTTGAAGTTTATCGCCAATTCAAACTGAACTAGATTTACAAATTATGTGTACAAATTGAATATCTATGATCCTATTTTTGGTAAGGGACGACATCAAAAGTTCAATGTAGGATAAAAAAAAATAATTCACATAGTTTTTTGGCTGACCCCCATACTCCTCTTCTTAACTTAATTTGGGAAAAATTGATTTACCTATATGGATATATGTAAAATCGATTTTAGATTAACAAAACTTGCAGCAATGTAGATCCCCCCCCCCCCCCCCCCCCCCCGAAACTATTCGATTTAAGTTTTTTCCTACATCGATCTTTTGATGTCGTCCCTAAGTAAGAATAGTTCTAAGTTCTTCAGACACTTTCATTTAATTAGTTTAATTAGTTAAACAGTTGGATTAACTATTCTCTGGGTCTCGATCACTGACTAGTTAAACTCCGACAAATGTGCTAAATCCAAATTAAAAGTGATTTTTGGGATCAAGTATTCGACTAGTGTAAAACGGCAAACAATATGTTGTTTATATTTCAAAAAAATGTACACATTGTTTCGCCTTGGAAATCGCCCCTGAAAAAATAACGAAAAAAAACCAGCATAAATATTGCTGTTAAATCTTTCAGCCCCCCCCCTTAAATAGATGAGATGTACAGGAAAACAAGGGTCTTTGCATGACACGATTAGCGAAGAGATGTGTGAACATTGGTAAATTATACCTTTATTTCCGTGAATTCGTATCGCAAAACACCAAATTTTACTTGGGCATAATGTATTGTATGGAGTGGAGTGTTGGAGTGGAGTATTGGAGTGGAGTGTTGGAGTGAACTTTTGGAGTGAGATTTTGGAGTGAAATTTTTGGAGTGAGATTTTGGAGTGAAATTTGATGAAAAATTTTGTAGTGAATAATTTAAAAACAAACTATACTGAAATAGAAATAAAAAAATGCATGCAGTGAAGTATTCGAATAATAATGTTTCGAATAATAATGTGAACGACCTCATATCAACAGTCCTTTATAAACAATTTCAAATTCTCCTGATCTACTGATGCATAACTAAGAGTTATATAATTATTTAGCATTGTGATATCCCAATCTCTTAAGAATCTGGCAGCATCCTCATTAGGAGAATTTTACATGCTCGTGTATTAGGTTTAGTCCCCATTTCCATTCTTTATTATATTATATTATTTTGTAAAATGAACAAAAAATCTTCACATTATCATGTTTAAAAGTATCATATTTATTGTTTTTGCACTGTTGTTTTTTTAGTTTTTTAAATGATTTACAAATTAATTGACTTGAGCTTCTGTTTAAATAAAAAAGAATGTTTAAATGTTTTCAACAATGATGAAAGTATTTTCATTTTCTGAATTTAATTTAGATGAAATTTGGATTTATGAAAAAATAAGTTATTAATTGGTATTACCTAGCTATCATTTCGGTATCAATAGAACACAATAATAAAAGATGAACTGCAATTACAGTGTTATTTCCTGGATTTACATTGAGAAAATATTGTTACACCAGGAGTGTGTGGTTAAACCTTCGTAGCAGGCTGAGCTATAAATATAAATATAAAACATAGGTAATATGGTAATTTTTAATACAGGCACTGGTATAGATACATCAATAGTAATATCATATCATATATATATATATATATATATATATATATATACAACTCGTCTAAACATCAACCCAACAATGTTAGATCTGTAAATTTGCTTTCGCAAATTTTTGGTTCTTCCCTCGCCGGGATTCGAACCCATGCTACTGTGATATCGTGACACCAAATCGCCTGCACTGCAGCCGTCCCGCTAGACCACACGACCACCTGGGCTCTCAAAAAAAGAGCTTTCGGTGGGCATGTGTTACCTTTCCACGTCAGTTTTTAATCTAGCGGCGTACTACAGTACATGATATATAAGGCATGAAGATGTTATGGTTACAGATCAGCTAAATTATCTATAGTAAACTATATATATATATGATAAATCTCCAATATGTGGATACATATTAACAAGAGAGATTGGTCAAATTTCAATATTTACAAAACTATTTAGTTGTAGTTATAAGGCATATAATAATTATGGTCTCAATAAAATATATAAGTCTTGAGATTCATTACGTATGTTGGTTGAAGGAACCGCATTTAATAAAAGTTGAAAATAAATGAACCTTGTTGTCAAATGTATAAAAGATATTGTTGAAAATCTATATAGGAAAAAAGAAATAGATTCACAAACTTACAATTTCTTGAGGAATAATAATTAATCAAAACACGGACACATGTACCTTCTTCCAAAAGTTCATAAAATAAATCTAGAAATAATTAATGAGGCATTCCGAACTGGTCAAATAGTTGGAAACATAAACATTCCTTACGACCAATCATCAATAAGTGTAACTCTCCCACGAGACGCATTGAAAGATTACTGGGTCTTATCTTAAAACCATTATTGAAGAGGCATAACTTTTACATTCAAGATACAAAAGACTTCATTAATAAAATAGAGTCAACGAGGTCACAAAAGAATGCATCCTTATTGCCTATGATGTAACGTCGATGTACACAACTATGAACAGTTATCAATTCATCAGAATCAATTGGCACACAAGAATATAGTTTCAGCAGATTTTACTATGATGTTCTTTAAACGGTTGCAGTATTTCTTTGTGTGTGAACTGGTTATCACAGGTTTCAGGTAATAATATATTATGCAAATCATTTGCGGGTTGTACCAATATAGAAAATAATTTAAAAATATGTGATATTGAAAATTTTTACTTTATAAAAGAAAAAAAGAAAATGAATATACAGATAAAAGAAATTATGCAAGAAAATTATAAAAAAAACTGTTTTTAAACAAGAGTGCACAAGCTGAAATTTCTCGCCTTCTATACTAATCATTGATATTATGTTGATAGTCCTAAGTATAAAGCTAAGCTTTATTACAACTGTCATATAAACTTAATATTATCCAAGATAACTAAACAAAGACCAATGAACCTTGAAAAAGAGGTCCAGGTCAGATGAACCATGCCAGACAGACAGGTACAGCTAACAATGCTTCTATACAACATATATAGTTGACACATTACTTATAGTTTAAGAAAAATAGACCAAAACACAAAAAATTAACACTGTGCAATAAACCGTGAAAATGAAGTCACGGTTAAATAAAACCTGCTCGACTGACATAAAGATCATACAATATTTCCATACACCAAATATAGTTGACCTATGGCATATAGCATTAGATAAAAAGACCAAAACTCAAAAACTTAACTTTGACCACTGAACCATGAAAATGAGGTCAAGGTCACATGACATCTGCCCGTTAGACATGTACACTTAACAATCATTCCATACAACAAATATAGTAGGCCTATTGCATATGGTATGAGAAAAACAGACCAAAACACAAAAATTTAACTATAACCACTGAACCATGAAAATGAGGTCAAGGTCAGATGACACCTACCAGTTGGACATGTACACCTGACAGTCCTTCCATACACCGAATATACTAGCCCTATTGCTTATAGTATCTGAGATATGGACTTGACCACCAAAACTTAACCTTGTTCACTGATCCATGAAATGAGGTCGAGGTCAAGTGAAAACTGTCTGACAGACACGAGGACCTTGCAAGGTACGCACATATCAAATATAGTTATCCTATTACTTATAATAAGAGAGAATTCAACATTACAAAAAAATTGAACTTTTTTTTCAAGTGGTCACTGAACCATGAAAATGAGGTCAAGGACATTGGACATGCGACTGACGGAAACTTCGTAACATGAAGCATCTATATACAAAGTATGAAGCATCCAGGTCTTCCACATTCTAAAATATAAAGCTTTTAAGAAGTGAGCTAGCGTCGCGCCGCCGGATCACTATCCCTATGTCGAGCTTTCTGCAACAAAAGTTGCAGGCTCGACAAAAAACTGAATTCGTTAACAGAAAATAATAAATTATTATTAAATTTATGTCAACATTGTTTTTTAAATAAAATAGACGATGAAAAACACTTTCTGTTTGTATGTAAAAAAAAATGAAAAATTGAGACTTGAATTTTTACAGAAAGTTAAAAATACTTATTCTTATATAGATAATATGGAGAATTTTAATAAATTGATTTTATGTCTTTCGTGTACGTTAATTATGCAGTATGCTGCTCCATTTGCTAAAAAGTCATGGTCACTGAGGAGGGTGGACTCGACAGCTGCATGATATGTACATATGTATATAATGTCTTATTAATTTGTTCTTCTTTGTTTTTTATGATGTACTGTTTTAGTAATTGTTAATTTTTATGTCATGCCTTCAACCCCATTGGGGTATAACTGTGCATTTGTTTGTATAATAAAGTTAACTATATCTTTAGGTAAGGTGTTGAGTCAATGGGGGATGGTTGCATTCAGTATCTGATAATAGGATTAGAAAGGTTCATATGCCCTTGTCTCGGGCCCACAATCTTACAGACATCTCGTGAAAAGCCCTTTATATACTAAAGGTACCACCAAAATCGTTGAGATTCCAAGGGCAATGATTGGTCCCACCGTTACGATTGGTCCGCTCCAGTTTCAGAAGGTCGTCTTTTATGCTTCTATACACAATTGGGTCAAAATTCATAATTCTGTGCAATTCAATGTGCACTTTGTCACCACAAGTCAAATGACACTCCCACAAGGTGAGTTAATGAGAGGAGCATATTTCATATTTTTAAATGAACATGACCAAATAATTATTCATAATTATCTGTGATCAAAATTTTAATCACTATTTAGCACTGTAATTTTTCTTTATTTATTCTTAATGAATACTTGTTCAAAATTAAACAAAACATTTAACCCCCTGACATTCTACTAATAATATACTATATACTAAATTTCACCAAAAAAAATCACTCCAAAATCTCACTCCAAAAATTTCACTCCAAAATCTCACTCCAAAATCTCACTCCAACACTCCACTCCAATACTCCACTCCAACACTCCACTCCATAAAATACATTATGCCTTTTACTTGCCGGGCTAAAAGAAAAATACCATCTTTAGAATAAAGAATAAAAAAACATTTTGAATCATTATTATACCTTGCAACACCCAAATAGTACACATATTACAAATTTAAACCGTGATATTATGGTTACGTGTTGCACAAGTGCACATCAGAAATGACTAGTAATTCGATCACGAATTTTGCACGCAAGGAGCACACACTAACAACAAATCTGATGCAATTCTTTTTCAATAACCAATAAATATTTAATTATAGAGGGGGGATAGGAGGGGTCCTGATCCCGATATCCCGGACTTAAAAAACGGAATTCCCGAGGTCCCGAAATTAAATAAAGTAAATAAGGTAAGTTTATAATTTATTCATAACTATGCTATTCTTTAACAAAATATTTTTCGTTTTTCGAATTTCTTTACATAACGTTTATTGTGGACAGTTCCAATTACAGTTATTCTGAGGGTATAGTCAAAGAGGTTTTCCTAAAATTTTTGTCAACAATGCTGACTATTTTTTTATTTATTTAAAAGTTAATATAAAATCTCAATTCTATGTTTTTAATGCAAGTACATTCCCCTTTTAACGAGTTGTCATAGAAATTTTAAACCGTTTCCTACCCACTTTGTTTATTAGTACATTGCGGTTAATGTTTTCTTTGTTCATGGTCACCGATCACTCACTGATCAGCTGTTTTCCCTTGTTCTAAAAAAAGAATATGATTATGTACGCATGCGTAATGAAAGTTGGAATGATCAGTGCGTGTTTACTGAATGCACATGGAGTCCCAGATACAGTGATCGATACATGAATACAGTGTGTATTGCGTTAGTCAGTATAATTCTGGAAAGTTTACGTATATATGAGAAGGTTAGACAGTAAAATAAATTATTTATTTGCAGAAAGATGTTGGATAACGAAAGATTGTTGAATGATGTTGGTGTATCCCCGTTCGAGTGTGGATCAACTTCAATGCCACCCATACCTAAAGGAGGATTATTAGTTCGAGTAAGTTAAATTTTAATTAATTATCTATTTAAAAAAATGTAATTCAATTCTTATAATTTTTATATTTAGAGATGTACTTTGGGAACTTCACAGAGTTTGAACTTTAGTTAGTTATAATTAGAATCCGATTATCTGGAAACAAAAATTATCACTCACATGTATATACAAATGTACATGGAATAGATAATGATTTACATCTCTACATGTGTTGTGTACGTGTATTCATAAGATAACAAGGTTGAACATTCATTTTAATCAATTACGTTTCAAAATTTTACTTATTCCATATTTTGAACTTAGATTAAAAGCTGATTATCTGGACAGAAATAATCAGGACTTGAACATGTATATCAAATACTTTGACCTAAAAAGGTTTACTTTTCAAATTTTGACCTGGATGAAGAGTTGTCTCATTGGCACACATACCACATCTTCTTATATATATTTAATTGCAATGTATGGCCACATTTATGACTTGTACATGTACAATAGATTCATATAAAGGTCAATTGACTCTTCTAAAATAAAAAAAAAACCAAAACAATTAAATTTTATTTGTTTGATTTTAGATATTAATTATATATATTACATGCACTTGACTTGTGTATGATCTTTTGATATTGTAAGCACCACTGAGCCATATATTTATTTTTAATATACAATATACTTTTAAGCCTACATTTGTAGATCCCCAAATATTTATTTTATTTGTTTATGTATTGTAGGTAGCATGTGCTGGTGCCTGCTTTGCAGAAGGCCAAGTTAAAAAGAGGGACATCAGACCTCAATTGCCAGGTTTGGAAATTGCTGGATATGTACAAGATGTCTGTAGCTCACTGCCAAATAAAAACTTCACACAGGGAGATAAAGTTATCCTGTACCCAGATGAAGGTGTTCTAAGCACAGGCTGTGCCGAATATTTAGCTGTTAGTGATGTTTCAAATTGCATACAGATTCCACCATCAATACCTCTTGAAGTTGCTGCACAGTTGTCTGGAAGTGCATTGACTGCATATTGTGCACTGATTAAAGCCAAGTCACATGTGGAGAAACTAAGAGAAGTGAAATGTAAGTGTCTTGTCAGATACAGAAAACTTTCTAACATTTGAATTGATGCATGTCCTCAATATTTAATGAATAATCAATATTCTCAAATTAGAATAAATTTCAGTAATTCTAAATGCAGGGAAAAAGAAAATGTGAAAATCTTAAATCAATCTTTCAAATTCTGTTTAGATTACAGGACGCTGAATTTAACATACAGAATAATAAAAGATCCATCTCCTTTATTTATAACTAAACATTTTAATTTCTTTTTCAGCTTGTGTGAATGTTATGATTATTGGTGCTGGTGGATTAGGTCTATGGGCAGTCAGAATAGCCCAGGCTTTAGTAGGCCCAACAGATAATGGGGTCCGAGTGTATGTAGCTGATCACAGCATCGACAGACTATTAGCAGCCCAAGATCATGGTTGCTATGACATTATACATTGGAATGAAGAAGACCATGAACAGTACATCGTAGAGAGGACTTTAGACGCTTGCAGAGGCGGTGTAGATGTTATAGTTGATTTCGTCAGTTCCCCAAGAACAGTTCAAAGAGATCTCAAAGTTCTGAATAGGGTAGGTTTCATTGACATTTTAGGCCATACTTTGAAAATCTGTTTTTGATATCTTTGGACTTGTGTAATTTTTAAGTTCAATTGGTCAAAAAGATTAAAGAATGTTTACATACACCCAAATCTTAGAAAAACTATATCAACTGACATCCAAAGACATTTGAACAACACACTTTGAAGAAATTGAAGGCTTAGATTTCAAAAAAGTCTTGTGTGACAAAGTTGCTTTTCTGCTCAAATTACTTATTGTAAAAGGATTAATACTGGTTGGTGGAAACACATTGTCAGAAGTCAGCATTAATTTGAATGTACTCGCTGCTAAACAACAAAGTATAGCTGGCATTCCTCAGGGAACATTTGAGCAACTACAACAAATTATTGACATGGTGGCAGACAATAAGGTAAACTAAAATTAATAATAAAAAAATACAGAAAAATGTTATTCTTTGTTTCACATTTAAAATGGAGCAAGTTGAATGAAAAACAATTGAAGAAAAGAAAAAAAACAACACCAGAAGGCAAAAAATATATTTTGATAATAAAATGGATGGCTACATAAATTAAAAAGGGAGTCTTTGTAATTTAATGCCGCCGTTATGGAAAAGATATTTTTTGTTCATTTGAATTTTTTTTTTAAAAGGCAGGTATTTAAGTAGAAATGACTTGTATTAAAGCATGAAAGTATTCTAAGAATCGACTCTTATCATAAGAAAAGCAAACATACTGCTAATATACAAAATATTATGTCTGAATTGCTCATCTTGTGTATGACTATGTTTTAAATTGTTCTAATGTGTTGTGACAAATTTTTCAATTTTGCTTAAATTTATTTTCCAGGTGGAGCCACCGATGTATCATGTTTTCCCAGCTTGTGATGCACAACAAGTATATCAAGATTTAGCACAATGTCGGATTGTAGGACGTGCTATTCTGAGTTATATGGACTCAACACAAACACTTGATAACCAGCATTAGATCTGAACAATTCCAAACAATTTATCTGTGATTTATTCTATGAACGACTGACGCCCCCCTCAGGGATTCAGAAAACTCGCAAACAATCAGTAGTTTGTTGAGCACGCCCCGTAGAGGCTCAAAGGAAGTTAATACCACTAGGTCATTGCTGTTGTAGGCAACAGTCAGTCTGGAAAAACAGAACTTATTTCAAATGGTGCTGTGATATTAATTTAAATATTCATGAACATGCAAATTAGTGTATGACTTGAATATATGACCTTTTGTTTATAATGTGTAAAACTTTAAAATTGTACATTTTGAACATGTTCTGAACTGAAGGTACATGAAATTCATTTAGAAATGTTAAGAATTATATAAATTTTGCCATCTGAAAAGAAAGAACTCGTGAAAAAATTGTATACAAGTTTGTTGTGAACAATTGGAGAGAAAAAGTGAACAAAAGTTGTGAAAGTTGTAAAATATGCATGTTTGCTTGCAATTGAAAATGGCATTATTAGTTTTTAATGTAATTTCGATATAGATATTTTTTCGTTGCAAAGAGACATTTTGTGAGCAGTTGGGAGATTTTTTGCAAACGGTCAGTATTTAAGTGCTGGGAGTTATAATCTAATTTGGTGCAATCTATACAAGTTGTGTGGATGTTAGTGCTAATTTTGTATGGACATATATGGTTTTCTTATAGTGTTAATTGTGTATGAAATTATGGTTGACTTGTGCTAATTTTATATGGAAGTACACTTGTGCTAATTTAGTGTGGAAGAATTGTTTCATGTGTGTTCAAATTGCATGAAAGGTACAGTTTACATGTGTAATTATTGAAAGATTGGTTGTTTAAAACTTGTTAATGTTTTATATAATTGTAAAAGAAATAAAGTGTAAGAAACACTCTATTTACATTTTTATCTGACAGGCATGATGAGAAAGAAAGAAAAAATACCCAGCACTTTTGGGAATCAAATGCCACAGTACTTTTCTATCCAAGTTGAGTACCAGCCTTAACCTACATTTTGACAACAGTTTTAGGTCAAGCATAGATAAAGTGATGTCTTAAGTCAGATAAAAACTTCCACTTGCCTACCAACATGCATGTATAAAGGAACTCAATCATACTTAATAACATATGATAACACTCTAAACAGATAAAACTTTACTTTTGCTTTAAGATCATATAAAAGGATACATAGGATGTACGTGAAAGAGACAGCAATCCTACAGGATACATCTAAGAAAGGCATTTAAGTTAGCTTTATTAGGGAAAATATCTTCACTGGAAAATTGAAAGCTTATTTTATCCGATTATCAAATCCTTTGCCTTCTTGGTTACTTTTTGTTAACTCTACCACTTCAAATATTGGTCACTGAATGTTAGATCTACAGTTAAATGGACGCTTTAGTTTGATCAACTGGTATGTGAATAAAACATGAAAAAAGAATTATAGAATAAAAACAAACAAGAGTTGGACAAGTCGAAGATTAACAGCAAATGTGAAAGATGTGTGAACAGTAAAACATTCCTTTGTCGTTTTATAGATCGATCACAGCAGCTGTTGTTTTCGTATTGGAATTCCCGAATTTATGCAGCACAGCAGAAAAAAAACCGTTGATATTTAAATTATTATAAACAAACAAAAAACTAGTAAATAAACAAGAATTTAAATTGAATAATTATTTTGAGAAACACATTGCTGTAACTTTAATACAGCGACCTTTAGATGTTGGTGTTGCAAGGTTTATTTCGCGTTTACAAGTACTTCAAAGCGACTTTATTGTGTTTTAAAACCGTCGGTAAAACAAAGATTTTTATGGCGTACATGGTACATGTAGTACGAGAAAAACTTGGCAGGCATTTAGTTATTAGATAATAGCTGTAACTTGTAATTATTATCACGATAACAAGTTCATGTAGTCGAAAAACATATTTGTCTTTATTTGTCAAAATAGTGTTATGGTTGCGGATTTAGTTGTTTGTTTCAAGTACATGACCTAAATTTGGGTCATTTAACTTTATACGAGAAAACAGCGTTTATGTATTGACCGATTTAGTAATTTAGTATCCGTTATGCAACTGTTTAAAAGTCGATTTTATAACGGCCTGGGGTTATTTTTGTCTGAATGTATAACAGGAATATGTCGAGTTTTCTTAAACAGTCTAAAATTTGTTGCTTAAATTCATAATGACATGTTATTGAATACAATATTAAATTGGAAAAAAGAGATTTGCTCTGGGGTATTTAATATATTGTTAGTACACTTGTTCCAGATATTTGCTTTATTTTATGATAACTTATCGATCACATCCCTCATTACCCTGTACACTCAGCATCTTTTTCAAACTGTTACTCCCTCCCGTTTTAATACTTTTCATCTTTTGATATCCCCAATTGCATTTTGACCTCCAAACTATCTCTTATTTTTCTGCTGACGTATATTAACAAAAAACGTAAACAAACTCTGCTATCGATTTATCTTCCCTTGTCATATTACCAGTGCAACGAACTGAGAAATATTGAACTAGGTCACGCTTTCACAGTGAATTATTTGTTTACAACGGAAAACACTGACTAGATATTAGTCATATCATTGCCGCATAGAAGAAAGAATATCATTGACGTGTTTACGTAATTGGAATCACTTGACCACAAGTGGAAAACATTTAACCGTACACTGCACAATTCCATGCAAACTATCACGTTCACTCCGGTACAATCGGTTAATATTATTAATGTGACGTAATTTACATTTTTGACACCTATCGCTTTGAAGGACGGGGTAGGGATAAACTCATCATAGATAATAGAATTAAATTTTATATTTACGCCAGACGCGCGCTTCGTCTAAAAAAGACTCATCTGTGACGCTCGAATCCAAAAATATATTGTCAAACATTTTCGTTTCCGATTACTTACTCCAGTATGTTATAACATTAGATTACAACTTTAATAGATATTACGAGGCGAAGATCTCATATTGATTGAGAGGTTAACCCATTACAAGGTCAATGCCATACTAAGTCAAAAATAAATAGTGCAGCCAGAATAGTTGCTTCCAGATGCTAAATCAAACACTACATATTTAATTGAAACCATATTTGTATATATGGTTAAATGAAAAAAAAAAGAAGATTCTAATTGATTTGGAGGTCATACCCAAAATGTCAAGGTCGAAGTAACTTTAAAATGTCCCAAATAATGAAAAGTGGTTTCCGCATACTTAATCAAATACTCATTTGCGATTGAAATATTAGTGGATGTATGGTTATTCATAATGAGAAAAAAAATCCCTTTTGAATTTGGTGTCCCTATATCGAAAGTCAAGGTTATCGCTCTTACAAATAGCTTTATTTAGGACACCTTTGGTGTCTATAGCATTACATGTAAAATTCATACTTTAAGAAAAAATTTGCCATCAGGTCAGTGAATGTGTTTCCCGCTGATGACTTGGAAAAGGGGATCCTTGATTTATGTAGTTGGTACAACATTCAAAACAAGGCAAAGATTAAAAAAAAAAAAAAAGATTAAAAAGGGATCTAGCAAGAATAGTCCATTCTACTGCAAGTCAGCTTTGCCTGAGGAAATCGTGTAATGAGTATTATGAAAAACACAAATACCTTTATTATTGTACACAGAAATAAAATCGGAGAATGTACTTTACAAGACATGGTGTACTTTTGTATTTGATCGAGCGATGTGTATGTGTGAAATATCTTATAGTTTGTAATATTAGAGTCCGAACATTCAAAATTACTGACTTAGTAATAATTAACTTTATATATATATAAATATATTTCACAAAAAGTAGGCAATCAATTCAAATACAAAATACATTCTGTAGCACAGTATACTTTTGCTGCAAGCCCATCCTTTCCAAAAAGCTTAACAGTAGCTATTCCAATCACTTAGAATAGCGTACATTTTACTTCCTTCTGTTTGCACACATGTGAAATGTCAAGGTGAATTCGAACCAAACTCGATATAAAAAATGATACAAGGTTTTGGAATAAAATACTGATCACGCCACGTTAGACATTGGAACAATGATTTCGAGCCTATACTTTATATGCAATTTTCAATATTGCAATACCTTTATAATTTCTAAATTTATAAACGGACACTTTTAGTAAAGTTTGTTTAATCATGTCAGTACCGAAGTACTGGCTACTGAGCTGATGATACCTGATAGTCCACCAGCACAGGTATCGACCCAGAGATGTTAAAAATTGAAAACAACACGTTTAATAATTGCATGCGTCCGAGGCGCTTTTCTAGATTTACCCTTATTCCTAATAGGTCTTTCAGTACATTTACAAATATATCATACGTCTACAGGGATCATGCTTATAATGTACGTTGTCCTTAAAACTAGTAACTGAAAACAAATGAATCAAAAAAAAAAAAACAATTACTTAATCAGTTAGGACCAAATGGGTCTAATAAAACCTTGACTTCAGTTATACTTTGATTTCAATGTAGAAATATTTTACTTCCTACAAACTGCTTCCGTTTCAGATTTGTATGTTAAACTCGATCCAAACATCACATTATTGTTCTCCATTGTGACAAACGTATGACAAGGTGAAGGTCAAGTCTCCATTCCATTCGTTCTTCGAGTTTTGAATATGATCATACTCAATTGTACGCAGTGGTTTCTTTATAATAAACGAAGAATATGAGTCATATCAATATAATTGTTGTCCATGACCCAAGGGTGTGTCCTAAATCTAAGACCTTGATACAATGATGTCCTTGTATACTATCATTACCATACCTATATGATGCACCATGTATATAATACGAAGAATACGTACGCAATTTGTATAAATCAGCAGAAGCTTGAAGATAGTATTGTAATGTCAATAAGTCTAAATAGAAATAGACAAACATACGAGTTTTTCTTGAAAGTGACCTGTCATTCATTGAAATTGAATTTAGAAGATATTGAATGTAATCAAAAGTCATTTTAACTTGTTGAAATGGACATTGCATTTCCCTTTTTTTAATTGAAAACTGACATCAACATTACGAGATCAGTTGTATCTTCTAAAACCATTACCGCATGTCTCTGATAGAAGTAAAATGCAGATCATGATGTAATTAGTGAAATCGACGGGGAGGGGATTACAATAATATATTACCTACAGTGATCACGTAATTGTGGTCGAAAACTTAATATTTATCCCCATTCCAGTTAGTTATTTTCATACAAATTGTATGCCTATTTTTGGCAGTTGGATTTGTCAGAATTGTATTTTTTTATTAATTGATTATCTGCTTTCTATCTTTTATTGACAATTTTTACTGCAATTTCCTTGTACGGACCCCATCACGAGTTGATTGACTGTTATGGAATAACCGTTTCAGAGATGATATTGGATATGTTCCTTCTGTCGTAACTACAATACCCTTCCCTTTTCATGAATGTGACCTACCGAATTAGACTATATACCGGATTTGTAACAACATAAGCAACACGACGGGTGCAATATGTGGAACAGGATCTGGTCACACTTCCGCAGCACCTGTGATCATCCCCAGTTCTTGGTGGGGTTCGTGTTGCTTCGTCTTTAGTTTCCATGTTGTTTCTTCTGTATCATTATTTGTCTGTTTGTCTTTTTATTTTCGCCATGTCGTTTTCAGTTTACTTTCTAAATATAAGTTTGACTGGCCACCTGGTATCTATTGTCCCTCTTTTGTTATAGTTCGTTTAAATCTATTGCTCAGATAAAAACTGTAAAGAATACATGTTTTCCAGTAAGCATTTTATCAAATGTAGAATGTGCTTTATACATATCCAAGTACAATACGCGTCTGGCGTGCTAAATTATAGTCCTGGTACCTTTGATAACTATTAGCGCAGTTTCTTTTTTTTCTTTTATATAAAGCATACAGAACAAAACAAGTAAATAATGAGAGGAAAATACTTAGTTGCAACAATTTATAAGAAACAAAGAAAAAAAAAAAACTACGATGAATTAGAAGATACAAATTTAAAAAGAATTATGAGTTTCAATTCCATTTAAAACTTTTCTTCAGACAAGTTCCACTGATGACAATCGGAATTTTATCACTCTGTTTTCTGTTATGTTTACTCGGAGTCCGCCTGTTTAGTCTTTAGACGTATTCGTGTCGTAGTTATTGTATTCCATTTATATCATTAATAGTGTTTTCATCTTATATCAAGAATGAAAACTCGTTTGATTCCAAATTCCGTGCGTACGTCACGTATTTCTAGAATAACCTTCATCGCGTAAGTTTGGAAGGTCAAACATAATGTCTTGTTTGTTATTGTATCTTAATTTTAATGTTTATTAATTTCTTTTTATAACTACAGGATTGATTACCGTTGAAGTGTCATTCAAGTTTATTTACATAGGGAAATGGTAGTACGCAAAATCCAAGTTAACTTTTGGTCTACTGTAACACATATAGGACAAAACGGGTCTTCACTAAGTAAAACAAAAACAAAATAATATCGGTTGTGTGACTATGACACGTGTTTTTCTTTACTATATTCAATTAGATTGTTCATATTTGGAAACTAACTATTTTAAATTGTTGAGACCATTTCTTCAAAAAGAGCAAAACAGTCGTAATGTAACAATTGCATCAGGTATTTGCTTAGTTGATGAGTCCAATAGAATCATATCAGTATGAATGAACAGCTTCTTGACAGATAAAGTTTCATTGGATACTTATAGTCGACCAGTAGCTGTACCAATCCATCTGATGCTAGCAAAGAAAGTGTGGTACTAAGCAAGGCATTTGTTTTACGATTTAACTGTCATCAGATTCAATTTACTCAATACTCTTCTAATTAAGCCATAATAGTTATCAAAGGTACCAGGTTATAATTTAGTATGCCAGACGCACATTTCGTCTACATAAGACTCACCAGTGACACTCAAATCCAAATATTTATAAAGCAAAACAAGTACAAAGTTGAAGAGCATTGATGATCCAAAATTCAAAAAAGTTGTGCCAAATACAGCTAAGGTAATCTATGCCTGGGATAAGAAAATACAAAATATTTTCAAAACTTAAACGTTACTTTAGGTCCTTTTTTCATTTTTCAATATTTATAGTATGTTTTGGATGTTCCAATATGTTTTTGCATTGCTCAATACTGAAGAAACATTATTTGTCGAAATGTGCATATAATGCATCAAAACTGGTATCGTTTCAACAAGAAATGTTGTGAATGGCTTTTTTCTATGAAGAAATAGTTTCACAGTTGTTGGTATATGCTACTACAATTTAAGCAGAACTTTCGTTGCCTGTTTCGTTACTCTTGTAGATCAATGGACTATATGTGTTTATCAATACAGACATAATATGTATCATTGACAGTCCAAGAGAAGATCGTTATTATCCAATACAGTAAATTTTTGAAAAAAGTAAAATGGAAAAATTACGGAATTACAAGGGAAACTCAAAATGGAATATCCTTTATCAAACAGAAAAACAACAATTTCAAACACATCAAACGAAGTGAACACAGCTGTCATAATCCTTACTTAGTACTGTTATGTCCTTATATAGAAAATGAAGGAGTAAAGCAGGGTTTATAGCCAGCGAATAGTTTTAACTAGCTTTCAGTAACTGCGAGTATTGTTCAAACGATCCTCTATGTCTTTGTTTTGTTATGTATTACCCTAAAATAATAATAAAAAAAAAACAGTATATGTTGAACATAACTTTTCAGTGCATTATTGAAAGATAACACAATTTTGAAAGAAAGTTGTCAACAGCTTTAAAAAATGTTTATATTTACCGGGTTTAACGCCTCTTATTAAGCAAAGACTAAGGTATAAAGATTTGTTAATGTTATGTAATTTTTATGTATACAGAGACAAGGTGAGATTTTATCATTAACCGAAACCTTGTTATAAGACGAAGGTCTGTCACGTACGAAAGCAAAACGGAGTAATATAGGTAAAAGAAGAGTTGGGTGTTAAAACAAATATATTTAACAAAATGAGATGAAAAACATAAGACAATTAAAAAGTCAATTGTTCATGAACAATTGAAAGGTCTTTCCTTTTTTCTTTTATTGATAGCTTTCTTAGTTCAAGGACTTTTATGTTCATAACAAGTGGTTGATAAAAATATTACTTCCAGTAATAAAAATGTCATATGTACTATTCATAGTCTTTCAAGTTAAAACAATAAGTGATTGCTAAGGACTTATATGTCGTTGCTAGGGAAAAAATGTCATTTCCAGTATTAAAAATTTCAAAATATTTCTTGAGTTCCTGAAATTATCATCCCAAACGGGAATCGAATCAGGAACATTTTGTGTCAGTAGTCCGATGCACTAACCACTACACCACGGCTCTATTCATAGCCTTCTAAGTTCAAACATATATGGCTGCTAAGGTGTTTATGTCATTATGACCTTGACATCTGACCTTGACCTTACTTTGTAGATCTTATTATGCTGAACAGTTTTGCAATTCAAAGTTTTTTCTATCTCTTACCTCTTTTGATTTATATGGAAAAAATCATCATTTCGGACCCGAAAAACAGTTTTCGTGCCCTGGGTCCATAATAGTTGGTCCAATAATTTTGAACCCAACATAACAATGTAGATCTTGAAAAGACACACATTTTCTTCGTTACATTTTATCAGCCATCTTTTACGGTTATTGAGTAAAACTGATAACAAGCTAAGGTAAAAATCTAGGTCATGATAGTTATCATGACCTTGACCATTGACCTTAGGTCAATATGCATGACGACGTGAATTCATGATCATTTGTGAAGATCCTATGTGACTACAACGTACGGTTTCTGAGTTTTAGTAGCCAACCGACACTGTGTAATTTTCAAAGGGACATAACCCTGCCAAATGAGTCGTTGAATCTTTTCGATCCAAAATGTAACGAAGAACCGGGGTTTGTTCCTGAACAAATGCCACCCCTCGTTTTTTTTTACCTATTATGGTTAAGGAGTTAGAATGATAGCAAGGTTTTTGGTGTTAGGGGAGATAACCGCTATAAAGGAAATGTTACGGGGTCGTGCCCTAACCAAAAGATAGCTATTGGTCAACCGATACTATATACCTAATATCATTTTAATATGTCGCGTACTTTTTTGGGGAAATGTCATTAAAGTTTGACGGAAAGAATAATAATAATAATAATCAGAAGAAGAAGAAATGCAGTAAGGTCTTTCCTTATAGTGAAAGGAAAGACCTTAAATATACAAAGTACATGAAAAGAAAGACAGTTAAAATTAGAAAACAACACGTTTGATAATTCTATGCGCCCGGAGCGCTTTTCTGGATTAAACTTCATCAGGAACTCTTAAAGCCAAACATTTGAAATCCGAAAATGTATAAGTACTGAAACCGTTGAAGAGCTATATGACAAAAATACATAAAATTAATAACCAAATTCATCTAAAGTCAACTTTGCCTGAGGGAGTTGAAACTTTAGTTTCTTAATAATTTCAAAATTTTATAAACGGACAATTTTAGTAAAGTTTGTTAAATCATGTCAGTACCGAAATACTGACTACTGAGCTGGTGATACCCTCGGGGACTGATAGTCCACCAGCAGAGGTATCGACCCAGTGATGTAAAAAATTGAAAACAACACGTTTAATTATTCCTTGCGTCCGAAACGCTTTTCTTAATTTACCTTCATCAGGAAAGATCAAAGCCAAGCATTTTAAAATCCGAAGATGTATTTCAAAATGTATAAACGGACAATTTTAGTAAAGTTATTTATAAACATGGTAGATGTTTTTGTATGTATGGATCGATTTATCAGTGCCATTTTGCTCATAAAGTACCTATTATAAGGATATAGATTTATCTGGTACTAACGATTAAATTGCCTACATTGAAAAGTATGTTGTATAATTAAACACCAAAGAGAACGCTTAAAGAAGGCGAAATATTACATCTTTTATTCATTTATACCACAAAAGTATTACCAGTTCGTTATGGCATTTTTATCACATATTTGTTATGAATACCTTAGGTTTTCCAATATGCAATAACCTCAAAATTGCCCGGGTCAAAAAAGAGTATATTGATATTGTGCCCTGATTCCAAATGACGTGACATCATTGCGTCCTTAACGACAACGGCGAACAATGACGGTGTTGTAATTGAACTTTTTTCTCCTCTCTGCAAAACTTATGGAAAAGGGCATGTTATAATCTGTACTTATTATCTTTTAAAATTAAGCGATATGATATGAAAGGATTCAGTTTATATCACCAATAACGTTAAAAAGTATCACTAAACATGCAAAAGGATAAAATATAAATTTAATCCGCCAAAACCTTGACGTAAGATCATGTTTAGAAGATAGCAAGAACTTCACCGAAAAATTATGAGAAAAAGAGAACGAAAAACGGGTTTAATTTGTTAAAACAAACCCATAATTTATAATATTGTGACCTAAAGATGTTTGTATATGCTGATAAAACAGAACAACTTTAATCGAAATGTTCAGGACTAAATGTAAAAGAGGGACGAAAGATACCAAAGGGACAGTCAAACTCATAAATCGAAAATAAACTGACAACGTCAAGGCTAAAAATTAAAAAAAAAAGACAAACTGACAAACAATAGTACACATGACACAACATAGAAAACTAAAGAATAAACAACACGAACCCAACCAAAAACTAGGGGTGATCTCAGGTGCTCCGGAAGGGTAAGCAAATCCTGCTCCACATATGACACCCGTCGTGTTGCCTATGTGATAACAAATCCTGTAAATAGTCTAATTAGGTAGGTCACATTCATTAAAAGGGAAGGGTATTGTAGTTACGATGTAAGGAACATATCCGATATAATCTGTGAAACGGTTATTCCATAATAGTCAATCAACTCGTGATGGCGTTCGTACAAGGAAATTTTCGAACGGATGATTTACCAATTACCATTATATACGGTCATTGAGTTTGAAAAACATGTCTTGAAGCTTATAAAATTCATTGTTTCCTTTTTTGGCATATAAGCTCCGGGCTAAAGTTCGAATCAAGATACACGAAACAGTTTAAGTGCATCAAAATGTTAAGAAAAACCGAAATAACCTGATATTAGATCTGCTACGGAGGAACAAAGGGGTTGAAGTACAGTTTGATTATTAATAAATAAAATTTAAAGATATATATGTAAATTATGCCTGAACTGAAGTTTCAATAATCCGTCGGTAGTGGAATAATTATTTTAAGATGAAACATATCTTCTTTTTGCAACAGATATTATATTTTCACGACAATAAGCAAAATGATAAACGAAATAAGTCTATCCATACATTTGATAGGCAACGTTGAATCAGGCTCAAGTTTGAGGTTTTTCTAGATGCGAAACATTTTTTTTCTGTTTATATTCAATTGCATACACAAGGTATTATTTTATCATAATTAACCGATAATTTATATTGGGACAACCATCTGTCACGCAAATGATATTTTGATAACATGCGCATTACTTTATAGTTTTTATAGTTATTTTGTCAATTTTCAATGCATTAAACTCATATTCAGATAAATCTTATCCATCAACAGAAACTTTTCAGTTTGAAATATAGTTATTTCATATCTCGAGTTTCATATTTTAGATGTGTCTATTATTATGTGTTTATCTATATGTACATGCTATACTAATACATGTAATACTTGTGCTACTCTTAATGTATGATGTAGTCACCATAAATATACGATAAAGATAAATGTACAAGCTGTTTTTGCATAACAAACATTGAACATATGTTACGTAAGTATTTATTTTAATTCTCACAAATCCTCAATGCCACTGAGTCATATCTGACTTGTTTATTTTTATGACAGTTGCGAAATATATTTGTAAATATTGCATTATTATCGAAAAATGATATCGACATAAACATGATATATTTTCAATCTATATATTAGTATTAAAACGTATTTTACCTATTTATGTTAATTACATTTTTGTATATCATCGTCATAATTTATCCTATAAATAGATATGGATAAAGATTACTTGAATTTATTTATACATCAGAATGCTTAAATTATAGATTATACGGTATTTTTAACAAACATCTTTTTTTTTCAAAAGTACTTTCACTACTATGTAGGTGTAAACTTGATGTCAATTTAACCATGATACAGCATTGATTTTGTATCCTAAAACGAGATAATGTAATTTCTTTCATTAAGATGTAGAAATAGTACTACAGTTTTACCTACTTATTTTTCTAGAGTTCTTTTCTTTTATTACCGTGCAATATGTTGTTGATCTAGTTTTGATAGTTTACCTTTGTTATGGTGCTGTTCGTCTCTGACCCCCTACTGGTATATAGACACGGACCGTATGAAAAAAAACAAATCATCAATATATGTTTTATTGGACGTCTGAAAGAAAATCCTCAATATATGTTATAAAGAGTAAAAAAATCCGAACTCGGAGAAAATTCTAAACTGAAAATTCCTAAGCAAATGTCAAAATAAAAAACTCAAACACATCAAACGAATGGTTAACAATTCGTATTCCTGACTTGGTACTGGCATTTTGTTATGTCTAAAATTGTGGATTAAACCTGGCTTATAATTGGCTAAGCTCTTGCAAATAATTCATTAATATGCGTTGTTTGTGATCTTCAAAGGGATTATGGTCCCATATCCGTTTGAACCCCGAAAAAAAATATTGTATTAAATTGGAGTGTTGTCTTGATTTCAACATAAAAATCATTCTGATGTTCGGTGTTTCTTTACAGGTTATAAGGGCTCATTTAATTAAAACGTTAAAATTGTGAAGATTTCAGTAATTTAGCATGACTTAATGATGTTAGTACCCGATATATGTGCATTACATTATCAAAAACAGCCCATATTTGTGTAGCTGGAGCATTATACTTTTCAATAAATAGCTAAAAGATAACATTGTCACAATTTTGTAAAACTGCTATATTTTGGGACCAAAAAGGGGTCTTACTGAACCTACTCCTTTATCCTTTTGTCGGACGCTATTGTTCTTGTTTTTTTTCTATCTACATATCATAGTTTTTTTTAGCAAGATAACATAATGTAATGTACTACGTAATTCACTCTGAAAATATTTATTTCTTTATACATGCTCATTTTTGGGAATGACCAAAGACACGAAACAGAGAAAAAGAACGAAGACAGCGAGAAAGAGATAGATGTAAAATAGAAAAAAAAAATATATTTAGAATATTACAAAAGAGCACATTGAATGACAACAGACTAGGAATGAGTATAATAGTACCAAGAAAGAGATATGATAAAGACATAATTTTTCGATCGGTTTGATTGAGGTCTGGAGCTGGCATGTCAGTAGTAGTAGGCTTTTGTTGATTTATGTATCTGTCATTGTAACTTTGCTTAGTTTCTTGTGTTACCTATTCTGACATCGGACTGTTTTAAACGAAGTTTTACTGTGTGTATTGCTATATGTTTCTTTATTCTACCTTATCTAGAGATCACGAGTCAGGAGCTATGGACTTGTTAGTCTTGTATGTTTTTAATTTTTATTTAATTTTTATGTTTTAGGGTTTATTATGACTTCCATTTTCCCTTAGTACTACACAATTTAATTAGGGGCCAACTGATGACCATCTTCGGGTCCGGATTTTTTTCGCTGTGTTGAAGACACATTGGTGGCCTTTGGCTGTTGTCTGATCTTTGGACGGGTTGTTGTCTCTTGACATATCCCCATTTCCATTCTGAATTTTATTGAAAGATTTAACAATGTTACACACACTTTATCGAATTCAAATAATAACAATACAGATTTTATCTTCTGTCAGAATAAACCTTGAACATGTAGAAGCTTGGAAAATTCACTATTTTTTATTCCTCATGTAAGCTTTAGGCGAAATCAATGAATCTCGTTACATTAACCAGTTTCATTGTTTTAAAATATTAAGAACTAACAAAGTGGCCTGATTACAAATTTGTACATGTCTGGTTTGTTTTCGTATAATTAGAATAATTTATCAGTGAAAATTATACATAAGTATGTATATCGTGCCTGTTTGAAGTACTGTTTCCTGAATGTAAAGAACCCTTGCATATTGCAGACTGTAATGCCACTGATCCAGTTATAATGATACAAATGTATCATCTCAATTTGAGGGTAAATATTATATTAAGATAAAAAATTTCCACTACTAAGAAAATCATATATTTAATAAAAAGTAAGCAAAACGATAAATAAAAAAAAGGCTATGAATATATTTTTAATTAAAAGATGAATCAAGCTATGTTTTAGGTGTTCTATGAAGAATTAATCGTTGAATTTAGTGTCTTTGTATTTGCATAAACAAGGTAATATTTTATCATAATTAACCGATAACTTATTTCGGGACAAACATCAATCACGCAAATGATAGTATAAAGAAATGCGTATTTTTTAAACACTTGTTGTCATTTTGTCAGCTTTCAATGCATAAGATGATAACCTTAGCTGTATTTGGCAAAGATTTTAGGACATTTTGGTCCTCAATGCTTTTCAACTTCGTACTTTATTTTGCTTTTTCACTTTTTTTATTCGAGCGTCACTGATAAGTCTTTTGTAGACGATACGCGCGTCTGGCGCAAATACAAAATTTCAATATATAGAAGTACATACTATGATACTTATTACGCAAAAATATGTACTTTATTGTATATTTAAATTTAGCAGTTTACATCCTTCCTTTATGATGTTAAACGGAATTAGCTTTCAACAAACATTGGAAGAGCATTCACCTTTTGTTTGTGTCACCAACACTGTTGCTAATTTTAACCACACAGTTGCATTGACTAAATTCTTTCTTCAAAAATATATATCATTACACATTGGTAAAATATACTCATGGACGTACTTCACACTAAAACATGAGTTAAATGATAGATTCGCATGTTGGGAAATGATCAGCGACATGCAGACTGACAGAAAAAAAGTTACAAAGAGAGAGATGAAAAATCCCACAGAAAGAAAAGAAAGAAAAAGAATAAAGAACAGAACTGGTTGATTACCTAAAAAGAAGAAAGAATTACATCTTACATTATTATCTTTTTTTCAGTTTCATAAATGGTCATAATTGTATCAAAATGTCAAGCAATAATTTTGACTAGTTTTTCTTTCCTTCCTATTATGAATATATACAAGAATCTGGCGTTGCTGGCTTCGTTGCGTTTACTAGTTGGATATATTTCTGAGCAACACTATCGAACTTTTAACTGTTTTATGTAGGTATCTTCCAGCCGTAGGTAGACACTATTGACCATAATTTTCAAAAAATGTGCCGTTTTTATATCTTTGTTTAACAGTCATCATTTTGGAAGATGCAATATCAATGGGTTTTATTGTACGTTACAGTTTCAAGACAAATTATAAATATAGGCATTACAATTTGTATGCGCATGTGAAACTGGTACAACCCAATCCAATTATTTACCCTAACCATGTCAGGTTTTCTGAACCACGTATATTTATCTTTTTAAACTACAACTGCTAGAAGCATTATAAGTATGTAATAAATTTCAATATTCACTTTTAGATAGACAATTTAGAGTATAATAATTAATATACATCTGACAACAACAGTGTTAATACCAATTTTACTTAATAGTTTTTTTATACTAGGCCATAAAAGTTAACCCTATTTTGATAACTTTGACTTAATCTATAATTTTAGAAAAGAAATAATCATAATGGGGTAATTATGTTTTCCAAGTTATTTTAAATAAAGTAATGATAATGTTAAAGCAGGGAATCTTCAGGAAATTTTGTCAATAACACAGTTGAAGCAGACAATGAAACTTTCATATTTAGCTGCATTGTACAGAGCAATATTGATGCCATGCAATGTTTTACAGTGTTTCACGCACGTCATATACTTTTCAGAATGTTAGTCTTAAAGGAAATACATGTAAAGTTATTAAATGTAACTGTTTATTCTATTTTGATCGCAATGTTGATAAATAATTTATCGGATTAACATGTTAAAATAACCACATCTTTTGTTCTGTCTACAGGAACCTTTTGCGAGTTAGTATAATCAGATTTAAATACAAGTTGGTTAAAATTTTAACAGACTGTGTTAAAAAGTGAGAAATCCATAAAAATACTGATTGACGTTTTTTTCCCATTATGACTGTTAATGTTTATTCACAACCACTGGGTCGATACCATTGCTGTTGGAGTTTTTATTCCCTGGGGTATCACCAACCCAGTAGTCGACTAGTACTTTTTTTAACTCATGAATATATTACCTTAGGTGTATTTGACCAAACCTTTATGAATTTTTGGTCTTCAATTCTCTTCAACATCGTAATTTATTTGTTTTTTTTTATTCGATCGTCATTGATGAATGTTGAGTAGACACAACGCGCATTTTGAATATACTCGTTGTCATCTGAAGAACAGAAATACTAGAATGGTCAATAAAATCAAGATGGTGTCCATAACAATATGAAATATGATTCTCAAGTTTGATAATGTTTTACTGTCGGTTTAGTGAGTAGTTTGTTTGTTTCTATTTAGATTTGAAAAGAGTATCTTAAAGAGAGATTAACTGGTATCAACAATGAGTTAAACCCATACTGCGTTTATAACCTTTATAGTTATAAATTTCTGTGTCAATTCGTTTGTTTTTGAGAGTTGTCTCATTTACAATCATACCACATCTTCTTGTTTTTATATATTACCTTTCAATCTTCTGTTTAAAAAATGAAAACTAGTTTTCTATTTTTAAATTCTGTTTTAAGAAATGAATATAAATTTCAAGCTTGATGACAGATAATCAATTACTTGTATATTAAGCATTTAGTTTAAGGAGAATGATAAATTAGACGACAGGTTTCAGTTTTAACTAATTATATCTAAGTAGTTGTATGCATGTTTTTCATAAAAGAAAAAAAAAAAACAAGTATCTTAAATGAACGACTTTGTTTCTTTGTTCAGAATTGGGAACTTAGTAATTTTTCAGCAAAAAAATCCGGAAAAGGGGGTACAATGTTTGTTTAATCAAGTCAGTCTACAGTTTTCAACAAAGATTCTTTCAAACTTACGAGCAGATTGTGGATATTTTTAAGTTTTGAATATGTAATTATAAGAATGTATTATTTCTTTTCTCATTTTTTGTCCATTTTCAATCAATAAAAAAGTCCTTGTGTTTGTCTATGTGGATATTTTGTAATACATTTGCATGTATACATTCTAAATTAATTTAATCTGTCGGGATTTTGTTTGAATTATAACAAACATTAGTGCTATTTTCAATTTGATATTTTGAAACAGTGTCAAAACTGAGAAATATTTGTTTTACTTTTTTAATTATTTACTTGACTTCTTGACATCAAATGTCGTTCTATTTATTGTTACGAATGATCGGATTAGACTTAAAACTTTAAAAAAAACCAGATCAAAATAATTTAACTGAAATCACGTAATGTTTTACATATCTAAAGACGTATTAACTAACAAATACAACAGCTGTAATTCTAAATATAGCAAATTAGTTTGGAGTTTTAGCTACGGATATTATTATGAACTGCAAATTATACTAAAGAAAGTAAAATAAAAAAAAATATATATCGAAGTCAAAGGAGAGTCCATTATCAAATAGAAAAATCAAAAGCTCAAACGCATCAAACGAATGTAAAAATGGTGGATAATACTTTCATTCATTTATTTTTGTATCTAGCTTAACGTCTCTCTTGTATGACAGTCGAATATAATTATGCTATGTTTGAAGAAAGCAAAAGACATAAAAAGTAAAATGTCAACAAAAAAAGACGCAGTCTTGTGTGGGGGTCCTTTCAGTCTTTCAACTGTGTCACCCAAATTCATAATTGATTTTCGTTCTTAAAAACAACTTCAGCTTTCATTACGCATTTTGTTTGTTATGCATTCGATTAGAAAGAATAATTAAATGGAAAATCAAATTCAAAATTATCAAACGTTAATGTTTGGTGTACTTTACAAAATTGGTAAAATACCTTTCATGCTATACATTAGGTTATATTTGTTATTCAATATTAAACAAATGATATGTAAATGAGCCAATTTTATGACCGATTGGAAGTTTTGTTTCTAGTCATTTACATTATTAGTTATGTAATACTTATCTACTTTAAATTTTTAAATCGGTCGAATAATACGTTTTATCAAGAACTTTTACTAATTGACCGGATTTTGATACATTTAACACAAAAAGAAATTATTGGCACGTCAAAGGCGCAAACTACATTTTTTATGCAGTTCGTGTTGCTTTTTATTTCTGTTTCCTTAAGGAATGTTAAGTAGACTGTTCTCTAACTTTTTGTGTATGTATTTTCGTCATTGTATAGTCTGTCGATATGTTTCAGTTTCATAAGTAATGTTTGGTAGACTGTTCTCTAATAATATGTATATGTATTTTCAACATTGTGCCTGTCGATATCTCTCAGTTTTTTTAACATTTTTTTGTAGACTGTTCTCTAAATTTTTATTTATGTATTTTTGCCATTATGTAATCAGTCGATATCGTTCAAATTCTTATGAATGTTTCGGTAGACTGTTCTTTAACAATTGTGTGCGTATTTCTGCCATTATGTTATCTGTTGATATATTTTCAGTTTCCTTTGAATTGTTTGGTGGACTGTTTTGTGAATGTATTGTCGCCATTGTGTAGTCTTTCGATATCTTTCAGTTATCTAGGTAATGTTTTGTCGACTGTTATCTAACTTTTTATGTATTTTTTTCGCCATTGCGTAGTCTGTTGATAACTTAGTGTTTGAATTTGCTTTGTCATATTTGGAAAGTATAAGAAGTGCTGTCCTTCCTCAATTATCCGGAAAAGGTTATTCAGTTAAATTGTCCAACACAAAATAAATTTTAAATGATTTTTGTTTTTAATAATAGATTTTAGTTAGAGGGGATTCACATCATTGTTTGTGTAAACATTTTAAAAGTTGATATATTCACGTTGCACTTTTAATGTGTTGTCCTTTTAAAAATGAAGTATTTCCTTTTTTATTTAGTCCGTGTTTGGTATTATTTATGCTCTTTTTAATGCATTTATGTATTTGCTTTTAATTAGTTTTATTGATGTCTCTTTGTCAATAATTATATACAAGCTTTTAGGTGTGTTTTGTGGGTTTTAAGATGATTGATCTAAAGAGTTTATTTGTATAGTCCTTGTATATACTGCTTTCTGGTATAGTCAAATATAACAACTCTCTAGAAATCATGTTAATTTTTATTGTGAATACGAAATCAGAAGTCTATAAATTTTTATACCTGTTGACTTTTACTAACAGGTCTAACCTATACTATATATTTGTCAACTCAATTAGATCAAGTTATGCGTTGTGCTCTGCAGACAGACAGGAGCCAGCATAAATTAATGACATTTACAATTCAATAATAAGTAGTGTCGAATTATGCAACCATCTATTACGATGATAATATCTAATAAGAGAAAATAACAAGCATATTGTATAACTCCATGGAAAATTGTTATAATTATATATTGGCTTACAAAAAACAAAATAACTTTACTACAGTTATGAATATCAGTCACCAAAGGAAACTTGCCGCATAGAAAAAAAATCTCATATTTTCAAAAGCAACCCAGATCAGCTTGCATCTTCGCCATGGCATAAAAGTACGGATATTACTTTCTGTGTTTTCATTTTCAGCTCTTCAACGTTTGTACTAGTTTAGGACATCCACATGTGTTGGCCTCGAGCATTTGTTGTGCACATGGTGAAAACAAAATTATACCGTTAATAATACTTATTAGTATTTCACAATACAGCCGTAAAAAAGCGAAATTAAGTCAAATATTGAAATTAAACATGATATCATTGTGCATTTGGTTTCCTATCTAAGAAAGCTAAGAGTTATTAAAACTGTCATGCCGTATTATAAAGCAACAGATTGTACAAAAAAGGAACAAGATAAATCGCACTGAATTTTAATGAAAAGAGTTTTTGAAGTTCATGTTAAACTTCAACAAATTCCCCCAAACAGATGATTGCAACATTTTTTACTCGTAAACTAATATATTTTATTGCTGACAAAATAAAGTTTTGAGGAATGAATTGAATATAAAACAATATATTGTAGACAAGCACTATGTGTGACCGACTATTTTAAAGTTAATGAGGATCAAGTTCACAGTTAAAAATAAATAATTAACTATTATTTTGTCCAATATCTAGAACATTATTAGTACGAGACACACACTACTTTTGTCGAGTGTCGTCGTAAAATAGACTGAGCGTGTCATTTCCTTTCTATCTTTTTATTTCTTTCAAATTCAACAAATAAACTGTTTTTGGCTAGCAAGAAGCCTTGCTAGACACATTTTTTTCTAATTCATAATCAACCACAACATGATATTGCTACGTATTATTCCGCAGTAAGCGAAAAAATACCAATTCTAAAGAATGAACAAATTCAACAAATTCTGTTTGGCCAGAACAAACATCCCATTCCCGCACTGTGAAAAAAACCGCTGCCACATGAAATCCAAATCTGTTTGAAACATGATAGATACCTTTCCCAATATTAAAATTCAACATAGCGCTCTATGTAGAAAGCCACACGTCCTTACTAGGAGCATGCATTGTTCATGTTCAATGATTTTCAAACACTGGGTCGATGCAACTGCTGGTGGAGTTTTATTCCCGGGGGTATACTCAGCTCAATAATCAGCAAGTCTGTGTTGACATGAATTATCATTGATATGGTCATAATTATAAATGAACCGTTTACAAAACTTTGAACTTTTGTAAACTGAGACTTTTCTACCTCTGACAGTAATAGATTACCTTGGTTGTATTTGGGAAAGCTTTTAGGATTTTTTTGGGTTCCTAAGTGTTCTTCAACTACGTACTTGTTTTAGCCATTAAACTTTCTATGATTCGAGCGTCACTAATGAGTCTCTTTAGACGAAATGCACGTCTGGCGTAAATATATAATTTCGATCCTGGTATCTATGATGAGTTTATTTACACGTTAGGAACACGTCATATTTGTTAACGAACTATCATAAATTAAACAATAGTGTAAAAGAGAAACATGAGGAAACGAATATATTTTATTCATCTGTGTGCCTTCAAAATTAAGGAAAAAATTGGTTTATTAGAATACTGTAATCATTTTAGTCCATATTCCGGTTATTTTTTTACAACGCAAAACTATTTTGATTTACATAATTGTTATATAATGGTACGATACCAATTTTCACAACTCAATTTTATACCTCGAAATCTGATCCATTTTTTTGTTGTCTTGAAACTCAAACATTTTTTTCCCAAGAATATGATACCATATTTGGACTAGAGTCAATGTTGGATTGATTCATACTACGGTTCCTATATTTAGTATTTTATGGGCTGATTTAAATTGTTTTTAAATCTATTGTCAGTCAACTCAGTTCGGGGTCATCATCTCAAAACAATATTGAAATTCATTTAGAAAAACGGGAACCCTCGATGGCACCACTGACAATCACACATTTAGGTAAACAGATACATTGGTCTGGGAATTGTGTGTCCCTTATAAGTGGGACGTTTTGGAGTGCTAGTTTTACTACCCAAAATTTAATAAACCTGTTTGTTTCTGTCATAAATTAAGTTAGTTCTTTAAAATTGACGAAGAAAGCAGAGTAGTGATGTTTCTCGTTTGGTTACTGTATAATTGCCACAAACTTAGCTGCAAGTTAAAAACACAGACTTAACTACATATCTTAATAAAAATACCTTTCAAATCAGGTTTATTACAGGACAAGTGTGAGCATCCGAGCTTTCAGGGACAATTTAAATGTATAATTTTGTTTGCTTACAGTTCACAATGGTAATATTGCTCTTCCAGGCGCGGAATAAAGTCAAAACCAAAAACGATTTTGTTGTTTTATAACTAAACAAATATAATTTTACATATCATGTAAAATCGTAAATGAAACCGAACTCAATGGCCCTGTGTCAAACCAAATTTATGAGATCAAGTATAAAAATAAAAACGTTGTTTATAGTTTTTACTATTGATACCATCACCTTAAAACTAGCATGCTACAGTTAGTGTCATTTAATAATAATCTTCCGTGACACTAAGATATGTAAATATTACATAATTATATATCATTGATGATGAAATATTGAGACATCATTGAAAATTGTCACTGCTGTTTATAATTATCTATGTGTATGATATCAAGAACCTTGAACTGTTAAGTAAGTTAAATAAGTTTGAATAAAGATAACTATTTTATCACATCCGTTGGCATGTTGTTTTATATTCTAAGTGTATGCATGTACAGCTCCAGACAACAGAAAATGATATTCATTCCCGAGGATGGACTAAAATATATAAAAAGTAGAACAGATTTTTTTCTTGGAGTTATTATTACTTTGTTAGTATAGATTATCAGGTTTTCTACACTTTGATATCGTAAAATGTCAGCCACGAGCCACAATGTGAACCTTTTTGGCGAGTGAGCGTAGCGAACGAGCTAAAAGTTTCACATTGTGTCGAGCGGCTGATATTTTACGATATCTATACGTAGAAAACCCGATTATCTGTTTATCGTTCTATTAATGGTATTTTTTCCTCTCCCTAAGACAGTTTTACGCTTAACGAAAGCAAGCTTGATAACGTCTCCTCTCGCATTGTGACGTCGCTGATAACTTCTCCTCTCACATTGTGACGTCGCTGATAATGCCTGGTCTCGTTTTGAAGTCTTGATACGAGAATTACGGAGCGACAGAGCAGGGTGATATAGTCGTAGGGAAGGACGATAATTAAAATTATGCAGCTCATTACAACATTATCTATCACTTGGTCGATATAACTGATAATGGACTGTAAGTCTCCGATGTTGTTATCAGGCAGGTACATAAGGATTTGCTATTGAAATGATTTATAAAATTAAAAAAGAGTGACGTAAGATTATATCAGAGGGACAGTCAAACTCATAGATTGAAAATAAACTGACAACGCTATGGCAAAAATAAAAAGACAGACAAATAATAGTACAGAAGACACAACAGACAAAACTGAAGACTAAACAACACAAACCCCACCAAAAACTTGGGTTGATCTCAGGTGCTCCGGCTACAAGTAATGATAATGAACGACCTAAATCGACACTTGAAATGTTTAACGGTCACCATGAGTAGTTTGTTAACTGATGGTACATGACGATTTAATATAGACATATTTCCGCTGTCTTTAATATTGATTAAGATATCAATAAATCGTTTGGTCAGTAATCTGAAAGTGTCTTTTTCCTAATTGTGACATGTTTACTGGGTTTGAATTTGCATTGCACACATATGAAAATTTCAAACAAAGGGTATCAAACAAAATGCAAATAAACAACAAATGGAGTTTGATGCGAATGTCATAAAAGTGAGAGGTTAAGCGCTATAAAACCAGGTTCAATCCACCATTTTCTAAATTTGAAAATGCCTGTACCAAGTCAGGAATATGACAGTTGTTATCCATTCGTTTGATGTGTTTTATCCTATGATTTTGCCATTTTATTAGGGACTTTCTGTTTTGAAATTTCATTGGAAACCAGTATTTTTGTGATTTTACTTTTTGCAGGTGACGATTACCTGGTCGACGCACCAGGTCTAGCTCCTTATGGAGTTCGTTTGATTCCCTCTGATTGTTTGTTACCTTGAATGGTCTGTTTTAATCGATTAACGAAATTGAAACATTGATAACCTACTGTCTTCTTAATATATTTGTTATTATTAATCGGTAGTCATGAAAATAACAGGTTAAGTGAAACACCACCAAACGTTCAGCGACTCATTGAAAAGGACTAGGGAAACCCTTGTTACTTATGCAGAAACGCTTATTAGTTGTTCCTTTGCATTTTACTCAATACCCTTTGTTTGAAATGTTCATATGTGTACAATTTTCAGTTTAACAAATGGATGCTCGTTTCTGGTATTTCTATAACCAGCCTGATCTCCAGGGTGTTGTTTAAACATTTCGACATAAAAAGTCTTGATAGAGGGTATATCTGACATTCAGACTCCTGTTTTAAGATGTATTATTTTGTTTAAATGAAGGTAACAGTAGTATGATAATAAACTCATTATAGATACATATATATAGGGTTAAAATTTTAAAATTTTATATATACGCCAGACGCGCGTTTCGTCTACAAAAATTCATCAGTGACGCTGGAATAAAAAAAATGTTAAAAAAGCCAAATAAAGTATGAAGTTATAGAGCATTGAGGACCAAAAATTCCAAACGGTTTTCCAAAGACTGCTAAGGTGATCTATTCCTGAGGTAGGAAAGCCTTAGTATTTCAAAAAATCAAAGTTTTGTTAACCGTTTATTTATTATGATGAACATATCAATGATAACTCAAGTAAACACAGAAATGCTGACTTCTGGGCTGGTGATACCCCCGGAGAAATAAATCTCAAACACCAATGGCATCGACCCAGTGGTTGTAAGCTCATCATAGATATCAGGATTAAAATTTTAGATGTACGCCAGACGGGCGTTGCGTCTACAAAAGACTCACCAGTGACTCTCGAATCAAAAAATGTTTAAAAAGCCAACTAAAGTACGAAGTTGAAGAGCATGAATTGCTCTTTTTTCATATGAACTGTTTGTCCTCGTCCTAAAACTACATTGTAATTTATCGCCTCAATGAACAATACAAGTGGCTGTTGACAGCATCAGCATTAATTAAACTAGCTAATTGTTATGTTTCCATTTCCATGAAAGAACATTGTATTTTCGTGGATTAACTTGATTATCATATGAATATCTATTAAATCATTTGGAAAGCTTACTTCTGTAACACAGTTTCTAGCACCTGAAGGTCTTTGTCCTTTTAAAAGTTGTTTTTAAAAAAGTAGTCTCGGTTTAATAAACACCTGTATAATTTCATTGCTCATATCTAGCTATAAAACCTGGTTTAATCCACCATTTCTACATAAGAAAATGCATGTACCAAGTCAGGAATATGACAGTTGTTATATGTTTATCTGATGTATTTGAGCTTTAGATTTTGCCATTTGATAAGGAACTCTCCTTTTTGAAATTGTCCTCGGAGTTCAGTATTTGTGTACTGCATATTTCTTATAGTTTTCAAACCAGTTAACATAATAATGTTCTTTTCTTACGTAAATATTTGATTTCCTTGTAATTTATTTTTTAACAATAAAACACCCTCCCTATGGTTGCAGCGAAATGCACATTCTGTGGTAAATCAATCAAAGATATGCTATTTCATTGATAAAATTAATGATATTGAAAACGATTTACGACAACAAAAAACAAGCTTGTTAGAAAGAATATCCTCATTGCTTATAAACGAAACAGCCATCTTCACTAAGGTTGGGATTTACAACACTAACATGTGTACAAAGTCATATGAGTATCTATAAAAACAATGTATTTATGTAAAAGTAAGACAACTTTCTTATTTGATAAACAAGTATGGTCTTGAGGAAACGATGATAGTCCGTCGGAAGGGGACGATAAATGGCTGACCGGTCTTAAGAGAGAGCCATATCTCTTGCACGATAAAGACACCCTTGTAGATTTCGAAAAAGAGTAGGCTAAGCCGCTACAAGGCAGAACTCGCACCCACAAAGTGGAAAGGGATTAATATAAGTTGCAAAACTTGTTTCCCAATCCACTATAAATAAATATGTTTAAACTAAACTAAACTAACCATGGAATTTTTTTAACTGTTGAAAAGTACGCTGGTATTTAAAATAGGATTAAAATTCTTTTCAAAAGAGAAAAAAGTGCATATTCAGATATATTTCACCTATTTGAGCATGACTTCTTTCAATTCACGGCCTTGAAAATATAAAGAATTATGCAATCATTTTATGTGCATGATACGTTGCCAATATACTTTTCAAGCTATCAAATTATGTTGTACGTTGTAATTTAATAAACAAAACAAAAAAAAATAATAAAAAAAACCCGCAAAATAGAACAAGTTACAAAAACATCCCCTTGAAAAGTGTAAAATTTGGAGATCAAAACCAATACAAAAGGAACAAAGCATGCGCATACATTGATATAAGAAAGATACACACATTGAGGAGGAATATAAAAACACACAATTCGAAGAAAGACAGAAAAATGCCGGGTAGATGGAGTTTCTCATTTGTATACAATAAAATTTCGACACATTTCGACAACACTAGACTCACCATAAACGCTCGAATCGAAAAAGTTTTAAAGGTTAAATAAAAAATGTTAGGGTATTATCAGCTCAAATGTCAAAACTTGACTACGGAATCTCTGTTTTCGATTTTTTTTTCGATTTTTTTTCGGAGTTTTGTAATTTTAGTTTTTTTTTGTTTTTTCGATACTGGCATGATTAAAATCAAATCATTCTAAATTTCCTCATTCGTAAATTTTGAAATTCTGAAGAAACTAATGTTTCAACTTACTAAGGCAAAGTGGGCTTTAAATTATTTGGCTATTATTTTAGTTAATTTTTGAATACATAGCTCATTTATACACTCTTGGCTATACATTATTCGGCTTTGAGCGTTCCTGATATAGGTAAATTTGAAAAAGATCTCCTAACGCATAAAATCATGACGTGTAATTTCTCTGTTTGTTTTATGTAAACAGTGACGGGAGGGATCAGAAAACGTTTTTAATAGAAACAAATTAGACACTCTACTGACCCATACGGTATATAACGTAAATATACAATTTTCAAATATGGAAAACAGGAACAACATTAATCAGGTCTTCCGAAAGCACTATGCTAACAATATTATGTAAGGATGTCACTTTATTTTAATGAATTATGTCTTAAAACTCGAACAGATTCAAAATTATGATAATGAAGACCTTGAAATAAAACATTTTCGCAAGGCAAGACATAAACAAGTCATGTACTTTAAATAACAAGTCTATTATACTTTTTATGCGAGTAAAGTTTCTAATATGAAGTTTTACTGAAGGTTATTCAGTGTGTATGACAAAATGTGGAAATTCATTTGCTGCTTCAAGACATGCATTTCAAAGACGACAACATATAAAAATCGTTGATGCCTTCTGAATCCCTTTTTTTAATTGATACTCGAAATCCGCATGCTAGACAAAAAAAAAAGCTCTCTACTACTTACCATCAACACCAAATGATATAAAAACAGTTGGTTCCTTTCCTTAAGAGTCTGAGGAAAAAGGTAAAATCACAAAAATACTGAATTCCGAGAAAAATTCAAAACAAAAAGTCAGATGGCAAAATCAAAGTTCAAACACATTAAACGAATGGACAATACATGTCATATTTACAGACATTTTCTTGTGAATATGGTGATTAAACCTGGTTTCAAGCAAACTTGGTTTTAAGGAAAGGAGACCTATTATTGTCGAGTCATAGTTATGTTTCGTCTCTGTATTTTATAACTATTTTTTTTCTCACATAAAGAATATGTACTGTTATATTTACTATTATTAAGTAGTATATCATTAACGAAATAATGGTGGTTGGGGTTCCTTTATAGAGATGGATGATTTTGAATCATAACTTTATCTGTTATCTGTTATCTTTTTTTTATTTTAATTAAAGGCAACAGTAGTATACCGCTGTCATGCATACATATAATGGATTATAATTCATTTAAAATATGATATTTGTTTGTTTTTTTCTTTAACGCTGCACGTGTAGATCATTGCTCTCCTGTCTTGTAGTATTTTGTGTATATTCATACAATCATAACACATGATAGCAAGACAAAGGAGTAGGTTCAGTAAGACCCCTTTTTGGCCCAAAAATATAGCAGTTTTACAAAATTGTTAAAATGTATACTTTTAGTTATTCATTGGAAAGTATTATGCTTCTGCTACATAAATATGGGCTGTTGTGACAGTACAATGCACATATATCGGGTACTAGCATCATAAAGTCATGCCAAGTTACTGAAATCTTCACAATTTACGCATTTAAGTTAAACTTTATATGGTTTTCGTTTTAAATGAAAGTAGCCGCATTCGTGTTCATTTTAATATTGAAATGTAAGTTGTATTTGATGAAAATATATAACATATATAAAGGTTGAGGATGAACACGGATGCAGCCACTTTCATTTTTGACCAAAAAAAAATCTGAAAAGTGAAATTTTTGGGAATATTTGATAGATTTTTCATATTTAAGCTAGAATCGGAGCGTTTTTAATGAGTAAATTAGTTAAAATCTTTCACATAAACTTATTGAATCAACTAAAATAGACACTTTAGTGTTTAAAAAGTGTCTAAAATCTTTCGTCAGATGAACTTGAAATTTGAGGCCAAAATCGGCCCTTACCGGACCTACTCCTTTGTTCAAATTTCATTATGTTATTTTTTAAATAACATCACATATTCACGTCTAAACCTCTGCCATTCATTGATCACAAAACTGACTATGTTAAGGTATGTTTTAAAAGAACACTTCGTCAAACTGTGCACTAGAATATGATAAGAATAAAGATTGATTTCTTACATGTGCACATCATTCAAACTTGCGTTTTTGACATTATACGTTTCAGTAGGTTTTATTTTTGACTATCTTTATGTGAGAAATCAAATATGCATTCTTTGATTTTTTTTTTGTTACGTAATTTTGGCAAAGTGAAATAGTAATAAAGATCTAACAAAACAGTTGCAAAATCTTAGACTATTTCAACTTAACCATTATTATTTAGAGTTTAATGTTAAGAAAGAAAAAAAAATAGTTCAATTTTCGCTGCACCAGATACATATTTACGTCGATTGATTATTATTATTATTTTTATTCTTCTCCTTATCAATATTATTATCATTAATAAATATTATTGTTATTATTATTATTTCAAATTATAGAATTAAATACTACTATCTCATCTTTGAACAACCTTGTTCTTTCTGCTCTTTAGTCGAGTTGTTGTTTGGCCTATTTAATTTTTTTGGATTCGAGCGTCACTGATGAGTCTTTTGTAGACGAAACTCGCGTCTGGCGTATATACTAAATTTAGTCCAGGTATCTATGATGAGTTTATTTGACACATTCCCCCTTTGGTTTAAACCTCAGTTTAATTGTGCAATAATTTGAAAATTTAATGAAAGAAAATGTTTTCCTGTTATTTTCACACATTTTGAATGTTAAAAAATGTAGAGCAGGTGTCCGAAAAGTGGAACAATTTCGAAACGATGTCCTTGAAATGTTTTGAATCTAATTGTATGACTGTAAGGTGACTTGAAACATTAACTTCAAGAGCATAACCAAAACCAAATTATTGTATCGTATCAGTTATGTAATCATTAGTATAAACAATTGGATAATTACGTAATAATAATAATCCCAAGGTCGAGATTCACGTACATGTACCAATCAAAACATAAGAAGTTATCACTTATGATAATATCAATATTAAAATAAAAATGACAATACAAATCATTACTATTATAATAATTATTACATGCGATTTGATAAGAGAGACAACAGATACCAAAGGGACATTCTATTCATAAGTAGAAAATACACCGACAACGGCATGGCTAAAAAAAGAACAAAAACAACAGAATATTTCAGTTGTATACACCCTTGGGTCTCAAATATGAATTCATCTTTCCTGATGAAAGTAAATCCAGAAAAGCGCGTTGAAATCATTTCATTTGTAACGTGTTTATGTCTTTTATACAGTACTGAGTCGATGCTTCTGCTGGTTAACTATCTGTCCACGAGGGTATCATCAGCTCAGTAGTCGGTTCTTCAAATAATGATTATAAAGAAACAAATAATAAAACATGTGCTTGCTAAAATCAGCAATTCATCCGAATTTTGGACCAGACTTTATCTAATATTCAATCCAGATGACTTCCACAGGCTACATATGGTCATATAACCTGATAGAAAATATACATATAAATGTATATAAATATTGAACACGAGCAACAAGATTGTTTTAAATCTGTTCTATTTCATGTTATTGGTTTACATATATGTTAATCACCGTTTTACGTGTTAAAAATTATTGTTTGTGAGTCAGATCGATAAACGATATTGTTTTTCCTTCTGGCTCGCTCCTTTGTTTCACTTTTCAATGTTGACATTATTTTCACCTGTGCAACCATATTTTCTGAAAGTTAAATTAGACGGCTTCCTGAATACCGATTCAAACGAGTTGAATTATTGACTTGCAAATCTTATTTTTACGAATTTGAAAGAAACTGATTACTTATTGCGACATATTTCATCTTTATTCCACCTTTATAAATGTTTGAAACAAAAACTGTCGAATTCAAAGTTAATGTTACACATTAAGCACTTTGAAATTGATCTTATTGTTTTTCATTCAAATGTCTATTAGGTCTTGTTTCAAAACATTATAGATATACAAACACATGTTTAATGTAAATAAAGGCAACAGTAGTATACTGGTGTTCGAAAGTCATAAATCGATTGAGAATGAAAATAATTCGGGCTACAAACCAAATCACCAAAAAAAAAACACATAAATTATAAGAAAAAAAAACCCCAAAGAAACAATAGGAACATTCATAACAGATAAACGCACTATCAAATACTATATTACTTATTGACTTTATTGAAGGCAGCATCTGTAAACACAAATGCATGTCCTTGAAAAAAAAAAAGATTATGTAGTTACTTGAAACATGCTGTTTATCCTTGTGATCTAGTTTAAAACTAGACATTAAATAATACTATAAATAATGGCAACAGTAGTATACCGCTGTTCGAAAGTCATAAATCGATTTAGAGAAAACAATTCCGGGTTAAAATATATAAAAAAAAGACGAGGTTTATTCCAGAAAAGATTGTTAAAGACACTAATAGTTATCAAAGGTACCAGGATTATAATTTAGTACGCCAGACGCGCGTTTCGTCTACATAAGACTCATCAGTGACGCTCATATCACAATATTTATAAAGCCAAATAAGTACGAAGTTGAAGAGCATTGAGGGTCCAAAATTCAAAAAAGTTGTGCCAAATACGGCTAAGGTAATCTATTCCTGGGATAAGAAAATCCTTAGTTTTTCAATAAATTCATGGTTTTGTAAAAGGAAATTTATAAAAATGACCACATAATTGATATTCATGTCAACACTGACTACTGGACTGGTGATACCATCGGGGACGAAACGTCCACCAGTAGTGGCATCGACCCAGTGGTGTAAATAGTTATCAAAGGTACAAGGATTATAATTTAGTACGCCAGACGCGCGTTTCGTCTACATAAGACTCATCAGTGACGCTCATATCAAAATATTTATAAAGCCAAATAAGTACGAAGTTGAAGAGCATTGAGGGTCCAAAATTCCAAAAAGTTGTGCCAAATACGGCTAAGTAAATCTATTCCTGGGATAAGAAAATCCTTAGTTTTTCAATATATTCATGGTTTTGTAAACAGGAAATTTATAGAAATGACCACATAACTGATATTCATGCCAACTACTGGGCTGGTGATACCCTCGGGGACCAAACGTCCACCAGCAGTGCACTAAATCTGTTATGGAATTTACATATAAATAGTAAAATAACAAAATTACTCTGGAAAATTCAACACGGAAATTCCCTTATTATGAAATGGATAATCAAAATCTCTAACATATCAAACAAATGGGAAACAACTGTTATTTTTCTAACTTTGTTAAGACGTTTGGTAAAACTGGTTTGGTAAAACTGGTGGGCTAAACATGTGGACGATACGTATTTGAAGCAAGATAGGTAGATTGTTTGTTTGAACGATTTTGAATGTATTTGCCAATTATTTGCAAATAATAAGCCTGGTACCTTTGATAACTTATATTACTGTCACTCAAACAAATACCAAATGCCAAGGATGTGTTGAAAACTACTGACTGTCAAACGTATAACATTCAGCAATGAAACAATCAATACCGTATAGCAAGTTATATATGAGCGTCACTGATGAGTCTTATGTAGACGAAACACGCGTCTGGCATACTAAATTATAATCCTGGTACTTTTGATAACTATTTACACAACTGGGTCGATGCCACTGCTGGTGGACGTTTCGTCCCCGAGGGTATCACCATCCCAGTAGTTAACATTTTGGTGTTGACATGAATATCAATAATGTAGTCTTTTTGTTTTATAAATTTCCTGTTTACAAAGCTTTGAATTTTTCCAAAAAAAAAGAATTTTCTTATCCCAGACATAGATTACCTTAGCCGTATTTGGCACAACTTTTTGAAATGTTGGATCCTCAATGCTCTTCAACTTTGTACTTGTTTGGCTTTATGAATATTTTGATATGAGCCTCACTGATGAGTCTTATGTAGACGAAACGCGCGTCTGGCGTACTAAATTATAATCCTGGTACTTTTGATGACTATTATAAGATATAAACTACTATTTGGTCTATTTATACTTGAAATTAAACGAATAACAATACAACAAAAAGGTATCGAAGACAACTATTGAAAAAGGTTCAATCATTTTGTGAGCCCTAATCACAACATAATATAATATTTGGAAAATACTCTGTATCTTTGTGATTTGCAATCAGTTAGAAATAGTTTGACTCACAAGCTATAGATCAGCACTTAGTACACACAATAGTTGGACAACCCTTCAACGTATCGATGATACAGTACTTGCAGTTACTAACAGCTGGATACGTTTATTAAAACAAAGGTTCCCCACTGGTGACCATGGAATAAAACTTAGTGAAACAGCCATTTAGTCACCTATATGGCGCAGGCGTTATTTTGTTATGTATAGTTATTAACACTAATATAAACTATTTAAATCCAATGGTAATGATACGTCATTAAGTTTTGCAAAATTAATCATATAAGATCTTAATTTAAATAGATGATTTAAACGTTTTTGGTTCTTATGTAGGCGATAGGCGTTAACATTTGTAATATAAACTTGACTACGGTATAAACGACTTTGATATTTCAGACTTATGAGACATAAGACAATATTTCAGGTAAAGGAGAAAAGAAAAGAATAAAAATGCATCCGATAATATCCAATCAAAACAAAGCAACTGAAACAAATGATTAAAATCAAACCAAAAGAACCAAACACATCAACGAGATCACCATGTAAAATCTTTTTCTTTCAAAGTTTAAGCATTTTTGTTTGCATGTATGGCATATTTTTTGGAGTGCGATTTGAGGTTTATTCGTATATAAAATTTACTGTCCTGAAAGAGGGGCGAAAAAAACAGAGTCAAACTCATACATTGAAAATAATCTAGCCATGCCATGGCTAAAAAATTCAATAAGACAAACAGACAAATAATAGTACAAAAGACACAACATAGAAAACTAAAGACTAAGCAACACTAACCCCGCCGAAAACTGGGGGTGAATATTCACCAAACTTCGCTTTACTCAGTATACAATATAGATATATTTTCTTTTAACTTTGATGTTTCCATATGTTTTAACATAGACATTCTAGTCGAGATTCCAAGCAAAAAAAAAAATTCAATCCCTGACTTGAAGATGGATCGATATAAAAAAAAAATAGTAAAAAGTAAATATTCAAAAATACTGAACTCCGAGAAAAACTAAATAAGGAAGGTCCCTAAAATGTCAGTTGTTTACATACATGATTTTAAATAGATAATAGAGTTTTCTCTCTATGAAGGATTTTTTTTAAATAGTGCAATTAATTGTGTAAAAGAAAGATGACTTGTAATGTATCTTTAGGCATCACTGATGAGTCTTATGTAGACGAAACGTGCGTCTGGCGTACTAAATTATAATCCTGGTACCTTTGATTATTTATGGATGAGACCATACCATTATTGGTTAATATTTGATTCTTTTTGAAATCATTTTAAATGGAAAAGCAGGGACAAAGTATCCTAATTATAATGACCAAACACCATAAAAGGTGCCAACATGTTTTGCTTTTTTTACAACTTGCAAAAACTTTAATTATTTTTTATTATTTGATTCAATTTAAAGCCCATGTTTAACAAACTGTTTGTGATTTTAGTTTTCGAACGAATGACAATTTGTCTATCGATTGTTTATCGTGAGTAAACTGTCCTAAAATTTGGACATTCTTTAAATCGGTGGATGTCCTTGTAGATGTATCTGATTAGTTTGTAAACTTTGTTAGTAAATTTATCAGATTACATTAAGGAGGTGTTCCTTCGATATCTTTATAACAGCGGTTTTGACAATTTAAATTGAAATGCATAATAAATGATTTTTAACACGCAGTTGTTATTGTTCCTTGCCTTATTATTTTCTAAAACAACAAAACACATAGCACTCAGACAGATTTCAAAACCATAATAGTTATCCTGTATCATTTATTGAACCTATAGTCTTCCATGTTTGTTATGTTCAAGTCCTATTGTCATTTGATAAAGAAAGACGAAAGGTACTGACGAGATATTTTATTTCTTATCCCAGGCATAGATTACTTGGCACAACCTTTTGGAATTTTGGGTCCTCAATGCTCTTCTACTTTTTACTTGTTTGGCCTTTTAACTATTTTGATTTGAGCGTCACTAATGAGTTTTGTATAGACGAAACGCGCGTCTGGTGTATCAAATTATAATCCTGGTACCTTTGATAACTATTTACTAATAAAACACAAAAAGTCGAAAACGAACTGACATTGCCATACAATTTTGAAAACGACCAAAATACTAAAATATACCAAACACACCGGAGAAATTTAAATACTTAACTACATCAAAAGATGAGGATTATCTTTGATACTCCGGAAAAGTAATATATTTTGTATTTATATAAAAGAGCATGCTAGTAATTAGCATACGACTAATATGGACTATCCTCTATTTTTCGAGGTTTTTTTATGCAGCGCCTTCTTACGGTTTATCAAAAAGATTGCTACGCCTTTTCGTCGTCATCCACATATTTATACACATTATTGGATCAAGTATCAAACGTTCTGCATTATCTGTTTGCACTTTCAAACCTCATGGAAACATACATTCAACATACCATGAAACGTTGTGAAATTGTTTTGTTATATGATGTCGATTCAAATCTGTATACTCAATAAGTTTACGGGACAACACATTTCTACTCAAAACCGAAACTTTGTATTGAGGGAACACAGTTTAACCGATAACAAGGAACAGAATCAAACGAATATTGTGTTTTATTAAAACTCTAGCTTGAATAAGTCTATGAAGATCTTTAGTTCTTACTTCCTTAGCTTCAGTTTTCATTGTTATCAGAAACTACGCTATTGAATGTGGGTGTTTTTTTTTATATATATTTTCAAATATATGAGATTGATTATGGAACGTTTTAGATTCAAAATAACACGATCCTTTTCTTTTTTCACCAGCTTTTACGCATTTATTTTTTAAATTAAATGATTTTATTATTCTTTTGGTCTCATCTCTTTTCACTGGCAGCAGATCTGACTGTACATCTATCAAAGTAACCAAAACTGGGTCAGAAAATATGTACAAACTTTGAACTGAGCATGATAAAAAGGTTAAAATTTCACCTACATAATTATTTGTTTTACCTACATTGAAATAGATAAAACAGACATGTAACTGATAGACATGTTTTACAAAATCAGCCTTATTAACGCGGTAAAGGTGAATTTTTAAAACTAATTGCATGTTTACTTCTCTTCTAGAGAACCTTAGATCTTCTCAAATTGTTCGTGTTGCTATTTCTATATCATGTTTTGTATACTGTTGTTTGTCTTTAGATCTTTTTAATTTTTACCATGTCGTTGATAAATTTGTCCTCGATTTATGAGCATTAATGTCCTTTGGCATTTTCTGCGTCTTTATCATTTCAAATTTCAAATGGTAACACATTATGGGAATAATTTTTCTTCTTCTTCTTCTTATTATTATTATTATTACATTATTATTATTATTTTTATTATTATTATTATTATTATTATTATTATTATTATTATTATTATTATTATTATTATTATTATTATTATTATTATTATTATTATTATTATTATTTTTATTAATTTTATTATCATTATTATTATTATTATTATTATCATTATTATTATTATTATTATTATTATTATTATTATTATTTTTTTTTTTTACTACAATATAACTTTTTTGGGGATTCAATTGACACAAAGTCACTTGAACTAAAAAAAAAAAAACATAACAAACAAAGTAAGCTATGCATGTTTAAAACTCATTTATTATTTTTTTCATATTGTATTTTTGGATTATCCCCTGGTTTCAAATCAAACTAAAGATTCGATTCGAGAACAAACAAATCAATTGACAATATTTTACAATTGGTCAAAAGGAAACACACATAATTATCAATTAAGAATGACTTATCAACTATTCATTCATGCTACAAAATACGATCGAAACAATGTATGATATATTTAAATATTAATCTCAAGATCTCTCAAATGAACAAAGCTATTTATACTAAAGTTTGCTTTAATTTAACTTTTCGTAAATATTTTGCATGTTGCCAACACGTTATGATCAATTGATTCGAATATAATATATAAAAGAAGAAGATTTGGTATGATTGTCAATGACTTAACTTTCCACAAGAGACAAAACGACACAGAAATCAACAACTATATGTCACCGAACAGCCTTAAAAAAGAGCAAAGCCCATACCGCATAGTCAGCTATAAAATGCCCCAAATGACAATTGAAAACAATTCAACGAGAAAACTAACGGCCTGATTTATGTACAAAAAATGAACAAAAAACAAATATGTAACAAATCAATAAACGACAACCACTGAATTACAGGCTCCAGACTTGAGACAGGCACATACATATAAAATTCGGCGGGGTTGAATATGTAAGGTGGATCCTCTTTATTTTAAATTAAACGCAATGAATTTTGCTTGCTCAATTAGGTTCAGATTTATAACGGTCATATAATCAAAATGAGGAAAACTGATTTATTGTTCATTACTAGTTGACGATTAGAACTTTTAAATGGGACCACCATCTAGTTGCATAATACTTCGATCATTAACACTGTTGTCTCTCATTTATCCTATGTAAGTATTGGTGAAAAGCCAGTTTTTAAGCTGAACAACATTATGCATGTTCTAGCAAACACTCAAAAGATTTATTCTAATTTATACTGCATGATGGTACATTTCCTTTGTGATAATTGGTACGTAGTTCAACCCTATTCCTTGTACAATTCAGACATTGATTGTTCTTTAATTGTAAAGTCGATTTAAATCTTTTGTTTCTCATACTATATTGAGCCACACGATCTATCTCTATATATATGACTTGTATCTAAATGATCTAGATTCAAACAGGTTTAAATATATATCAGTAGGCGGAAAAGGGTTATATTCGTACGAAGTATATCATATAATAGGTGGTTACGTTCATTTCATCTCTTGATAGGTATAGATATAAACTTAAGTCACGTTCACAATCATACATGAAATAAGAATATTCCAATTGTTGTGGGAGAAAATAGGGACTACACAATTACACGTGCACTCACTTGCCATTGCATTGTCATTTTATTTTCGATCTATGAGTTTAACTGTCCCTCTGGTGTCTTAAGCCGCTCTTTAATTGATCATTTGAAGGAAATCTTCTCTATTGATGCCTTGCTGTACATTTTTAATGTATAAGATTTCCTAACTTTAAATAAAAAAAGATATGTTGGCCTCGAGTATCACTGAAAAGACATTTCTTGTCGAAATAAGGATCATGCATCTGGTGCAGCAAAATTGAAAACGTTGATATAATTGCTCAATGAAATGCTAAAAAAATGATTTGAATAAATCAAATTGCAAGTTTTTATTCCGAAGAACCGAAACGATAACTGTACGAAGCATTTACATGTTTTTTAATACAGCATTCGGCACATTGAATTAATAGTTTGAGGAAATTTGAAATGTAAAGCTGTCGCTGTATGAGATTGGAAAATCTATAGATTTGAAAGAAACATTTGTAATGTCAGACGTTTTAATGACACACGTAGAGGCCTTGAATGAACAAAACATCTATGCGTCTCCTCCTCATCCGGAAATGCTAAGATTTGGATAGTACTGTGATTTTCCGATAATTTGCTTTGAAATAAAGCTAATACCTGTTTTTTCTCATGTAAAATTTGATTATTTATCGTGACCCATCTAGCTCAATATGTAGGCATGAAGTAGAATGTATACAAAATGGCATCTGATCACCTGGTTTCAAATTCTACTGGTAATAAGACCTCCAAGGAAATTGTTAGAGCCACAATATACATATCATTTTCAAATTATGAATGCATAACTCGTAACAAACTTAAACTCTTGACTAAACCAGATGTTAAGCTATTATTATAAAAGCACACATAAGTATCAATATATTAAAGTTATTTAAGAAAAGATTGGACCTTGACGTTAACAATTTTACAGTACTTGACCTAAAAACCCAAGTCAGTGACAGTTGTGTTACAGATAAGTCTACAGACAAATGTCACTTAAGTAAAAGAACGCAAACACATTCTGAATAGAAATCTTATATGGAATCAAAATGCAATTAGTTTTACAGATACAAGAGGGCAAAGTCCAAAACTGTACGTAAGAACAAAAGGTAACATGACCTTACGGTTTATCAGATCTTCTTTAACTTTGCTGTTTGGTTCGTTTTATAACGAATAATTTTTAGATTACACCAAGAACAAAATCCAAAGTTCAGTACTTAAATAGAATTTATGGATTAGCATATTCAATCACACTAAATTCTGTATGCACCTGTTTTAAGTTAGGAGCCTGTAATTCAGTGATTTTTTCATTTCTTGATGTTTTTCATATTTGTCTTTTATTTTGCTTTTAAAACAGAGACAAGGAGTGAACTTGACTTGAAAATAAATAGTTTGGTGCATTTCTTTTGACCATAGTGTAGTGTGTTTTGTTTTCGGCTTTCTTTTTTTGTTTTATTTATTTTCTTTTTTTCTGATCTTATTACATAATTGAATCTTTCAAAATTACGCCAAAAATAGTTTCGTAAAACTGAAAACGTCGATATCTATTTCCCATCTGTGATTTATTATTCTACCCGATGTTTGCAATTTGACCGAATGTAAATTTACATGACCCTTTATAGGGGTAAGTTCAGTAAATGAATATACGTCATCAGGGACCGCCCATTTGGGGAGAGCTTTCTGTATAGCACTGAAGTCATGTAATCTTCTGATTGGTAGATAATTTTTGCAACAAATATTTTTTGATAAATGGATCAAAACTAGAGTTGAAAAAATAAAATAATAAATGCTGAATGTACTAAATTTGTTTACTACATGGTTGAAAAGAAATGGGGGTCAGTGAAGGGATCAAGTGCGAATCTACAGTGTTTGTAAAGAAGGCCATGTGAATACCCAAAAATGCCGCATGACCCTATGTTTTTAGTGTTCCAAAAGATAGGGCTACATTTGTACTTTCGTGAATGATATATGAAATTTCTAATTTCTGAAGGTAAATCAGGTATAAATTTAATTCAAGACATAGATTAACATTCAAGTCAATAGGAGCTTTTTAATGAATTTACCCTATACATACAAAGCATAAAATGCATACACTATGTACACATCTGGTCTAGCTCCTTTTTGGAATTCCTGTAATTCCATCAGTTTTTGTTTGTACCTTGTTTTGTCGTTTCGTAATCGATTAACGAGATGTAAACATCAGTAAACTAATACTGTCTTATATTTGTACCGTATTTTACAACAAAAAAAGAAATGTTCGAATCTTGAAGTACAACCACTATATTTAAAGACTTAAAACATAAACAGAAAGCCAACTATTAGACAAATAATATAACTCTTAAAAGTTATCATTCTGAATATAAAGTACGCCAGACATGCGTCTGATTGTCACGATACAGGTCTGTATAAATCAGTTGGTAGCGGTGAATGTTTGACTTGAAGAATCTTTTCAAAAAAAGATATCAGAAATTACAAAAGGATCGGATACTGAAATAAAATCTGAAAGACAAGCTAAAATAGTTTATCAAGTATTCAAACGAAATATAGTGTACCTTATCGTTAATTGTGCTGTATCGACATATCTCAAATATCATTTCGGACGTTTACTATAGCATACGTTTGGTGCCACATATGGAGCAAGATATGCTTACCCGTCCGGAGCACCCGAGATCACCACTAGTTTTTGGTGGGGTTCGTGTTGTTTATTCTTTAGTTTTCTATGTTGTGTCATGTGTACTATTGTTTTTCTGTTTGTCTTTTTCATTTTAGCCATGGCGTTGTCAGTTTGTTTTCGATTTATGAGTTTGACTGTCCCTCTGGTATCTTTCGTCCCCCCTTTTTTCACATATAAACAAATACAAATTATCACGATAACTATATTATAGCAGAATTTAATCAACTTTCTTCTAATGACAAAAGGTTGAAGACATAACTCAATGTTTTTATTGAAATTATGATCATCAAGAATATGTTAAGTTTTTTATCATTACTCCTTCTTCTGTACATTCTTCTAACGACGTGGATGTAGTAGGCACATTTCAATTTTATTTAGAAATCTATTGCATAAAAGTGGCAATCAGAACTAAATAAAATTCTACAGCTAGCATATCGGAAATTGCAAGTCACATATTAGAACTGTTTCAAACCAGTTCGCAATAAAAAAAATGAATAGAAGAAAATACCCTTTCCATAACTTTTCTTTGCCAACAAAAGTCTCCCTTCAATTAACTAAATCTGAATCGAAATATGTACGTTGCAGGGTCAGTATATGACAACAATGGCAATGGTAGAGAGACATTGGAAGATTAGTCCAATCATGTGAGAGCAACCGAAGTCTTATAGCTCTCAATTGTATACCCTTAAGATTGTCTGATAGTCCATTCATATCAGACATTGTTCCTACAAAGAATGAATGTTTTAATGTTCAGATTTGGAATTTCGAACTTGGGCATTATTCTTCTACTCGTAAAAGCCTCCTTATGTTAAGGTCCAATATGTATATATCATTTCTTATATCTATACCAAACCAATCCCAACTAAAAAATTTAATTCCAAACACGTCTTGCAGGATCTCAGTATTGACGACTGAAAGTTTAAACATCTACGCTTGTTCTAGTTCTTCTATGTCATACACACAATCCAAAAGAAATCTAAATCAGGGATTTATACATGTCATATTGTATTTTTGGGGCAATAAAGCCAATTAGCATAATTGAGATAAATAGTATATTTTTTCTTATCTATGCAAAATACAAAAAAAAAAACACAAATTAATTTTACAGCTGAATTTAAGTTCATTTAATATAGAAACCTGTTTTCTATGTTATCAATTATTTTAACTAACTATACTCTGATGGCTTTCTTTTCTGATCAGATTGATGACCAGAATAAATATTATTGATCAAAATTGATAAATGACCTATTGCACTTTATCATATGATTATGTGAACAAAAGTTGATTATCGATATCAAGGTTTACAATTTTATTTGTGTCTATATCTTCAACACAATAAAACAGTCAATACACCGTTGTACTGTGCTAACAGGATATTGTATATCGGTTTAAGTACATACTGAACTATATTTCTGCAGTTCACCGACCTTTATATAACATACTTATGAAAGCCGACAACAATTATTGTGAGGAAATGTGATAACATTTAAAGAATCCTCATATTCCGCGATGTACTTGTTAATGTACTGATACACATTATATACTAGTGTATGAATACAAAATGATATTGGTACAGGCTTTAAAACAAAATAATTGAACAATATTTATTTTGTATAATGTTTAATTATTCTATAAATACGCATGATTGTATTATTTTCTGTTTCAGAGTGTGCATTTATTCTTCATATATACTTTAAGGTCAAATGTGAATAAATTAAGCTGCACCACTGATACTCTTAATTGCGCAGACGCTATAACATTGGTCATGTTGTTTCTAGTTACTTGTTATAGTACTATGTATTGTGTTGATAAAAGAACTGAAACAAAACACTAAAATACCCCTTGACAAATTGTGTACGTCCAATGCGCAATTCTCGATTTACCGATTTACCAGGAACGCTTAAAGCCAAATATTTGAAAGCGAAAAAGGATGTTTAGATACCAAACACATGAAGATTAAAAAGGGACCTAAAACTATTACCAAAATCAAAACATTAGTTTGGTAAATAAAATCTAAGCTTATAAACGTACCTTGAAAACCTGACAATTTAAGAATTATACGTTATTAATCATGTCAGTACCACAGAACTGACTACTAAACAGATGATACACACGGGAATAATAGTCTACCAGAAGAGGTATTGACCCAGTTCTGTTAAAATACAAACAACACTTTTATTTATAAACTTTATGCACCAAAAGCTACATTCACCACGAATGTAGAAGAGTTTGCATATAGTCGAAATTCTTCTACATTCGTGGTGAATATGCATTAAAAACAAAATATAAAGTAATTTCATGAGCACATTATCTTTATTTTAAAGTCTATGATTCGATAACGAAATGTTCGCTTATCATGCTCATGTTAGATATGCAGTCTGCTTCTGTATTGTTTGGTACAAGGAATTTATTCGTTTAAAAGTGGACCAATATAGTTCAAAGTGTTGGACAGACTGTTGAATACTTATCAAACAGCATATCGAATACATTTTTATAAAGGTAAATGCAATTGACTTTAAATCACGTTTTAATCAATTCATTGCACTTTTATATCGGTTAATGTAAACATGGCAGTGAATTGAAGGTAAACGACCTGAACTTGTCATTTTATTTTTAGACGCAATTATTTTTCAGGTTGAATTACGCAATTGTTTAGTGAAGATACTGGATTAAGCATGATAGGGGAGGAAACTCAAATATTACAGCAAGTCTCGTAGCCTTGATATAATATTTTGTTTAAACTTGTATACTGTTATTTGAGATACATTTGTTGAAGGATCTCGAAAGTCATAAAGGCTACAAAATAACCAATACTGCCTTTCAGACAATTGTGTCATGAAATAAGAAACTTATCTTCATCTTTAATTGGATCAAAACAAGAAATGTACGACTAAAAATCGTCAATACTCTCGAGTCATACCTACATGTAAGTTCATTATTTTACAGATACTTCGATTTTATCCTGGGGGTCACTTACTACGTACTTAGGGGTAGGGATGAGTAACTTGATCAGCCATTTAATTTCAAGCTTTATATGATTAAGGCCAGATTTTAATGATATCATTGCTGAGTATCGGGTTGTATATGTCTAAGCTGATCATCCGTATCACGAAGGTACTGAAGTGACCTAAGTCTTCTTTGAGCTGAATTGTTTAATGAAAAGAGTGTTTAAAAATAAAGCAATAACCTTACCACGCTACGGCTATTGCGTATTGTTGCGTATTGGTTTTTTTTCTACATTAGCTTGAGGTATAGGGGAAGGGTTGAGATATCAAAAACATGTTTATCCCCGCCACATTGTGTCGCCTGTCCCGAGTCAGGAGCTCTTGGCTTTTGTTAGACTTATATGATTTCTATCTTCAGTTTCTTGTGTTCATATCGATGTTAAATATGACGTCCATTATCACTGAACTAGTATACATTTTTGTTTAAGTGTGACATGAAGCACGCCTCCAGATGCAGGAGTTTCTCGCTGCATTGAAGATCCGTTGATGGCCTTCGGTTGTTGTCTTATCTTTGGTTTGGTTGTTATCTCTTTGACACATTCCCTATTTCCATTTCAATTTTATGGTTTTGACATTGAGTGTCAATGATACAATGTTTCCATATATGCATGTAAAGTTTTTCGCCTGAAAATAATTAAAGGTAAAATAGACAAGAACACATTCACATATATAATATTCGGCAAGAACGACAGCGTTCAAATTCAGTTCTGATAAAGTGTAAAAACGAGATAACTGTGTGTTGTAATGTTATGATTTTTCTTCTAGAATGATTCAAAAATTTTTAATAACAAGTCACGTCAATATACGTGAGACTCGTTGAATTTGAGTATAAGGAGATACAGTCCAATATAGTGTAAACGGAAACATTTCTCGCACAACTTTATCTAAACATCTTTGTTTGATGTGAAGATGGTTTTCTTTTGACTTAAGGTTACTAAATGATTTTAAAAGTCATTTCCCTCAACCTGGGTTTACCTCCTTAACCTCTTCAAAAAGGAAAATTGTCCACAATTGTATTTAGTTTGATCATTTTACAGTTTTCTAATTGACACTTGTCCTTTTCTTGTCATGATTTACGCGTTAATTAAACAAAATTAATGTTATTTTGTATTGTAGCATGTGTCTTATCCACCATTTTCATAGGAAAATGCCTGCACTAAGTAAGGAATATGCCAATTATTATCTTTCCGTTTGATGTGTTTTAGTTTTTGATTTTGCCATTTGGTAAGGAACAAGCCTATTTGAATTTTACCCGGAGTTCAGTATTTCTGTAATTTTACTTTTTTTCGTTTGTAAAACGGAATTTGTTTTTTGTCAATCAATTTATGATTTTTGAACCTCGGTATACTACTGTTGCCTTTATTTAGTTCACCATAAAATTTTAGCATGTTTAATCGTCTATATAACACTATTTCTTGTTATGTTTTCGTCTTTTCTTCATTTCTCGTTTTTCATAATAGCAAGTCCTGTCAACAAGTTAAGACGACAACACCTTTCAATGACGTAATTTTATTCAAATATTGGATAAATCCAATTTAAAGTTTCCGTGCAGAAAGGGATGATCTAGACCAATCACTGCTATACAAATTTCCAACAATGGAACCGGTAGTTTGTGCAGTTCTTAGAAAGCAAGTATAACTTTGGTTCAAATAAACAACGACTATCGATGAAACTGATGGGTACGGAGTATCCGATAAACTATCTGTGGCAGTAGCTCCAACAATGTTACTAATGCTCCTTATGTCGTTATTACAATACCTTCACTTTTCACGAATGTGTCCTACCGAATTAGTTATGTAACAGGTTTGTGATAACATAAGTAACTCGACGGTTAGCACATGCGGAGCAAGATCTGCTTACCCTTTTATACCACCTGATCATGACATCACCCACAGTTTTTGATAGGGTTGTGCTGCTTAGTCTTTAATTGTCTATGGTTTGTCTTGTGTACTATTATTTGTCTATTTGACTTTTTAATTTTAGCCATGGTGTTGTCAGTTTCGTTTTCGAACTATGGGCATGACTGACCCTCTTGTATCTTTTGCCCCTCTTTTACAGTCTGTTAAAATAATTGTTATCGTGAAACAAGGTAGCGGACAATACTAATGATGGATTAAGCATTATAACTTATAATCACATGAACTCTACTACTTATCAATTATATATAGAGGATTAATGTATACCCCTGTGTTTCTGACTTTCTAAGATTCCATAGAAACGTGTTAATTGCATATATAAGTTTTACCGATATTCAGTAAATTTGATTAAAAATTGCTAGGATCTGTTTACCCTTCCGAAGCACTTTAGATCACCCCAGTTTTTGGTAGGGTTTGTGTTGCTTATTTTTTAGTTTTATATGTTGTGTCAAGTATACTATTGTTTGTCTGTTTGTCTTTTTCATATTTAGCCATGGCGTGGTCAGTTTATTTTCGATAAATGAGTTTGACTGTCCCTCTGTTATCTTTCGTCCCTTTTCTAAGTATTCTCCAAGCACAAATGTAGAAACCAACGAAAATAAATGATTTCACAATATTACCTTTTTGCCATCTTTTGTTTGGAACACTCACTTTGTCTTTTGGCGTCTCGACGTTCAGTTTATACCGAGATGGTACGATAGGTTGAGTCAGCAGTGCACCAGTCGTATTGGAACTCTTGAAATCAAGCTTTGTAATTGATTTTCTAAGCTGTCAATTTTGATATTTTGAGTCCTAACGGTCTCTTTCAAAGCATCAAATTCTTTCTTAAGGATGTTCGCTACTCTGTTTCAAAATAACAAGCTTTTTAAAAGACTGTTATAAATTGATAGTATATAAATAAAGAAACTAGAAAAGCAGAAAAAAACTAGGGGTCCTCGTGCTTGTTTTCTAGATATAAGCCAGTTAAAATTTGGCGGCAAATATTTCTCTTTAGATTTTTCCTACAATTAACATTGTCATCATTTGTCTTTCAAAAAAAAATGAAAAATAACAAGGATTTTATAAGATTTTCAAATATGTCTTATAAAACTATATGTAATAAAATTATAAAAAGAAAAATAGGACTTAATGGGCAAAATTTGTAATGGGCACTAGATGGATAAAACCAGAGGATTTCGAATATCTGACAAAAATTCAAAAACAAGAGGAGCGAACATCCTTAAATCCAAGAATCATGGTATTCTGTTGTTCAACAAGCTTCTCAAGTCTAGAAATCCTATCATCACTACCAGAAACAGAGTCAAAGTTATGTAGCAAATAGCAAATACTGAGTTTTCAACTGTTGTCTCCTTATTTATTTCTTCATAGACCGCACGATGTGTTTTAACATTCTCATTTAAAAACTTTAAATCTAAATTCTCTTTTTCCAAAATCCTTATGTTGTTCTTCAAAACACCAATGTCGGCAACTTCCCTCCCCAATGACAAGATCTCGGCATTCTGCGATTCCACCAATTTTTCCAGCCTGGAAATTCTGTTGTCATTATCAAACTCTGCAGAAGATCTTATTGTACAAATAGAAAATAGCAGAAAAATAGCCGTTAATATTCCTACAATGGAAGCCATTTAAATTCTAAACCTTTTTTCTTAGAACTGTGAACGTTTTGAATGCTTCACACTATTAAAATTAAGGTATCAAAAGCAAAATATACTTAAACTGTGTCACAAGTTAAAGTGACTATCTCTTGTGAGTGCTTATCTTCAATCACACCGTAGTGCACATTTAATTCAAGGTATATAGCTTGATAACAGCCTGGATAAGTGTCCAATTTTATGCAAACATTTCATGGTTTGTACGATATGTATATGTCTGTGCTCGATCAGGATGTTTTTTAAGTAGCTGCTAGTTGAACCGAGACTGTTTACCATTCCTATGTTGATCCGTGTCTTATCGTTATGCTCGTTCTCCTAACTCTTTAAATTATAAATAAGAGTTTATAAAAGAATGATTTTTTTCGAAAAACTAAGGACTTTCTTATCCCAGGCATATATTACCTTAGCCTTATTTGGTACAACTTTTTGGAACTTTGTACTTCTTTGGCTTTATGACTATTTTGATCATAGCGTCACTGATAAGTCTTATGTAAACGAAACGCGCGTCTGGCGTATTAAATTATAACCCTAATACCTTTGATAACTATTGCTACCTTTTATTTTAGCAATGTCTTTCTAAGATATTTTAAATTGCAATTTTTATATCGCCCAGTTAAAAAATGTTCCCCTTCAGGGCGTATATTATATTTTGTCTTTAGAACAGAGGATGACCTCCTGATATACATGTACATGTACAATGTGGCAGTTGTATTTATAAGCACTTATTTTGAATTGGCGCCTGGATGAAGTCTTTTTTTAAGGTATGCATGCAAAAGCAATTGTACTTCTAACTTTTCGTTTTATTTATTTTCTTGTTTTTTCTACCAACAGGTCAACTGATGCTCTAAGTTTTACTGAACTGTAAGCGAGTAGTCATATATATTTAGTTTAGACATGTTTTATTCTAATGACGCTGTTTGAATTACTTTGTTTTAGTAGTTATGATCTAATCGTCTTTACTTTGTTTTATCTTCTTCAAAATGACATACCCTATCAACTATTAAAACAGACATCTTCTTTTAATATTGCCTTTTTATTCAAAAGTTATATTAATCCAAATCAAAGCTTCCATGCAGAAAATGATGATCTAGACCAATCACTGCTATACAAATTGCCTACAGTCCAACCGGTAGTTGTTGTCGTCCTTAGAAAGCATGCATCATTTTGGTTCAGATGAATAACAACTACAGTTGAAGATGATGGGTACAAAGTACTCGATAAACTATCACCAGCAGTAGCTCCAACAATGTTACTGTTTACAACCAATTGAACTGGCATTCTGGTACCTGTATACCCAACAACAGTAAAAGCAAAAACATACATTCCCCCTAACGGAGCAGTGAATGCTCCGGTGTTATTGCTATAGCCGTTCCCGGAATTTGCAAGAACAGAATCAAAGATTATGGTATGATGGTGTCCCGGGTCGATCTCTGTTTTGGAAAGGTATGCGTGAAATGCGATAATTGGTAATGAATCACCGTTAGTCCCGGACAACAGTAATCTTCTATTTCGGTCTAAATCTGAAAATAAATATATATATATATATATATACTGTATAAAAGTTACATTTGTACGTATTGTGAAATATTATTATGAATTTCACAAAAATGCAAGAAATAAGAATAGTCTAAGTCTAACCTCGTACTTCTTGTTCCAAAACTAAAGGCTGGGTCATTTCCTTTGAAATTTTCGTATTCCTACCTTTTAGTTTGAATGCTATTGTTTGAAATTTTCGAAAATTACTTTTCTAAACCAACATTTGACTTTTTGACTTTTGGTTCTGATTGCACGCAAGCAGACAGTTGTTTCTCTTGTTGACATATTTAGGATATCTGCATGCTACTTAAATATGAATGCCAAAAAATTAAAACAATATTTCAAAATGATATGCATACGACTGGAGGAAATTCCCCATGAGTGAATTACAGTTTTGAAAATACAAAATATATATTCATTATTGGTTAAAGAAGTATTAAAAGAGTTTTTGTTATATTGGATTGAGATATATTGGTTATGCAAAGGAAATACCTTAGCGGTTTAAATACTGGGATTCCGTTTAATTCAACTGCTATCATTTCATCGAAGGACGAACTCATCATTATAATTTATACATGTTGAGATTCGTTTATACTCGGAAGTTACTAATTTTCTTGGATTGTGTGGAATGTCGATAATAAATAATATATTAATTTTGTCGACAAAATACAGGTATTCAGTAAATCTTATAAAAAGTAAAATCACAAAAATACTTAACTTATAGGAAAATCAATTCGGAAAGTCCATAATCACATGACAAAAGCAAATAACAAAACACATCAAAAACGAATGGACAAGAACTGTCATATTCCTGACTTGGTACAGGCACTTTCAAATGTAAAAAAATGGTGGATTAAACCTGGTTTTATAGCGCTAACCCTCTCACTTTGACGACAGTCTCATCAAGAAACAGCTGATACCCAATATAAAATAAGAAGATATAGTAGCAAACCAATGAGACAACTGCCCACAAGAGACCAATTGAGAATACGACAGTCGAAACCAACGCAAATAAATGAAATCACAATATACCTTTCAGCAGTCTGTTGTTTGACACATCCACTTTATCTTTTTCCGCTTCCTGATTGTTGTCGTTAGGAGAAGTTAAGGTTTGATGAGACAGCAACGAACTAGTGTTATTGGAACGCTGGATATCAATACATGCCTTACAGCTGAGCAGTTTGTTTTCCAACCTGTCAATTTTGATAGTTTGTGCTTCAACAAGTTTCTCAAGTCTAGAAATCCTATCATCACTACAAGAAACAGAGTCAAAGGTAATGCAGCAAATTGTGAACAAAACAAAGATGACTACCATGTTTAGTTCACGTTAGATCACAAGAACACTGATAACCTATAAAATGATGATAAGACATATGCTTATCTGTAAGCGTTTATCATAATGTCAAAATAAAAGACGACGAAGATACTAAAGGGATATTCAAACTTATTAGTCGAAAACAAACTAACAATTTCATTGCAAAAAACCTGTCAACTATGAGTCTAATTAGGTGGATCACATACGATGTACATAGTACAGGAAGGTAGCTCCAACAATTGTAACCTAATGGACCACCAATTCATGTTGGCATCCTTCAAATGTTCTATGGGATAATAAGTCAACGCCGGGAAATGTTCGAATACACGTTAGTTTATATTATAAGAAAATTTAAAAAAAACCATTTGAATGTATTTAAAATACGGACTGAGCAACAAAAAAGGATACAGATACGGGAACAAAATAAAGAAAGAAAAAAAGAGAGAGAAACACTATGAGTTTTGCGATTAAAAAGCAATGCATTAATACATAAAATAAACATAACATGCATGCGCTTTTTCAGGATTTCTTTAATATCTTTGGTTAATTGTTTCATGTGTTGACATCCATGTTTATTCAACATCCGACTTTACGATATGGGTTTTGTTGATCGCCGAACGGTGACCTGTAATTATCTACATCTTGTTTATTTGGTCTAAAATAGATAGTTGTAAACGTGTTTACAATCCTTTAAAATTCAGTTATGAACAGTTAATCACTTTTTCATAATTTTATAAAATTAAAATGGCTTTACCAAGTCAGGAATATGACAACTGTTTTCGATTGTTTCGTTTGTTGCTAAAGTATCACGTGTTATTTTGACTTCCAATTTACAAATTGTCCTTTTATGTCGGTATCTTTTATATACCTTTTTACTGATGTAAATGAGTTCATGTAAGCGATTTGTCAATGCAGGGTTAGTGTGATTGGTTTTTTTTTTAATCTTGTACAACTTAAGGGTCGGTTGAAGACAAAACTTTACGACAAAAGAGATGTTTTTATCTTCCCAATTGTGAACTTTCCATTTCTATGTAGCAACATTCAACAGCAACGCCTGTATATGGAGTATTTCCTATTATGAGTTCCTTGGTAAAGAATCGTTGCTCAAAATGAAGCTATTAAATCAAGAGTTCCAAATGGTGAAGTTGAAATCATTCCTTCATTAATTTTACAGTCGTCATTACGAGTTGGTTTACCGTTATGGAATAACTGTTTCACATATGATATCGGAAATGTCGTAATTACAATACCCTTCCCTTCCCTTTTCACGAATGTGACCTACCGAATTAGACTATAAAACGGACTTGTATAATAACATAAGCAATACGACGGATGACACATGGGGAGCAGGATTTGCTTACCCTTCCGGAGCACCTGAGGATCGCCCATAGTTTTGGGTGAGGTTCGTCTTGCTTAGTCTTTAGTTTTCTATGTTGTGTCTTTTGTACTATTATTTGTCTGTTTGTCTTTAATTTTTATCCATGGCAATCTGAGTTTGACTGTCCCTGTGGTATCTTTTGTCCCTCTTTTGTATTGTCTTCATTTTGGAATTATGTATTTTTTGCTCCTTATATGGTTACTTATCTCTCCATAACCAATTATCCCCATACTTCAGAATTGGCATAAACCTTGGCATATTGTTTTTTACATAGCTACAGTAATCATTTGAAATTGAGAATTGTGTCTCCTTCGATCATAACTCTGATTCCAAGTCAGTGTTTGGCTATACTTTAGGTTCCTTTCAGTTTTATACGCGTTTTACAGAATGTATTAACTGAATACAAACTTCTTTTAATTACTGTACATTAAAGATTGATAATTTTAGATTTGAGTACGAAACAGATTGAAAACATGAAATGTCTGTATAAGCGTTTGTGCACAGATGTTCAACTTTTGCTATTTTTTTTTTTAATTTCCGATTTTGTTTTCATACTTTGAAATTTCCTTGCACAATTATTTATTGTTTGTCTCTGAAATCGAATGTAGTTAAAAAGGAGCAGACAATAGTTATGATAACAATTCGAATAAAGAAAGACAAAACAATTTCTACAGAAAGGCGTTTCCTATAAAGAATATCACGTGGGGAGCAGGATCTTCGCATTCCTTCAGAGCTCCTGAGATCACATTCAGCTTTTGATGCGGTTCGTGTTGCTTAGTTTTTAGTTTTCTATTTTGTCACTTGTATTCAATTATTTGTCTGTTTGTCTTTTCCTTTGTTAGCCATGGCGTTGTCAGTTTATTTTCGATCCGTGAGTTTGGCTGTCATTAAGGCTGTCATTCTGGTATATTTTGCTCCTATTCTATAAAGAATTAAAACAAATCAGCTTCAACTACGGCTTTTTATCATATTTTGACCTTTAAAGTTGCCACCCAGAAAACGACGATCTAGACCAATCAACATGGCTATACAAACTTCCAACAATCCAGTCGGTATTTGGTGGCGTTCTTAGAAAACATGTATCACCTTGGTTCAAATAAATTATGACAACGCTTGAAGCTGTTGATGTCGGAGTATCTGATAGACTATCAGCAGTAGTGGCTCCAATAATATTAGTGTTTACTACCAACTGAACTGGCATTCTGCTTCCTGCGACCCCAGCGACGGTAAAAGCAAAAACATACAGTCCATTTTCTGGAGCAATGAATGCCCCAGTATGATTATTGTAGCCATTTCCAGAATTTGTAAGGATAGAATCAAAGATTATGGTATGATGGTGTCCAGGATCGGCCTCTGTTTTGGAAAGGTATGCGTGAAATGCTATAATTGGTGAGGAATCTCCGTTAGAACCGGACAGCAGTAACCTACTATTTCGGTTTAAATCTGAAAATAAGTATATATATTGTATGGAAGCTACAGTTTTACGTATTGAGAAATCTTATTATAAATGATGTTAACACAATTGCAAGAAACACAAAAAGACTGACTTTAACCTCATATTACTGTCTTTCATAACTAAAGGCTGGGGTTGTTTACTTTCGAGTTTTCCTACCTTTTCTTTTGAATTGTTGTTGTTTGAAGTTTTCGAATTTTACATTTCTCAAACCCAATTTGAATGTTTTACCCTTTTGACTTTTTGTTGTTGTTGACATTTTCAGGATATCTGCATGTTATATTAATGTGAATGCCAACGTAAAAAAATGAAATCACAATATTACCTTTATGCAGTCTGTTTTTTGGAACCCTCACTACATCTAATGGTGTGACCTGATTGTTTTCATTCCCAGATGTTACGGTTTGTCGAGACAGCGGTGCACCAGTATCGTTGGAACCGTTGAAACCACAAGACTTACAGCTTTTCAATTGATTTTCCAAGCTGTCAATTTTGATATTTTGAGTATCAAATGCTTTCTTTAAATCAAGAATCATGATATTCTGTGCTTCAACAAGTTTCTCGAGTCTAGAAATCCTATCATCACTACAAGAAACCGAGTCAAAGTTAATGCAGCAAATTGTGAACAATACAAAGACGACTACCATGTTTAGTTTCTCGTTCGATCACAAGAACACTGATAACCTATAAAATGATGATAAGAAATATGCATTAACTTAATGTCAGTACAAAAGAGAGGCGAAAGGGATATGCATAATCATAAGTAGAAAACGAACAAAAATCGCCTTTGCAAAAAAAAGCAAAAAAAAAGGGGGAAACAAACAACAATACTGCAAACACAATTTGAAAAACAAAAGAATATATTCAATACAATACGATACAATATTTTTATTGTCAATCAAGGTCAATAGAGAAAACAAACACAAAAGAAAAATTTAAACCGCAGATATGTATATATATATTTAATTTTATTTGTTTGAAAATAAATTAAAGTTTATATTATTGCAAAGTATAAAGTTGAATACACTAAAAATAAACTGGATGCGACAAAAAAAATCTGATACAGACAAGGAAATTATTAATCCACAATTACATGACACTAACAAAACGTACTGGATGAAGTTTCATACGAAAACCATACAACGCCCTGTATTAAAAATCAATTATTTTTTAATTGATCCTTGGTCAAGGTGGCATTGACTCAAAATCCAAGACAAAGCACACACATCCTGATAAAGACACAGCATTGCGTGACTTTATATAAATATTAGTATTTGACATCAAAGCTTGTGATGCTGTAATGTTTCCATCATTATGATGTATGAAAACTATAATGGGCTGCATTATCACGGAATGACATTTTCATGTTGATTGCATATATCTTGCACGACTAAAAACCAAACCTTACCAGATTTTAAATTTATTCTTAACACCCGACAAGGATTTGACTACATTCCAAATATGATTCGAATTAAGGGAATTGAAATCATATTTTCTGACATGTCGTCCGTCGTCCGTCGTCGTTAACTTTTACAAAAATCTTCTCCTCTGAAACTACTGGGCCAAATTAAACCAAACTTGGCCACAATCATCATTGGGGTATCTAGTTTAAAAAATGTGTGGCGTGACCCGGCCAACCAACCAAGATGGCCGCCATGGCTAAAAATAGAACATAGGGGTAAAATGCAGTTTTTGGCTTATAACTCAAAAACCAAAGCATTTAAAGCAAATCTGACATGGGGGTAAAATTGTTTATCAGGTCAAGATCTATCTGCCCTCAAATTTTCAGATGAATCTAACAACCCGTTATTGGGTTGCTGCCCCTGAACTGGTAATTTTAGGTAATTTTTGCTGTTTTTGGCTATTATCTTGAATATTATTATAGATAGAGATAAACTGTAAACAGCAATAATGTTCAGCAAAGTAAGATTTACAAATAAGTCAACATGACCAAAATGGTCAGTTGACCCCTTTAGGAGTTATTGACCTTTATAGTCAATTTTTAACCATTTTTCGTAAATCTTAGAAATATTTTACAAAAATCTTCTCCTCTGAAACTACTGGGCCAAATTAATCCAAACTTGGCCACAATCATCTTTGGGATATCTAGTTTATAAAATGTGTGGCGTGACCGGGCCAACCAACCAAGATGGCCGCCATGGCTAAAAATAGAACATAGGGATAAAATGCAGTTTTTAACTTATAACTCAAAAACCAAAGCATTTAGAGCAAATCTGACAGGGATAAAAGTGTTTATTAGGTCAAGATCTATCTGTCCTGAAATTTTCAGATGAATTGGACAACCTGTTGTTGGGTTGCTGCCCCTGAAATGGTAATTTTAAGGAAATTTTGCTGTTTTTGGTTATTATCTTGAATATTATTATAGATAGAGATAAACTGTAAACAGCAATAATGTTCAGCAAAGTAAGATTTACAAATAAGTCAGTATGACCAAAATGGTCAGTTGACCCCTGAGGGAGTTATTGCCCTTTATAGTCAATTCTTAACCATTTTTTCTTAAATCGTAGTAATCTTTTACAAAAATCTTCTTCTCTGAAACTACTGGGCCAAATTAAATAAACTTGGCCACAGTCATCATTGGGGTAACTTGTTTAAAAAATGTGTGGCGTGACCTGGCCCATCAACCAAAATGGCTGCCACGGCTAATAATAGAACATAGGGGTAAAATGTAGTTTTTGGCTTATAACTCAAAAACCGAAGCATTAAGAGAAAATCTGACAGGGTTTAATTGTTTATCAGGTCAAAATCTATCTGCCCTGATATTTTCACATGGATCGGACAACCCGTTGTTAGGTTACTGTCCTGAATTGGTAATTTTAAGGAAATTTTGCCGTTTTTTGTTATTATCTTGAATATTATTATAGATAGAGATAAACTGTATACAGCAATAATGTTCAGCAAAATAAGATCTACAAATAAGTTTCATGACCAAAATAGTCAATTGACCCCTTAAGGAGTTATTGCCCTTTATAGTTAATTTTTAACATTTTTCATAAATTTTTGTTAATTTTTAGAAAATATTTTCCACTGTAATTACTGGGCCAAGTTCATTATAGATAAAGATAATTGTAGCAACAAGAATGTTCAGTAAAGTAAGATCTACAAACACATCACTATCACCAAAACACAATTATGTCATGAATTTATCCGTGTCCATTGTTTAATATGCACAAGACCAAGGTGAGCGACACAGGCTCTTTAGAGCCTCTAGTTTTAAATACATTCTTCATTGTTTGAAAATAACACTTCAAATAGAAGATGTGGTATACTGGGTAAGTGCCAATGAGACAACACTTCATTCAAGTCACAGTTTGTAAAATAAAAAACATTAAAGGTCAAAGTACGGTCTTAAACACGAAGTTTTGGCTCAAAACGAACAGCAAGCTATAAAGGGCCTCAGAAAATACTTATGTAAAACCATTCAAACAGGAAAACCAACGGGCTTATATATAAAAAAAAAAAAAAAAAAAAAAACTACAGAAATGAGAAACACTTATGAACCACATCAACATATGACAACTACTGAATATCAGGTTCCTGACTTAGGACAGGTGCAAACAAATGCATCGGGTTTTAACGTTTTTTAAAATAGGTAGCAACTTTCGTCCTTACCTGAAACAATGTAACATCACAACATAGAAATTCACATTATAAAAAAACTGAAAAGGGGTTGTTAAGTATGTGACATCAGCAGTTTTCACTTTAAGTTTGGTATGATAAAACAAACAAATTATTCTTCGACTAGAAAATTTCATTTTTCAGTTCGTCTTCATCGTCAATAGAGATATATGTTGATCACGTGTGTTTTGTGACCTACTGAATTAGTATATTTACCGGGTTTGTTATAACATGAGCAACACGACGGGTGCCACATGTCGGGAAGGATCTGCTTACTCTTCCAGAGCACCTGAGATAACCCAAAGTTTTTAGTGGGGTTTGTGTTGCTTTGTCTTTATTTTTCTGTGTTAAGTTTTGTGTACTTATGTGTGTGTATGTATCATTTTCTTTTGTAACCATGGTGTTGTCAGTTTATTTTTGATCCACGAGTTCCAATATCACTCAGGTATCTTTCTCTGATCACGTAAAACACTTACTGGTTGACATGTAAGCCAGATTGCATTCCCTGAATATAAATAAATTGTTCAAGAATTTGTTGATGAAAATTAACTATACAATGTTATATCGGCGTGCATATATCTAATTCATCACTTTTTTTTGTAGAGAATGATACTTTTTTTATATAACTTCTACAATGAATGTCAGGTTGACGGTTATCCATAACAAAATAACAATTAAGTGTAAATACAATCTAGATATTTTGTGCAGTGCTTTTGTGTGGATTATTTTCTGTGATGAAGTTATGATGGTATGGATATGGAATTGGGGATCCTTTAATTTTCTCACATATTCTAATTTTTGGGGCCACTTATCTGTATTCTTTGCATCTAAGCACTCCAAAATTACTTATTTATTGTATTCTTGTTAACTATTTTCTATATGTTGATGCTTTTTTTTTTGCCTAATAATTCTCGAATCTTTAATCACTCACCAGAACCAAGGGTTGTGTGGTTTTTTTTCTGTGCCTTGATTGCCTCCTTACCTTTTTCAAGTTTTTGTCAGCTTTAAGAAAGTGCCGCGAAGTTTTTTTTTAGGGACATTGATTTGATATATCGCACAAATCTTCACAAGGAGTAAAAAACAATGTACATGTATCGCTTTATTCAAGGAATCTATTTAAAGGTCATACAGGTACTACAGGATATTAAACAAACATACCCACGGGTCAAACAGATTATCTTGTGTTCTGAATATAATGCAAGTACTTAGGTTGACTGTGTAAGTAGGTTTTAAGTCAGTGTAAAAAAGTGTAAAAAGACATTCATTTATCACTATGACCCAGATAATACTTCTGTTCGAGTACTTAGGTTGACTGTGTAAGTAGGTTTTAAGTCAGTGTAAAAAGTGTAAAAAGACATTCATTTATCACTATGACCCAGATAATACTACTGTTCGAGTACTTAGGTTGACTGTGTAAGTAGGTTTTAAGTCAGTGTAAAAAAGTGTAAAAAGACATTCATTTATCACTATGACCCAGATAATACTACTGTTCGAGTACTTAGCATGACTGTGTAAGTAGGTTTTAAGTCAGTGTAAAAAAAGTGTAAAAAGACATTCATTTATCACTATGACCCAGATAATACTACTGTTCGAGTACTTAGGTTGACTGTGTAAGTAGGTTTTAAGTCAGTGTAAAAAAGTGTAAAAAGACATTCATTTATCACTATGACCCAGATAATACTACTGTTCGACCTATATGAGTCATTTACAAAACTATTATATCAAATATTTATTGTTTCAGTGTTGCGTCTGAATATTTCTAACAACTTATATTTTTACATTAGACCTGCAATGAAGTGAAATGGACATAAAATCAATGTCTTAGTGAACTAGTTTATGTCTTAATGAAGATAATTTCTCCCAATAACGCCCACTGAATGACGTTCTAAACCAGTATTTCTGAGATGAATAAAATAGAGCCAGGTCAATGCCAAAAGATTAGAGACTGTGATTGTCAATCTTCGCTTTGATTGATACACATTATTGTTAATTAAAACATTTACATTGATTATTTCTTTATGACCTAACATTAATCGGCAATCCTTGGGCTACTTGTATTCTATCGGAAGGAACGGAATCGGCCGAGATGTGATTTTAATTTATATTTATTGATTTGTTGGTGTTAATCAACACTTTCGACACTTGTGCTGTTTATCTTTAAACCATTAGATATATATATATAAAAAAAGGATGTGGTATGATTGCCAACGAGACAATTATCCACAAAAAAACAAAATGACACAGAAATAAACAACTATAGGTCACCGTAAGGCCTTCAACAATGAGCAAAGCCAGTATCGCATAGTCAGCTATAAAAGCCCTAAAATGACAATGTAATTCAATTTAAACGAGAAAACAAACATCCTAATTTATGTACAAAAAAATGAACGGAAAACAAATATGTAACACATTGACAAACGACAACCACTGAATAAGAGGCTCCTGACTTGGGACAGGCACAAACATACAAAATGTGTTGTCTGTTTTACATTGCCCTTTAAGTATAAAATTGCTACCTGTATTCATTTATTTTTAACCCACGTGCGATTTTATAATTATTCATCTTCTTTTGAAAAAAAAAAATTATATTTCATTTATCATGTTAATCGTGTTTTAATTATTATGCTGAGTTCACACATAATTCGAATTCGATTCGCATTAACTAAAGCGAATTAGTTTAATTCGCATTCGAAACGTTTTACGTCAAACGTCAATTGTAATTCGAATTGTAATGCGCGTCAATTTCGCTTTACTGTCCTAACGTTGTTAACTTTTAATTCGAATTAACAAAAACGTATTGCTACTGCGAATTGGTTAATTCGAATTAAAAAAGAGTGTGTGAACGCGATTAGCGAATTCGATTCGCATTCGATTCGGATTCAATTCGAATTAAATGTACGTGTGAACGAGGCATTAGAGTCTATATATATAGCTATGACATATTTCATGATCACTAATTTCATATTTCATTTTAAATTGCTTTGCATAATAATCATTGTCTTCACATGTCACATGTTAATGTGACGGAGTGTTTTTAAAATAAAGCATATTGTATGGGATTGTATTGTCTTTGTATGGCACCATTCATAAAATTTCAAAGTCGTATTACATGTATTGGGAACTAAAGTACATTAAATTTAATATTAAGTCGAACAGTATATTTAGAAACAATAAACCAATTAATCCTTCTAATAAATAATTATGACTAGTGTATATAAATACTAAGCATTTGGTGTCAAAAATAGACTTTGGACATTGAACTCCTTCCACGGTTTGGTCATGATGTATTATATATATGTTCTGGTATATTACAAAATCAGAAATGAAATGTATTGTTTAATATTTATGTATGGTTTAACGGTTAGAAAAGCATCGTCCACTAAGGTTCAAAGTCCACGTCGTATTTAAAGTATATCGCCTTCTTAATCAATATAAAAACCCGTTTAAATATTATATATTAAGTAACAGGTTATTTATTTCTTTAATATGTCATTATGCGTAGGTCATTTGATTTCAAAATATCTTCGGACTTTGAACTTATTTTCAATAGTTGCAGCGTGTTCAGTATATTTCCTTATTTCAATTTCCATACGCTTATTATGTTATGACGAAACAAACAAAACCCAATTTTGGTAATAGCAAAACCAAAAACAAAAGAAAACAAAAATATCCGTATAGTAAATTCATAGATATAAGAGGATGTGGTATGAGTGCCAATGAGACAACTCACCATCCAAGTCACAATTTAATAGTTTAAAACCATCCATACGGGAAAACCAACGGTCTAATCTATATAAATAAACAAAAAAAGAGAAACACTTATGAACCACATCAACAAACGACAACTACTGAACATTAAATTCCTGACTTAGGAATGTGTTAACCATTGCAGCGGATTTAAATAAAAACGTCATGCTTAAAAGTATTGCATTGAAGAAAAAATGAACCCAAATCAGTAGATTGTAAGGTTGACTTTATAGAAATGTAAAACAAAATCCAAGATTCGTATGGCCGTTTTCCAACTATATGTCCTCATTCAAATGCATTAATCGTCCGAAAAAGGGGGGTCCACCCCCGGAACCCTCACTGCAATACGTCGGATGTGTGTAGTATGAGATTCTAGATTGGGGGTCCTTTATATCTGTGTTTTCTTTAACCTTTTAAACCATAATCTCTTTTTTCTTTATCATTATTATCTATTCTTTATATTTAAGTTTTGTTTTATCTCTACTCTTATTTTTTGGCCATATTTTTCTCTATCCTATATATCATTTATCCTCTTTCCTGCACTTTTTGACAATTACTATCTTTTATGTAAACTACGTCCAGACTCTCTTAATTGATAATACTCTGAAGTATTAATCAGCCAAGGCTTCATAAGTTCATAGATCAATTGCAAATCGAGATTAAAAGGGTAATGTCATAATGGCCATTGCAGTTGTTGGCCACCTGTGTATTTATTCAATGTCGAGACATCACCAAATACGACGCGTACGTATCGCCAAATTTTCCATGCAATTGACAAGAAAAGCCGACACTTTTGTGAGAACCGATACTAATGTGAAAAGGACTGCGGCCGGCGAATCGTTTGTGTGGATCCTGTATATTTATGTGTACTCCGTCAACCGAGGGGAGTTCAAAAGGAAGACTGTACGGATTTTTTTATCCCTTCGGAGTATCCTTTTTTTGGTGTAGTTCCGTGTTGCTTAGGTTTTTTGTGACGGGTATTGTGGACTGTTGTTTGTCTTATTGTCGTTTTTCTATTGGTCTCAGTCATGTTTGTTTTTTTTTCGATCTTTGGTTTTTGAATGCTGCTTGGATTATCTATCGCCTTTTTTAATTGTATTTTTAATTACTGCATGACCTTGTAGAATCAGTACAGTGTGGTAATTTGTTCCTTTTATTTATTTATTTACAAGTATTATCGTTTATATAAATATACAAAGTTGATTTCTGTTGCTTTATTAACGTCTCCTCGGGGACGTTATAAACAGTTGAACGATGGACAGCAGTGCGCCGAATGTTTCTTACTACCTGATTGGAAGATATTACGAGACGTGAATAATCAAAGTTCGTTGATTGGTTAAGACAATCCAAACCTAGTAAATGTATTTCAATCCCGTAGAGTATCGGATTTGTCCTCTCTATTTTAGCAATTAGATTTTGTCTTCTGAACTTTTGTCAATATTCGAACTATTCTTGGCCAAGCCAGAAAGTTTTTGTAACGAGTTTATGCTCGATTGGTCAGCCATTATGTTAAAGTTACATTGGCGACAACGTGACAAAATTATCCATCACAATCAAAACACATCGAGAATAGATAAAATCCAAAATTATGTATCAATTTAAAGATTGTATTCCTTAAATTACGAAAATCATAATATCCATTTAATAACTCAAAAATGAAATTTTGAATCATCACCAAAAATTATACAGATCTTTATATTCATATAACTTAGAAGTGTGTAAAGTTTTAACCAATAATCATAAATTATTTTTGAGATACGGCGCGAAATATGAAAACCCCCTCCCCCTTTTTTACAAAATACTTAATAACTCAAAAAATGAATTTTGAATCATCACAAAAAAGTATACAGATCTTTATATTCATATAACTAAGAAATGTGTTAAGTTTTAACCAATAATCATAAATCGTTTTTAGATACGGCGCGAAATATGAAAACCCCCTCCCCCTTTTTTTACAAAATACTTAATAACTCAAAGATGAAATTTTGAATCATCACCAAAAAGTATACAGATCTTAATATTCATATAACTAAAAAGTGTGTAAAGTTTTAACCAATAATCACAAACCGTTTTTGAGATACGGTGCGACATGTGAAAAAAAAAACACACCCCTGGTTTTGTTACAAAGTGCCGTAACTCAAAAAGTTTTAATCTTATTTTCACCAAAAAGTAAACAGATCATTTGACTATCATAAGAAACAACTATTTTAAGTTTCATGAAATTTGAATAAGTCGTTCTCAAGTTACGGTGCGACATGTTTACGCCGACAGACAGACGGACAAACGGACAGACGGACAGACAGACAGACAGACAGACAGACAGTCAGGCAGACTGACAGACAGACAAACAGACAGACAGACGGACGGACGCCGGACATTTATATACCATAATACGTCCCGTCAAAATTTTGACGGGTGTATAAAAACTCATGTAGGATCATCCCAGATACATTGTGTTTAAATATGCGAGACATCTTATGAGAAAAAGCTTTGTTTGTGTTTATCCTATTGTTTTATTTTAAACTGTGTCTAGTGGTATTATATAACCATCCTGAATTTGGAGTGGCTACATATTCAAAATTTGTATCAGGCTATTCAAAGTTTAGGTCAAGGTGAACTTATACAAAGTAGGTGCATAAACTAAAATTGTAATGTGTTTCTAGAAATTTTCCACATGCTCCTTGACTCCCATGCTTTGGTTGAAATTATTTAAAAGAATCTTTGTTTCAAATATGATTTTATCTTTTTATTTATTTATTTTGCTCATGGAAAAGGTAGTTTATTTCTGCATGCAACGTATAGGAATTTGGTCAACTCATTTGAATTGTATTCAACACGATTAATGTAACAATATAAACTTCTCTTCTTTTTTTATATTTATAAAATAAATTATGCGCTCGAGTTATATATAATTAAGCGCACACAATTGTCTTTCAATGCGCACTAAATATGCACACAATTGTCTTTCAAAGCGCACAATATATGTGTTTTTCTGCATCAGTTTCTTTCAGAGCCCTGTACTTATGGAACGGGATTTTGCACAAAGCACACATGAATAATAAATGCGTTACAAAATTATTGTACATTGCATTTGTTTATTGAATTTAATTAACAATAAAATAATAATATGACCTCGTTCAAATTAATGACAAATTCTATGCAGGCGACTGAACTTAGAGATATATTTCAGTCTAACCGAGTTTTCAAGTATCTTTGATGCACATCTTATATCGGTTAACGTTCACAAATTGTACTGCCAAGTTATTTTTAAGGCAGATTCCTCAATTGCAGATTATGTAAGATAAACGTACTCTTCTTTTTTTGCAATTAGGTTTGTTCCAGAGGAATGCAAGAAGAGAGACAACTCAATTTTGTTTTAGTTAGCTCGCTGTAAATTTAAAACACTAACATGGCATAGAGATGTGGTTTGATCGCCAATGAGACAATTAACAACAAGTGCAAATGATAACCGGTTAAATGATACACATGTAAGCAACCATTAAAGGTCACGTGATGCCTTCAACTAAAAGCAAAAGCAAAACATATGCTTCTCAGTCACTTGTAACCATGGTAACTGAAACATAATAACAATGAAGGAATTACATTTTCCAAAATAAATCAACAATATACAAATTAAAAATATTTATTTTCACATGCCTAAAGGAAAAATCGTGTATAAATCAGGAAGACATTTAGAAGTATGCATGGTCATGCCTGCCAATTGAAAAATAATAAATTAAGTCTGTGCTGTATGTATAGTTCGCCACCGCATCTGGATGGAATCATGGAATCTGACGTTAGAGTCGATACCTCATTTAGGATTAGTGCACCAAACTTGGGGGAGGGTTAGACCATTTTCGGGCACCGGGATCGGCCGATTTTAACAACGGGAAATCGGAATTGCCTTGTTTAAAGATCGGGAATTCGGGATAGAAAAACATTGGGATACGGGAAAGCCACGTTTTTAGCCACGGGAAATTGGGATTATTATGTTGAAATATAACGGGATTGACAAACAACTGTACCTTAGACAGATAAAAGTGCCATTTTTATTATACTTCAATCAGAATCGCATCTAGAAACAGAGTAGATCGAGATCAGAGTACATGTAAACCCCAAGGGTGACTGAGTTGACTTGGTCTTCTCCCAACCGTCAGTAATACGCTTGCTGAAGTTGGGCGTCGGTTTGGCTGTGCGGGATGTATCAAAATCACAGTCACGTTGGACAGAATGGGGACCTTAAATCGGAAGCCTCGTGTAAAGAGAGTGCCACGCTAAGATCCCTTAATTGCAACAACTCTTTGAGGCAAAATTTCTGTCCCTATCCAATATCTACCCTCATTTTCCAGTGGCAGTCCAAATGATAATACATATTCGGATTGGTTACGCTGAAAGACTTTGAACATCAATCATATCCGAGACGTTTAAATCGTAAGCATTGAAACTTTAAACTTTTAAATTTTGGAACAAATTTATCGGGATCGGGATTTTTAACAAAATATGTCCGGGATTTCGGGATTTTCTGATATTAAAACCGGGAAATCGGGATGAGACCCCCTCTAGCCCCCCCCCCACTTCAATCTTAGCACGTTAAATAATAATTGGAGCAACTCTCTGAGGGCTGGTGGATGGCACTGCGCTTTATGCATCTAGCGTCCCTTTTTTCAGTGGTATTTCAAACTTCAAGCCCTTCATTCCGATTGTTCGACCGTGTACAAAATACCTATTGCATTAAAGTGATTTTTTTTTTAACTTTTTCTTGTTCTGAATTTGTCGTAAATATTGGCCACTGGCCACTGGACATTTTACAAACACAAATCAACCATTCCTTCACCATTACTGAGGTCCCTCATGGGAGTGTCCAAGTAATTACATATTCACAATTTTTTTGCCATTTAATAACACATAATCATTAATTACTTTTTTTAACAAGATACTCAAATGATCAAAAATACGATCCTAGATTATCAAATAATAAAATAAGCATGAAATATTAGGTCTGGTAAAAGAATAATCACTATTATATACAAGTGGCCAAGTTATCACATAATAAAATAAAACCGACATGGAGACTACAGCTCCTGTCGTCTCGTAGAAGGTAACTACTATGAATGCGAGAAGCCGTTTTTCTATTTTTCTATCAAGGTTTTGTTTTGAAAACCTACTTTATGAGGTACATTGTATGTCATCTCAAAAAATATGAATTGAAATCTTTAAGGGTTCGTGTTGCTCAGTCTTTAGTTTTCATTGTTGTCTTCTGTGTACTATTGTTTGTCCGTTTGTCTTTTTCTTTTTAAGCCATGGCGTTGTCAGTTTATTTTCGACGTATGCGTATGAATGTTACTCTGATATCTTTCGTCTTACTTTTAGAGGCGTCCATTTATAAATACCATACATAAAAATGTTCGAGAGAAAATTTCATTCCGTTGTACATGTTTTAAGCCATTCGGCAATCCTCGGTAGAATCCGCTACTCTCCTTCGGCCGAGTTGAGACGAATGGTTTTAAGCATGTACTTATATGAGAGAAGAAGAGAAGAATGGTCAATATGTGTGTTTCTTAATTTATCTTCCTTTTCAAGATTTATGTTTGTTAAGACGTGAACTAAACAAGAAATATTATCAAGGTCACTACTTTGTCCGGCAAAAATATATAATTCACTAGTTGAACAATAGACATGGTCAGTGAGTGAACTCTGTTTGACCTCAATGAAGGGTTTACCGTTGTTTAGTATTAAGATGAAGGAACCCTAGAATGAACGAATTTTTCCTTTTTATTTTTTGGACAAAAAAAATGATTTAGTGAACTCTGGGTTCTGTTTTTGTTTAAGTAACCCATGTCGATGCAACAAAGGTACACGTGGTAGAGAGACGATGTTGTTCCTTGTTCATTTGCTCACGTTTCAAATAATCTCATCATGTGCCATACATCATCTAAAAATTGGTCACAAACAAATGCAAGCTTAGGGCAATCATGATTTTTATGTAAACAATTGCTTCAGAATGCTAATAAAAATAAGAACCACAACGTATAATAATAATAATATCTTTTATTATTATTAATAATAATAATAATAATAATATAATAACAATTTGATATTCGGAGGTGTAGGCCTCAGGGAGTGTTCCCAATGAATATTATGGCTTTGTATAAGGCATTATCAGTCTCCTTTTTTTTTTTTATCCCAATAATGTTTTAACATAACTATGATTAAAAGACAGTCTTTGTCTACAACAAGGGTGAGACATGGGGTGAGACCTTGTGAGTGTCTGGGTGAGGGATATCGTTCATTTATCTATTATTTTAGGCAATTTTCCCTCTTCATATTTTTTTGTCCATTATTCTATATTTTCTATTATCTATATCTAAGCACCCTATTTAATATCAATCATTGGACTGTCAATTGATACATACAATAAAATACTTTATAATTACTGCAGGAAAAGCAAATCACTCGTTCTAGCTTTATAGTGTAACGGTATAAAAGATGCTGAAACACAAGTATATATAACAGCGTCATAAATACATGTACATGTAAGAGAAAAACAAACTTAATTTGGCAGATCCTCAAACTATCTGTTTGGAATTTCATTGTAGGAAACCTTTAAGAATGCTACGAACTACAAAGCAGTATTGGCAATCATATTATATCTCTATACCTTTTCTCCCATTATTCTTAATCTACTAGTAAATGTTTTCAAGAAGAAAAAAAAAGCGAATGGCTTAATGTTTTTTAATGCAGATCTTATTAATTTTTACAATAAAAAAGATAACTGCAACTATGTTCTGAGCAAAAAAAAATCACGAGAAAAATATCGAGTGGGTCCTGCAATATGGGTCGGCCGGGATGATTGCCGGTAAAATTGGACTGTCACTGGAAAATGAGGAAATATTGGATAGGAACAGAAATCTAGCCTTGCAACAGGTCATCTACGAACCCCTTAAAGAGTTGTTGGAACTTGTATAGATTGTGACACTCTCTCTACATCGGATTTAATGTCCGCCATTCGGACCTGACATGTATGCGTATTTATTCATCCCGCACAACCAAACGGGCGCCCCAATTTTGCAAATGTTTTAAACCCGGTCTGAAGAGGATCTTTTCTATTCCTCAGTGATCCTTCGAGCAGGGGTAGAGTTTTTGTCTTTTTAATTCCATCAAGAAAAAGAACAGGCAATTGTTTCTTAAAATATATGCCTTAACATATAGTATAAGTACATGTGGGTAATATTAGGGTTTATATATGATATATGACTTTTTCAGGAACAAGTGCTTGTGAAAAAGTCAGAAATCACGTTAGGTATATTCTTATATCATGTACCTTAAGGTGTTTTTGCGATACGTACGATGATTCGGTATTCGGTTTTCAGGGTAAATCTTTGATTGGCTATTTAACTTTTTTCTTACTTTTTAGGTGCGGATCCATCATATCTAGTAGGTGTGGGTTCCAACATAACACATGTAAGTCATTTGAATAAGGGGGTTCCAACCACATATCCCCACAATAAAGTATTAGTTGGCCATCCCCCGGAATTCATAGAGGAAAACACCTATATATTGGTGATGAATAAATAAATAAAGGTTTAGACAAACTATGAGGAGTAAATATTGTATGTTCGTTTTAGTGTTGCATTTTTTGGTTAATAGTGTTATCAAATCATTTTTGGTGGTAAAGACGAATACAGATTCACAATACACCAGCACAATTTTTATTTAAATATCTGCTTTATCGTGGAGCATAAGCTGAAACTCATACACTTGAAGGTAAATAAATTCTTAATCTGATTTGCTAAACTTTTTAACGATATATTTACTTTATGATATATGATATAATATTACAATATGTTTGTAAATAAATTTTATTAGTCAGACATTTGACCTCTCAGTTTGACCTAGATTTGATAGTTTTCGAAAAACCGTAAATACGCTGATGTACTTGTAAACATCAGTTATATAATCAAAATCCAGAAATATTCAAAATAGAATACATATAAACAAATGAATAAAAGCCGCATAAGTCAATAACAGTAACCAAATAACAATAATACAGTTTACATTTCATGTTATCTTATCTTATCTAGATTCATATTCACGCAAAGAGGGAGGGGGGGGGGGTATTTAAAAATGCTACTATTATCATATACAAGCGTGACAGTAAAAAAGTTTAGAATTGACAGATTGTTTTCTGTGTAAGAAAAAAGAAAACGATACTCAAAGGTGAAAATGATTCAAAAGGAATAATTGACATAAATGTCTAGTTTATTTTTAACACCATGCATTGTTACTAAAAATGAAAATAAAATGTGTACGTGACATGTGTAGTATACGTCTTCAAAAGTGAAACATTACAACACACACTATACATCCATTTATATCGAGGTCATAATACATGTATGAGGGTGTTGATAGAGCTTACAGTGTAGAGAATAATGACATATGTTAATGGTATTAAAACATAAATATACAGAATTTATAGAGAAAAACGAACCAAACAAATAAAGAATAGAGAATATTAAGGTGTTAAAATATAAAAATAGAGAATGGCAAAACATAAAAAGACAAACAGACAAAAAGACACGTGGTATATATAATTTGTAATATGAAAATACAATGATTGACAGCATGAAGAACTTATGCCCAATGTTTGTTAGATCATATACATTTAAAGTCTGCACATATTTGAAACAAGTTGTTTTCTTTAAAAAAAAGAAATGCAATCGTAAACCCAGATGCTTGTTTGGCATTAAATATTAGATAATTGTTTAATAAAGATGTATATTGTTTTATATTATTTTTGTGGTATAAGAATTAGAAACTGGCATTGATTGTTTACTTTCAATGTAACTGCAGTTCAATGGGGGTTGAAATATTCTCGCTAAAGGAATCATTGCCCGCGTCCAAGGATTTTTTCTCCTCTCTCACGAAAGACAACATGCTAATTAGTCACCCACTGGATGTTACACTCATTCTTACGTGCGTTTTTTTTTTTTTTTTTTTTTTTTTAGATAAGAGTTAGTTTTTAGGCTAAAGTTCAAATGCAGATGTGAAGAAATTAAATCAATTTATGATTATTTGAGTTTAAGAAATGCAATACGTGAACCTGTAAAATAGCTGTTGTTCATGGTTATTTGAACAATCATGGTTTGATATTTCATGGTTATTTGAACAATGGTTTGATATTGATCATTATTAGTATTCTAATACCTGCTCTGCAAGGTTTTTGTTATGCTTAGGGTAGTAAGCATTGGTAAGTTGTGTGCATTTTGTTCTTAAAAGTTTTAGATGACAAACCTCTTTTGTTAAAAAAAAATAGTAACCTTTAACTCGCTTTGAAGATAAGTTTTCCTAATTTCCCTTTTTATTCTGATATTTTCTCAAATTTCAAATTGTGGGTCATGAAAACGTTAATTGTTAATAGTATATCACTATATATATAATTTGAATTGCACTATATGCTCTTAACCTTGATGACCGAAACCAATTCATTAATAAAGTTATTTATAGCCTAGACAAAACAGCTTACACCTTGACCTTGTACTTATAAATAAACAACAAAAATTGAAAACAACAAAAAAACTTACATGATCGAACCTAAAATTACCACTGAATACCCATCACCTAAATATTATTTAGTTTGTTTAAAGGCCACATTAATGAACTGTTGAAAGGTGTTCCTTTTTTATTGACTACACTGTGTCTAACACTTGATGGAGAGTTGTCTCATTGGTATTCCTACCACATTTAAAAAGACATTTCCTCTGACATTTGACAAATTCAATAGAATAAAATTAAATATTAAATTGAACTGAAGTTGCCTTGTAAGTTTCTGATATTGACCTATGCATGCTATCCTTTTTCTCTCTTGCTGGATAGTTTTGTACTGGTGATTTGGGGGCACTGTGTATCCTTCTGATCAGTGAGATGGCTCAAAATATATATATTAGATTACATATAGATTGCCTAACAATGTAATTTTAACACACTATTTAGTATGTAAATATAAGAATGTTTAACATATTTACAAAATGATGAAAATAAACGCAATATTTCGCTAGACCAACCAGCTTTATCAAGCGTGCATCTATCCAGGTGAAATCGGATGTAGATGATAAGAAACTTTTACAGCTGAACGTATATGTTGCACTAAGCTGCCTTGAAAATAAGAAAATTTTGCAGCTCAATGTCTATGTTGAACTTGAATTTAGCTGCCTTGAAAATAAGAAAATTTTGCAGCTCAATGTATATGTTGCACTTGGATTTAGCTGCCTTGAAAATACATAATACATCCTTGGTCTATCCATGGAAGTAATATTGAAAGGAATGACATCGTCGTCACTTCAAAGGTTTCATCTGAATTACCGCCCATCTTTCGATAACACGTTAATTGGTTCCATATCTGGCATGGAAGTTGATTCTCCGCATGTGATCGATCAAATCAATGACACTTATCGGTCATTTTCGTGTTCACGGAGAATTACGAAGACACAAGTTTTTGGCGTATATACATGTACGTGCGAAGTAACCCGAATAGTCCATTCGTTACTTTCCGTTGATGTACGCTGCCGAATAGAGTCATTCGTTCAATTTTTATTTTAGTCCAGTTCATCCTATTTTTTGATATTTAGATATTACTTCCATGGTATATCCTAGGTGTAAAATTTTAATAAAGTGCAAGAAAGACTTCCTTTTAATTTCAGTATGAAAAAAATGAAATAGCCGGCTTCAATGTGCTTTGTACATCATGTACATCTTCCCCGGACATCCTCCCTAGACTCCGAATCTTTAATGAAATGCTAGTAATACTACTTATATAGATTTTAATTTTGACATATTTCGTTTCCGAATATAAATCGCCTTGTTTGCATGAAATCTTATCTCATAAATTAACACAATTGGTTTCAACGTTTGACTCTAATTAAAATAACTACGCATATATGTAAGATAAACATTAGCACTTGTAAGGAAGCATTTAAATGCTCATTAGAAACGCTCGCATCATATTTAACATATCTCTATAGCAACTGAAGATGCTAAAATTAAATGCTTATTCAACAGGTCAATTGATTTAAACTTTTGCGCATGTATACGAAAGGTTGCAATAGAAAGAACAGATGTACTATTCCGAATAACATCCGGTGTTCCGAAAGACTACGGACATCGTCCAATATATACTGCGGAAACGGTTTACGAAATAAATAAATAAATATCTAGGAAGGTGTAGATTATCCCCCTTAATATGTATTCGTACAGTATACCACAGTCACAACGTGCATTCACGCATAAAGAAAAATAAGCAGTGAAAGGCGTGATATAGAAGATATTTCCAATTAAACGTTGATTCAGGTTATTAGTGAGAAAAAAAAACCATAAACCTTTTCATTTCATTGAGCAGAGGACGAAACAAAAGTCTGTCATTATCAATGTGCATTTTGACGCGGCAGCTGTCCATTTGACTAATGTTAGGACTTCATACAAACGATATTCTTTTTGGAACTCGTATATTCTCAAATTGGAGTAAAGCAAGGGGATGTTTTAAGTCCAAACCTTTTCAAGATTTTTATAAATGATTTACCGGATGCATTTAAGGAAAGCCCAAATGCTGTTGATATAAACGGTCGCAGGATTGACTGCCTCATGTATGCAGATGTCAGATATTGTTATGTTTTCTAGTTCCAAGGCAGGTCTTCAAAAACGACTTGATGATTTATCAAAATTTTGTACTAAATGGTGTTTAGAGGTCAATCTTTCTAAAACCAAAGTTATTATATTTAACAAACCTGGTAAACTTTTAAAAGAACATTTTTATGTCGAAAAAGATACAATAGAATGTGTTAACAATTATAAGTACTTAGGTTTAAAAATTTTATCTAGTGGAATTTTTAAGCAAGGAAAGGAAGAATTATACAAAAAATCACTAAAAGCTGTATTCAAATTGCAAAGATCTTTATCATCTTCCAATCCAAGTATTTCTACTCTATTACATATATATGACCATACAATAAAACCCATTTTAATGTATTGGCAGTGAAATTACAGGTATGTTTAAAACTAGCTCTGCAGAATGCCAGAAAGAAAGTGAATATTTATTACAGCACATTTATATGAATGATTTTTTGGGATACGATTGCTTTCAAGCAATCTGTAGACTTATACCAGTGACTCAGGGCATTGCCCTCACGTCAGTTGTTTTATTCTAAACATTAAGGAACATCTCAGATTCTTATGATTGTCTTGCTTTAAAAGGTCAAAACAAACAAAGGGATTGAACTGAAACAACTTTACTATAATGTTCTTTTCATAATCTTCATGTTTGAAATTTCTCTTGACTTATATGCGTGTTTTTAACAACACGGAAAATCAGAATTAAGCAGTATTTATATTTAGTGTTTTTATAAATTAAGAAACACGTCAGAGGGAATTCCCCAGTTTTGATAAAAATGCGTGAGTTCTCTGAATTTCGATAAATCTATTTCTGTCATATAAGAACTGAAGTGGAGTTTCTCTTATATATCACCGTTATGAAACTGGTATTTGATATTGTACTTCCATAAAGAATTAGAGAACCATCTTGGTCGTTTAATTAACATTTAATATACTTTCTTGCTCCAGGGTTTGTCTAGGTAATTATGCGCATGCGTATAGTTTTCCTGGCTTCAAGGGGGGTTAGATTGAATGGTTGCTCTGGATTCTCACCTCAATTGATTGATTTAAAACTCATGGTATCGTTTCTATGTTTGTCTGTTACTGCGGGTTATTGTTGTTTCATAGTTTTAAATCATATGCATCATTTAAATTAAAATAAATGTAGTCCACATCGCAACACCCCTTACGGCGAAATGGAGTCTTCCATATTATCGTTTCCAGTTGTCTCCCTTCCGGAAGTATTTTCCGTGAATTCTGAATACAAAACATGTCGAGAAAAATTAACTCGTTCTGTCGATAAACGCCGTGTTATATTAAATACGATCGCAATTTTAATCGAGAAATGTGTACGGAAAGGAGTCATGACCTCTGACCCAAAGGAAATTAAATATTTTTAAAAGAGTTAGGAATGGGGTTACTCCTAGAATTATCGTAGGTAAATAGGTTATAAGATACGAAGTGAAATACCTTCTCTCACTCTGAGTCTCTGCTGTGACTGCTGTGGAAAGTAATCTTGGAATTGATTGTACAAAAATAAAACACAATGCGTACATTGTTCATACACTTTTATCCGGGATTGGCTATTTTGTAACTTCAGATTACGTACATTTTACATGTGCAGTTGAATTAGTTTTGAAAATAATATTATCCAGCTACATGTATACATGTGTCAATGAAAACAAATGCAATCGTATCCCTCAGTAATCTGCTCTTTGATTAGATAAATCCAATTTAAGATATATGAAGTATATATTAGGTGTAAACAAAAAGTCTTCTAACCTAGCTGTGCTAGGAGAGCTTGGTAGATTCCCTTTATATTTTTCAGTTGTATTATCAATGCTAAAATATTGGTATAGAATAAAGAATATGAAAGATGGTTTACTGATGTTACCTATATGTGTAACAAAAACATGTTTAATAATAATATTGAATGCTGGTATTCATCCATACATTTCATTTTTAAAAAGCTGAATATTCGTTATTTGGAGGTGAAGCTCAACTTTTTTATCAAGTCAGTTAAGCAAAAACTTTGTAATAGTTTTGTAAAATTTTGGAACACAAAAAGAACAGATACACAGAGTAGTAAATTAGATACTTATTTCAAACTTAAAACTTTTTTTCAAAAGAAATGTATCTATCTTTAAACAATTTTCAATTGAGAAGTGCCATATGTAAAATTAAAATCAGTGCAGATGATCTCAAAATAGAAAAAGACAGGTATAAAACATTATATATAGGAAGAGACCAAAGGTTTTGTAAGAAGTGTACTCTAAATCTGGTTGAAGATGAACAACATTTTATAACTAGTTGTCCAGCATACAAAAATGATAGGGAGATATTTTTTAAGGAGATAAACTGTAGTTGTCCTAATTTTATACATCTTTCAAATAAGGCAAAATTGGTTTGGTTATTTACTAATGAAAATGTGTCTGTACTTAAATATTTAGGGAGCTATATTTTTACATGTCTAGATGTTAGAAGAAATGTTAATTAATGTATGTAATAACAATGATAATTGTAATGATTTTATGGTTCTGATCCTGCCTGGAATTAAACGTATATGATTTTATAGAATGAAGATAATAACATCTGTCTGAACTTTTTTTAATGTTTCATTTTAGTTTATAAAAATGTTTTTCTGTTACAAATCATGATGTATTGTTTTATGTGTACATGTTATCATGGTTATGCTGCCCACCAAGGGCCCTTGATTGGAATAATAAATATTCTTTTTCTATTCTTATATACATTTGAATATGCTGTATGTTTTTTTTACTGTAAAAAATATATCATGACTGGACAGTGTTTTGAAATAGCAGTCACTGTTGATCATTATAATTTTTTACTTAAAAAAAAATATACCAAAAAACCAATTCTGGTCATAGCGATACAGAAAAACAACAAAAAATAATCAAATACATTGTAAAATGAACGTCAATTGCTCAGTGTTTGAACTTCTGGTCTTAGTTCAATGAGCACATATTTCTTTTGATACTAATAATAATGTTTCATTATTCTAGATGGCCAGCAGTATAAAACAATCACCATATAACCTGGAGCGACAATATTCGGAAGATTTTAGTTTAGAATCATTTCCATCATCTCCATCTATATCCGAAATTGTTTTAAGAATCATCGCTAAGACTAGAATGAACAACGGTCACTGTTACTTGGGGCTAAATGAGGAGACTGGGAAGATTTACAGGCCTATAACAACAACACAGCCCGGAACTTGCTGTTGGCATTCAAGCAGAAGTTTCAGTTTACAAAAATCATACCGTTTTCGTGTAACTTTCCATCCCGATCACCCTATTGGGTACTCCTTCACTCCGCTTCCTCACAGATTTGAAGACATGGTTGTTGAGTCATTTGTTTCCGAGGAGGATACCGGGCAATTTGATCCACGATGTCTATCGAATGAAGCAAAGCGGGATGTCGATGAAATATTTTACGGAATTGAGGAAAAAAGATATCTGAAGGAAAATACAGACTCCCGTTCAACGGGAATACTGAAATGTAGTTCCGAAAATGTTTCCATATATGATAACAATTGGCAAAAGAGAAAATGCAGCATTAAGATGGATTCCGGAAGTTACGAATTTCCCGTGACAGGGATTGACATGGAGAAGATTCCGGACGAAAGCAAAGATCTTATTGTAGTCCTTGGGCTAGCTCGCCCCTACGACAAAGATGGCGAATACGATCCTGCTCGATGTTACATTTTGGTCGTTGGTTTATTCATTCTGTAATAACACACACATAGTAGGTGTTCAAATCTTATGACTTCGAATTAGAGTTGCTATATTGTTTAGAATGTTTATGGCAATAATAATGATTTGAATTATAAAAGTAAAAACTATTAACTATGTTCAAATACTTCGCAATGTCATATTTAGGTGTTTCCTTATCAACTTTAAGTCTTAGACTATTCCAAGAGGATGTTTTCTCGAATTTATCTTAAAGAGAAATAAGTGAAAATAAAATCTTCCAACAAAATGCAGTAGTATTGGTAAATTAAAAAAAAAACCTAGTTAACAACCAGTACTGTTTAGATATCACCAGAGCTGTTCATTGTCATTAAATCGTTTTAATTTTTTTTTAGAATTTACACTATTCCTAGCTTGCTCATTTATTAATGCGATTACGTTGCACTTTCGTTGCAAATGTTCTGTTGGTGTTTTTTTCCAGATTTCAAATCTTTGTAATTGTATATCATTAAACAGGATATGTTGTCCTTATGTGAGGGGGATATGACCTTTATCGGGACTCCGGGATCGGGTGTTTTTAAGCTCGGGATTTCGGGATTAACCCTTTCGGGATCCTGGAATTCTTTTCTCGAATTTCGGGATGTCGGGATTGCAATTTATTTAAATTCGGGACCCCGGGACTTTGTGTTTTTAAGTTCGTGATTTCGGGTTCAGGACCCCTCCTACCCCCCCCCCCCCTCCCTCCTATGTTTGTCGTACTAAAAGGAAAAAAAAAGAACATATTTTTTCATTTTCGTTTGACTCACTATGAATATGTTTAAACGACATAAATTAATATGCTTTTTTAAATTTATTCGTCTAATTTGTATCTTCAACCGCATAACTTATTTTAAACAGCTGGTTATTTCATTGAGACAGCATCGACGATTTTAATGTCTATTGTTTACTAATTTTCTACTGTATAAGAAACAACTAAAAATCGATTCTTAATTCTGTAATTGAAAGTCCTTTGAGACTGAGAGTGAATGTTAGTATTGTATTCACTGACACTGTAAAAAGAAAGATTCCATATCAAGAACAAAAATATTTAATGTTTCCCTCTTGTAAAGTTGACCTTTTTTGGCTGTCTTTTAATGTCCCTGTTGATAAAATAGCTCAAAAGGTTTACACTCAATCTGCTGGACTATTCTTGTGTATTGCTGTGTGATGTATGAACTTTTATGACCTCAGAATGTGTATACCTTCTGCTCACACTCGACTGAAAACAGGAGTAATAGCTCGCTAAAGCTTGAATTACACCTGTTTCTAAGCCACCAACAAATATATCTGATATTTAGAGATATTAAAAAGTTATTGCTTAATTGATAAATACACTATTGGCTTTCAAATTTTTGAGGTTGAGTGTTCTTTTTGTAGTAAATTCAGCTTCATATTCGCGATCATATCAGCTGGAAATTAAATGAAAATGCAGTACTGTACGTTGTCAGAGCTGATGATAATCATAGTACGGCGGCTGTGTGCATATGTCTGATGCAGTGAAACACGAACTTAAACGAGTCATGATTCGAACAGTCGTAACTGATGATGCTGTCGTTACTGTTTCGCTATTCCGTGACATAGGGGTAGACGAACTATGGATTGTGTTTGGGAGGGCAAAACACTTTGGATTACTATCTATCAATGGTCTTTCAATTGCACTAGGCAATAAGTGATCACACACACTTGTTGTGATCAATGCCTTTACCGGTTGTGATACAGTTCTCTCTTTGATTGGAAAGAAAAAAGACCGCGTGGGAGTCATTGATTGCATTTGAAGATGTGACTTTAACATAAAGATTGATGATTGATCAACCGAAATTACCGGGGTTTTACTATAAGATCCCAAAAACTTATCAGATGGGGCTTACATGGTTAACGAAGCAAACAAATAACTATTTTCACAAAAGGGAAGGCTAATTGAGGCTATTTCCTCAACTTGGTCTGCTCTTTTCCAGCATGTAAAACGTGCAATATACTAGGGAATGTGTTTAGGGGGACGATCATTTGATTGGCTCTTATGCTATCCAGTCCATGCAGGCACTAATGGATGGCGAAGGGACAAAGAGGATCCCTTTTAAAAAACTCTTTCTGAGGCCTCATCATAATCCAACCAGACTGTCAAAAGCTTGTACATTGTGGATGTAATAAAGGGTGTCTCGGTCGTTGTTAATGTGGGAAATCGGGTCTCAAGCCACTTCTATGTGTGCATGTGGTAGGGACTGTGAATGAACATGTATTTTTGGCCAAAAAGTAGTAATTTTAAAAATGTTTTAGTATTATACATATGTACTGATTTTTTTTTTTAATAAATCTATCCAAAACTCTACATCGAAGAAATGGATTGAGTGCTCATCTTTGAAATTTAATCCATATTTTTTACCGGAAGTGTCATCTTTGTATTTAATCATTTACAACAAAATAGAATAAGAGGTTTTGAGGATAACTTAAAGCCAAAATATCAATGGCAGCACAAAAACAACATTTTCTTTACATTTTGAAAAAAAGTTGAATATTTGAATAATGAATTGATATTTCTATGTATTACCCTCCCTAAAAATAAGCTTATTTTAGTACAATGTCCGCCATGTTGGAATTTACCGGAAGTAGGATTTTTGCAGACATCTAAACAATATAGTATATCAAAAAGTAGTACAAAACAAAGATTTGTACCAAATATTATGGTTGTAACATGATAATAACACATTTGCAAACACTATAGCCTTTGATATTGGGTTGATTTTAGTATGAAGTCCGCCATTTTAGATTTTACCGGAAGTGAGACATTTTTTTCAAATGCCTCCCTATCTGAAATAAAAGTGTAATAGTTGAGGGAGGTCTATGCCAAATTTCATGCTTGTAGCAGGATGTGCACAATTCGTCTGAAGTATGCTTGAAGCCGCCGGACGTATTGTAACGTTTTGTTAGGTTTTTTGATAAAAGCACGGGGCACATTCTACCAAGTTTTAATACGTTTTATTACTTATAAACTACGTTGAACTACGTTTCAGTACGTATTACAAGGGGTCAGTACGTTTCTTATTCGATTTTCTAAGGTTAAAGTTACGTTTTTCGCACGTTTTTCTACGGTTATGTACGTTTATTCTACGCAGTATCACGTGTCACTACAACATGATCATTGACCTATGAAACGGCGTAATTAATTAAATAAAATTCAGAAAAGACAGAGAAGCAACAAAGTAACTCCAGAAATTCAAGGAGAAAAGCTTTGATTTAAATTTATTCATTCATTTTCTTTGAATAGATTTTATCACTGAGTCAGACATTTCAAGTTAGTTGACCTAGATTTGATTTTTGGAAAATCACACTAAGGATGTAATGTTATTTTTAATCTTGCAGACAACACTGTTATACATGTATATTTCAAAAGAAATTAACTATTAAAACACACATATTAAAAAAATAATAAATAGTGTTGTAAGCTATAAAGCAAACCCAGAGTCCGAAGACTTATATAATTAAAGATCATTAAATAATAAAAGTACAACTTATATATAGATGTTGAATTATATGGTATTTATTGTCATTAGTTATTTACAATTTTTGTGGTAATACAAGTTTAAACAAACAATAAACAACAAAATAAAAACAAATAGTTTACAAGAATTAATTTAAAAAAAAACATAATTGTGATAAAATAAATTTACAATGCTACCATGATAACTGTACAATATTCAATACCTTTTAATAACATGTAATAAAGAAGCCAACAATTCTAACATGACTAAAGGAAGTGATATATACTACTGTAAAAGTTGTAAAAAATGTATGGAACGCCACAGCTGTCTTATGTGGAACTCTGATATTACTTTATGTTGTTTTATCATTACTTAATAATAGTTTGTCTTTATTTGATATGGTTTTGACATTACGTAATGATGTTTTAATATAACTCAATATGGAATAGTCATTACTTTATGATATTTCGATATTACACGATATGGTTTCGTATTGACTTGATATAGTTTTGTAATTACTCAATATGGTTTTGTCATTACTCGATGTAGTTTCACCATTATTTAATATGGTTGTGTCATTAGTCAATGTGGTTTTAACATTACTTGATGTGTATGTGACTTAACGCAATGTAATTGTTCCATTACATGATGTGATTTTGTTATTTCGTAATGATGATTTGTCCATTCTTTATATGGTTTTAACATAACGTAATTATGTTTCAAAATTTGACCATTTTACACTACTTGATGTGTTTGTTTCATTATTTGATGTGGTCTTGTCATTCTTTGATGTGGTCCTGTCATTCTTTGATGTGGTTATCCCATTACTTGATGAGGTAAAACCACGTGACCAATTTCGGAAAAACCTGTTATATTTTTAGATAGATTTCCATGTTGTATGTGCCTTTGATGCGTTAGGCCATCCATCTAATTAGTGTTCAAATTAAAGTTCGGGTTACTGTTGAAGTTAAACTTTGAGTTAGTTTTGGAATTCAAGTCATACTTATAATTATAGATCTAGTTAGAATTGATTTTCGGGTTGGACTTCGAGTTTGAGTCACATTTAAAGGCAGAGTTCTAGTAACAACTTTGAATTTGAATCACTTCTTGAGGTAGAGTTTGAGTTGGATTCGAATTTAAGTCTCATTTAGATTTATTAAGATTTCAAGTTGAAATTCGAGCTATTTTAATTAAATGTCTTTTTGAGTTCGTAATTAAGTTTTCTATCGCGGAACAATGGCTTTAGCTCGGGCTTCCGAAAAGCGGGCTCCGGGATATGCGTACTAAATAAACAATGTGCAGTATACAAAACGCAAAATAGGAGTTGAAATAAAGTTAGATGTAGTGTGATTGCCAATGAGACAACTATCCACCAGAGTTTAAATCAGTGGATGTAAGAAATCATATATCGGCAACCATACACCCTTCAAAAATCCGTATAGTCAGCTACAAAAGGCCGCCATGCACTATGTGAAAAAGAATTTAAACGAAAAAACTAACGGTCTATTTTACAAAAAAAACAAATATGACACATATGTATACAACGACAACAATTGAACTTAGTACTCCAGACTTGTTTCAGGTACATAAAGAAAGTGCACGTGGCAGAGTTTAACACGTATGTGAGAGAACACCGAACTGTAACAGTAGTGTAACAGCAAAGAAAAAAATGTAAACTATAGACAAATCGATGCACTCCACTCATTTAACCACTTATACCCCGAAAAGGACAAAATTTTTCTCCCAAAAGAGGAAAAGTAATAAAAAGAAAAATCCCTGACCACATGCACACCATCAAACAGGTACATACAGCTAGCAGAGTAATAAATTCCTATAAATTCAATCTGTAGGAGGGGTTATCTGGAAACGCCCTACTTATGCAAGTAAATTTCCCAAAAGTGACAAAGTTCAACTTTCTCCCGAAGAGCACATATTAATAAAATTTAACCCTTACCACATGCAGCACATCGTCAAAATATGTACTAACAGACAGTAAAGAGAAAACTTCCTAGGATTCAAACTGTTGGAGGAGTTATGCAGAATAACTATGTACCCATAATGACACGGAAAGACGGACGGACGGACAAATGTTTAAAACTATGCCCCCAACTTTCAGTTGCTGTGGCTAAAAAAAACCATTTCAATTAGCTGGCTCAATAGATCGGTATGACTGGGTAATTTAAATCCATCGGGGTGATCTCGGGTTCCCCAGAAAGGTAAGGAGATTCTGCTCAACGTGTGGCATCCGTCGTGTTATTTGCGAAATTACAAACCGAGTGATTTGGTCTTATTTGGAAGTTCAAAAGATGAAGGTATTATGGTTACGACAACTGGAACATGTTCGCCATCACATGTGATACAGATATTCCAAAAAGTTTATTTTTCAATTAGTGCGAGATAGATCAGAGAATTCAATTGATTAAAAGTAAAAGATTGATATTCGTATATATGTTCAAATGGTCATTAATTTTTTTTTAGAGAATTCTTATTTTACAGTATTGATGCTTTGTTGCTTAGTCCGAGCCCCCTCCTCCGATTTTCCTGTGATTAAAGTGTGAGTTGATTTGAAGTGTCTCATTTTTTAACAAAAAAGTATTAGTCTTTTGATTTGTGTCGAGCCTGCGACATAAATGTAGCGGCAATGAGACACAACAACGTCATCGAAAGTGGCGTTATTTCGGGACCTTTTATAGCTTACTATGGGATATTGGTTTTGCTCATTGTTGAAAACCATGCAGTTTTGTTTGAGTAAAATAAAACCGAATTAAACTGTTTTGACATGATAAATTTATTACCTCCATGAAGTGTTTTAAAACTTGTATAGGAGTTTTTCCTCAATATCAAGAAAAATTATCTACAGAAAAACATTTAAATTTTTTTTTTTCGACCGATGAATGAACAGCCGATCAACATTACGCTTTTACACTGAAAGCAGCAATATCAGGCGAGACACAGCGTTCCGTGTACTTTTTTACAAATTTATTATAATACTGATTCTATTTGAAAACATATAGATCAAATAACAGGACCAAGTGGTTTGGGGATATCCCAATTATATCCGAAATACTGTAAAATTTTTAGGATTTTATTTTTTTTTATTATTTTCTGCCCTTTTTCATACCAAATAACTCTGAACAACCACTCGAACTTTAATTTGATTTTAACTTTGGCGATACCCATCCAAAGCACATTAAACAAACGACACATTGAAATCTGTGAAAAAAAAGTTTTTTTTTCACATTGTGCATGGTGGCCTTTTGTAGCTGACTATACGAAGTGTTGAAGGCTGTACGGTTGCCTATATATGATTTCTTACATCCACTGCATTTAAACTGTGGTGGATACTTGTCTCATTGGCAATCACATCACATCTAACTTTATTTCAACTCCTATGTTTCGTTTTGTATACTGCAAGTGTTTATTTAGTACGCATATCCCGGAGCCCTCTTTTCGGAAGCCCGAGCAAAAGCCATTGTTCCGCGATAGAAAATTTAATTACGAACTCAAAAAGACATATAAAATAGCTCGAATTTCAACTCGAAATCTTAATTAATAAAAATTAGACTTAAATTCGAATCTTACTCAAACTCTACCTCAAGAAGTAACTCAAATTCAAAGTTGTAACTAGAACTCTGCCTTTAAATGTGACTCAAACTCGAAGTCCAACTCGAAACTCAATGCTTACTAAAACTTTAATTATAAGTATGACTTGAATTCGAAAACTAACTGAAAGTTTAACTCAAACAGTAACCCGAACTTTAATTTGAATACTAATTAGATGGATGGCCAAACGCATTCAAAGCACAAACAATATGGAAATCTATCTAAAAATAGAACAGGTTTTTCCGAATTGGTCACGTGGTTTTACCTCATCAAGTAATGGGATAACCACATCAAAGAATGACAGGACCACATCAAAGAATGACAAGACCACATCAAATAATGAAACAAACACATCAAGTAGTGAAAATGGTCAAATTTTGAAACATTATTACGTAATGTTGAAACCATATAAAGAATAGACAAATCAACATTACGGAATAACAAAACCACATCATATAATGAAACAACTACATTACGTTCAGTCACATACACATCAAGTAATGGTAAAACCACATCGACTTATGACACAACCATATTAAATAATGGTGAAACCACATCGAGTAATGACAAAACCATATTGAGTAATGACAAAACCATATCAAGTCAATACGAAACCATATCGTGTAATATCGAAATATCATTAAGTAATGACTATTCCATATTGAGTTATATTAAAACATCATTACGTAATGTCAAAACAATATCAAATAAAGACAAACTATTATTAAGTAATGATAAAACAACATAAAGTAATATCAGAGTTCCACATAAGACAGCTGTGGCGTTCCATAAAAATGCGGTAATGATTTCCTACGTATCTTATCAGTACTCTTAACTTTGAAAATCAGGCTTATAATGTTATAAAGCATTTTGTATTTTATTTTTTATTTTCAACTTAATTTTGAATATCGAATATCGAATAACGACTGGTAACTACACATACATTTAAAATTAAATTTGAAATGGAATAACTTTATCAAAAAAAGAAAAATCAAGAAATTAAGCAATTAAACAATCTTACATCACACAAAATGAAATACTGAAACGAATTACTATTCTCTTCACCGGTATACACACAAATCGATTTAAATCTTGAAGGTTCCAAATGCCTTTAGGAGGGACTATCAATTTCCAAATTACCGGAGTGATCGCAATAAACAATATTTAGTTAAAGCATTTTATGCAGTGTGTGGTGACCCTCCACTTACTCAGCAGGGGCGAAACTAGGTGAAATGATGTGCATGCAAGCATATCTAACTCCGAGTAGAGCAATGCGAAAAACAAATTTGCACCATTTTATGCAGAAAACTTTGTAAAATATGAATACCATGATGCTTCATTTTATGACCCCGACGCAACTGAGGGGCATTAAGTGTAACCCTTGCCAGTCTGTGCGTCAGTCCGTAAGCACATCCCGAAATTGGTTTTGTTTCTCTTACAGTCATCTGACTTGGTACAGGCATTTTCAAATGTAGAAAATGGTGGATTAAACCTGGTTTTATAGCGCTAAACCTCTCACTTTGTACGAAAGTCTCATCAAATTCCGTTATATTTACAATGATAGGCGTGGCATCATACCTATCACATGGACGTTGAACGCTATTTTTATTATGGGTATCCCAGTATTTTTTCTGTATTTTACATCCAGATAAAGGCTCAATATATTACAGTACTCGTGAAGTTCTATCAAAACGGTGGCAAGGGAAGTCTTGAACTTGCAGTTAGAGTTTTTGATCGATGATGATGCGTGTAATTTCAAACAAGACTAAAAGCCCTCTTTTTTTTTCAATGTGTGTTTTGATTTTGTATTCCACCATATCCCTTCTTTTCTAACGTTTCAAAGAATCCACATTGTTAATGAAACTTTAGTGCCAGAGTTATTGCCTTTAAATTACATGTTCTCCCTTTTTTTGCATAAAACCCTATTTAAGAGAAAGTAAGAATTCCAAATATTTTCAGCGAAATACCAATAAAAAAAAGGTTAAACAGTAATATTACTATGAGTGGAAAAATTACGTAGTAAAAAAAAAGACAACGCATCCTTTTTGCTCTTCACTTTTGTACTTGTCTGGCTTTATAACTATTTTGATCTGATCGTCACTAATGAGTCTTATGTAGACGAAATGCGCGTCTGGCATACAAAATTATAATCCTGGTACCTTTGATAACTATTTACAAACAAATCAATATTGTCTAGACAACCGACCGAGGGAGTGATGTATAGCCAGTCAAGGTCGTTAAAGACTTTATTTACATTGTATCATGTCATAATTGTCCTTGAGTTTACCTTCATAGAGCTTCCTGTTTGTAAAATATAATGTTTACGATTTCTGTTGTTATAGATTACCAATTATCAACACAATGGCGGGGACCTGTTGCTGGCCTTCCAGGAGAGTCTTCTACTTGAAAAAGTTATCGTTTTCAAGTGACTTTAAAATCGGACGACCATAATATAGATTTCTTAACCCCATATCCACATTGCAATGAAGATATGGTAGTTGCTTCTGTTGTAACTGAAGAGAAAACCGCAATGTTCACAGCACAGGTTCTTCTGAGTAGAGCAACCTTGATATTAATGAAGTTTTTTTAGATATAAAGGAGAAAAAGTATTTGAATGAAAATGCCGACTCACCATCTGCAGGAGTTTTGAAATTCAGTGCTAAAAATATATCTCGATATTTCAACATCATTATGGAAAACATAGATACCTATTACGACTTGCCCATCGCAGGAATAAATCACGTCGAATTACCTAAAGCCGACAAAGAAGTTGTTGTCGTTCTTGGCCTAGATCGACCCTACCAGAGAGGAGGCTCGTATAATCCTGCCAGATGCCATATTCAAGTTTTAGGTTTATTTGTTGTGTAAAACTCTCTTCGAACATAAATTTTAGTTTGTTTACAAACTTTATTACCTATATGCTAATTATTCAAAAATTAAAATATGCATAGCTGCCTAGCCTGTTGTATAGTTAGATATTTGAAATTTGATTTGCTAATCATTAATCATTTCATTGCAAATTCCATTCGTCTCTGAAAGAGCACTTTTATCTCGTCTATTGTAACTTTACATTTATTAAAAGCGAGATTGAATATAGCAATGTTCAATTGATTACATATGAACGCCATGCTTTTGCAGACAACCAAATCATCATATATGTCTATAGATATTAGAAGATGTGGTATGAGTGCCAATGAGAAAACTCTCCATCCAATCGCACAATTTGTAAAAGTAAACCATTATAGGTCAAAATACAGTCGTTAACACACCGAACAGCAGGCTATATAGGGCCCCAAAAATGACTAGTGTAAAACCATTCAAACAGAAAAACCAACGGTCTAATTCATAGAAAAAAGAGAAACATTTATGAACCACATCAATAAACGACAACCACTTAACATCAGGTTCCTGACTTAGGACATATGCAAACAAAGGCAGCGGATTATAACGTTTAAATAGGTACCAACCTTATCTGAAACAATAGTGTATCATCACAACTTATTCGTTTTAGTAACAATTTTTTTAATAAAAAAACAAACGATTCAATCCTTAATGTAAATGCTCGATCATTTATAAAACCATAGATAACATAGTATATGTTCAGTTTGTTTGAACGACATATGGACATATGATTTTACAATTTGATTGTATACATTATCCTGAAAGTAATTTGTAACCTCCTTATTAATCTATGATCTAAAGTTTATTGATTTGTATATATTTCTATTCGATAATTCTGTCGTGCCTATATTATTATTGTTATTTGGCAAAGCCAAATTTCCTTCGTCTCTTGTTTATGATGTAATTGCCGAAAAGACATCTATCTTAAGTTTAATAAAATAAACTCTAAAAAAATGAAGAAAAAAAAAAAACAAAAAAAAACTGTTTTTTGTCAGTAATAGTCCAGACTTGACAATCATTAGATATAGGAAGATGTGGTGTGAGTGCCAATGAGATAACTCTCCATACAAATAACAATTTAAAAAGTAAACCATTATAGGTTAAAGTACGGCCTTCAACACGGAGCCTTGGCTCACACCGAACAACAAGCTATTGTATGTTTCAGTGATGAATATGAAATTTTGCATCATAATAGGGTCGTAAATGTGAACATAACGAGCTTATCTGAATAACGGTTTACGTACTTAACGTTTGATTATATAGAAAGTGGATCAATAAAGACAACAGTAGTATACTGCTTTTCTCTAGTCATGAATCCATTCGATAAAAATTTACTCGTGTAGCAAACCAAAACCGAGTGAAACAGAACAACTATAAGAGGAAAACGAAGGCCAACGTACATAGAAACAGCTTATATGATAACAACTTCCATATTCCTGATTTGGTACAGAACATCTTAAGAAACAAAATTGATGGGTTGAACCTGGTTTTATGGTTAGTTAAACTTCCCCCGTAAATGGTAATGTTCGTATACCGCTAAAATGACAACATTGCGTGACTGGAATACAGTATAAATAAACGAAAGGACTCTCAGGACAGAGAAATACATAAATAAATAATATAATAGTACATTACAAGCTTTTCTTCTTAAACATTTTGTTTTCAAAATTACACAAGATTCTTATGTTTAACGTCTACAACCATAATTGTTTTCCTCTTGTAAGAATACGTTCTATCGTCCACATCTTGGAAAAGAGAAAAAATAGGAGAAAAAATCTTCTTAGTTCAGTGGTCTCTTCACAATTTACTGTTTGATACAGCTGCAGTGTCTTGATGTTTTGTCAACATTAATAGTGGAGTGACTAATCGGGAAAAGTCGCTTATTTAAGGAGTTTGATGGACCGAAATACCTCACGGCTGAAAATCCACATGAAGGTATAGTAAACATCATACTTTCATTTTAGCACTGTCGTAGAGCTTTCCCGCGCTGTAGTTTTTTTGTTTTTGTATTTATAAAATTGCGTTAAAATGAGACTTTCGGATTTTTTTCTTTTTCATTTTCAAACACGGTTTGCAAGTGACTGAACAGGCAGATACGAGAATTATTCTGCTCCCTTTAGATCTGTTTGCCAATGAACAGATATTGAATGATATTTCAGAGGTTGCATCATATTAAAATCAAGACTGCTATGTTTTATTTCTAATAAGTTTTTTTTCCTCAGATGTCAAACATGATGAATTTTGATTTCAGACTGGAGGCATTTCTTCAACCAAAGCCACAAGACAGTTGTTACCTATTCACAAAATAAGCAACTTTCTTTTAAGATATTGAACCCCTGATGTCTGGCACATTAACAGCAGCTCGCGCTCTTACAGGATACGACACGTCTTCTCTAATTGAAGATTTGTCATTCTAGCTGGTTCTAATATTGACACATCTGTTGCAGTTAAAATCAATTCACCGCGGGGCAAAATGATCCCAGAAGCAATGGTCAATCGGTACATGGTGATCTCTGAACAAATGCATCTACTTTTTTTTCCAGTATTTTGTTACCTTATCAAATTGATCAAATTGGTGTCTAGTGTTAGTGTATTATAATTATACATAGAAAGCTTCTTTTGAAGCGTTATATCTATGTGGATCGTGTTTGTTTGCAGTTCATATATACATATCGGGCTTTCAAGTCTGCTATACATTCCATTGTTTATGGATTTAATAAGATGTGGTATGAGTTCCAATGAGACAACTCTCCATCAAGGTCATAATTTGTAAAAGTTAACCATTATAGGTCAAAGTACGGAATTTCATCATTTTTTTTCATTACATCATGGACCGGGGTGTTATCTTTACAGTTCTTATTTCTCTTCTGTTCTTTATGGCATTTTATCAAAACTTTTCAAAAAATATCTTTACATGTTGCCATATATTATAGCATAGCTAAATCTTAATTATGAATATTTTTTGTCGATAATTTCAGTAGATTAAGATATTTTATTCATTTTCTTACATGTTGCAAGCGAGGGTATGTATCACTAATCTCTGGCAACCAGACATAAATATGACTAGCTGCATTCGTGGAGCATACATACAACATGCTTCCATAGAAAAATATTCTCAGTTAACATGAAAGACTACCGCGAAATCGTCCAAAATGTCTAAAATTTGCGATTTTTTAAAATCCCCCCTTTTGACCTTTGACCGCAGTTTTCAAAAATCTGCACCACTTTGGCTCTCTACGACATTCCTTAATCAAAGGATATTATATATTTATCTTTAAGATAAGACCAAAATTAGCCAAGAGGTATTACGGTTTATTAAATTTACAAATTTACCTTATTTATTACCTTAAAATTGTGATACATATTTAAAAATATGAAGATGGGTAAACACTACATTTATTTCGATCAATTTGAAATAAGGTAAGTGTATTTGTTTTAGGTTTTTTTCTTTATAACATCCGCTAGCAAATAGTACCCATTGTAAATCAATCTCAAACTAAAAACAAATCATACTTTTTAAAAGTCGAATTTTCTGGATATAAATATAATCTTTACTTTGATTTTATAACAACACTTTTACAGAAAAAAAAGAGATAAAACATCAAGGTTTTCCGCAAATCTTCTGTTGGAGGAAATTACCGTAATTGGATAATACAGGTAAGATCATTGTCAAACAATTTTGTATTAGATTGAAATATAGTAATATTGTCATAAATATTTCAAAAGAATGACAGTCAAGCTCTCATCGTAAATATATATAAACTTAAATCAAATAAATGATGTCCTACGCAAACGATAAGAATACAAAGGCATCGTTTTCAATTTCTATATCATTTGTTTTGTCCTATCGAAGTAAAGCCAGACAGATTAAGAAATAATTCATTGGGGTTTATCGTGATTTTACCACGTACATTAGTTAATATTCTTTTTGTTAAGCTTCACAACTATATATGAATACTATGTTTATATATCTTAATCTAGCACATTTATGATTTTTTTAAATTTGCGATTTAGATTAATTTTGCATTTTTTCACATATCTGTTAAATTCAAAGTGTAATTCAATTTCGTTTTTGAAGATATTCTATATGTCGGCAAGTTTTGTTCTTTGTTCCGATGTGTAAAATGATTTGTAAATTGAGAAACCTATCAACGTTATAATAAGATTTATGTCATTATAATGTCGGCCTTCCATATTATATTTTCTTACAGAAGATTATGATTTTCATTTTTTCTTTTATTTTATTCCAAAAGTCTTTTACAAATCCACAATCGTTCAAAAAAATGTTGATAATTGTCTGTGCATTTACATAAAGCACACTCTGAGGTTTTTGATATTTTCCATTTGAAAAGATTTTCTTTGTTCGGTAATCATGGTAATATATATAGCTAAATAATTTCCATTTATAAACTTTTGTTTGTTTATGTATATTTCATTGTTTGTAAAGGCTAAGGATTGTCTAATTTGTAATGGTTTTGAGTCTAATATTCATTTCCATTTTATTATTCAAATGTAAGAAGTTATTTTTGTTTTATAAAATATTGATAGACGGTTTTATTGTCAAGGTCTGATAAATTTATTTCTGTTTTATTCATTCTAATTGTTTTTTCGTTAATACTAACTCCAACGCCAGTAATTCGAATTCTACTAACTCATTGGCCCTTTTGTAATTGGTTAAAAGACAAATGACCTTAAAAAGATCAACTGAAAATTTTAATGTGGGTTTAATAACTGTGTTAATGAAGTCCCGAGATATCGATTTATCATTATTTTTTAAATTGTTTCCAAAGGTTTTACATTTGTCTCTCGAAGAAAATAAAAAATATAAACATGTTGTTAATATTTAAAACATTTTTTCAGTCACTGTTCAAAATTCTTTTTTTTAAAGATACCAGGTTTATTACTACTATGTGGACAATATATTCAAGCTTGATGTAATTAAATTATCGTCTGTTTCTTCAGAATTTAGTAGACTCTTTATACTGTCGTTGTGGTGACTTGGAAACGAATTATCATTTTCTATTATCCTGGTCAATATATACCAATTCAGGACAGGAACTTCGAGTTTAAATTTCAGAAATGTTTCCAGTATAAAACATATCGTTATAGTTAAAATTGAATTCTGAAGTAGCCACAAAGTCAATGTATGGGTAGCACAGAATTTAAGTATAAGTTTGAACTTGAAGTTAACAGTCAGGGGCACAGCCCTATGTTTTGAGCTTTGAATTAAATAGTAGTGCATATCAAATTTCCATTCTAGGACATATTTTTTCAGGAAACTTCATAGTAAAAGTGGCCCAGTTTCAGCCTTAAGGGGTGTTCCTATGTGTTATTGCATTGTCTATATCTATAGAAATGCAAATTATGTTTGCTGTTTTTGTCGTTAAGATTGGGTTTAGTGGGCGGGGTATTTAACATATATTCTAAAGAAATGATGAAGAACGTCTTCATAGAACGAAATCTTTATCTAAACTACATGTAGGAATACAATAACGTCGCTAAGTAGCGACGTCGAATATACAGTTACGTAATTACCGCGGTAAACGACGTTAAGACGTTTACCAATTAAACGAAAATGTCTATAATAAAAGAATGTAAAAGTATTTTACAACATTCTGGGGGCCTCAAAATGAGTTTACTGTTCATATTTCAAGAGGAAGTTAACAATTGGCCGTGTAGTAATAAGTCCATTTGGTTCTGTTGATGCGTTCATATTGTCCTCTGTGTGCATAAAGTTCTCAGGTGATATTCTCCTCCCTTGAAATAAATGTGACGGTGTCAATTGCTCTGGATCTCGGATCCCGCGTAATGTACGATACTGGGCGATAGTTGTAAACGCTTTCAATCTCCGTAAAATCTGTTCGTAACATATTTGCATTAACAGTGGGTGGTTTGTAGTGAATACGGCTTGTCGTAAAGTTCTCTGATGTCTTGATTTTCTCACGTTCTTCATGTCTGTGCGGGGTTAACATATTCATGATTGGTGAAAATGACGGACTGTAATGTTCTGATGAATTTCGATGCATAGGCCCAGATAATAAGTAGCCTACTTTCGATTTCACTGCGGTTGGTCCCGGTCCTCGAATAACTTTGTCCTCTACAATATCCCAAAAGTAATCAGCGCCAATTAATATAGAAACTTCAAAGTCCTCGTCACGTGATACAGGATGTGCTAATTTAAATCCATTTCAGTACGGAAAATGTGACTGATTTCTTGCGTATGTTTGTATAGGGTGAGCAATCTTTGGAACGATAAGTACATTAATTGGTATTAATTTTGTAGTCTGGGCTCGTAAATAAACAGTAGCCACTTGAAGATGCCTTACCTTCGTATTTGTTTCACCGAATCCGGAGACCGTTATATCTTCATTTCTCACGGGTTTCAAGTTTAATTTATCTGCCATATCCTTGGTAATAAAACTGCGCTGTGCACCTTCGTCGAATAAGGTGTTTGCTTGACTAAAATGGGTTTTGTCGGACGAGACTGTAACTATCGCGGTTTTCAAAAGTACTTGAGCTCTTACTGATGTCGTTAATGATTGCATGCTTGCTACTGAGAGATTGCTGTCTAGTTTTTCTGAATTGTAATTTTCCGTTTCTGTTTTTGCTTCGTTTTGCGTATATTGCTCCGCCTTATTGCAAATACTTGTGTGATGTCGTTTACCACAAATTTTACATGTATTTATTGATTTGCAGTTTGCAATTCTGTGTCTTCCCAAACAATTAAAACATAACTGTTTCTCCTTAACTGTGCGCTTTCTGTCATCAATATTTATTACCGTCATGCATGTAGTTGGAGCGTGAATGTCGTTACAATATATACAGGGTTTGCTGGTTAAATCTCTGTTATTTGATTCGTAGTTTCGTTTTGTACTTACTATAAATGCTGACGTAGATGTATATTCTGATTCTGATTCATAACAACTTACGGACTGACCTGCTTCTTGGATAGTAATTTCATGCTGAATTGCGTCACGTAGCAACTGTAAATTCCATATGTCATTTCCGTGAACGCGTACCATATTTTGTCGAATGTTTCCGGGAATTTTATTTAAGATAATTGGTACTAGAAGGCTCCCGTACGATTCATGTGTTTGTCCCATTCCCTCAAGACCTCGAATGTAATTCTCCATACTGTCGTAAAAGTTCTTTAACTCTCTAATATTCGCGGATGGACTGGGTAGACTAATAAGGCTTTGCATATAGGCATTCACAATTTTGTGAGGTTGACCAAATCTCTGTTTCAATACATTTAGGGCTTGAGCGTAATTTGTGTTTGTAATTTGTAATCCTGAGATGCATTGGCTTGCTTCTCCGTACAATTGAGACCTTAAATAGTTAAACTTCTGAACGTCGTTTAAGGACAAATTTTCATGAACTGCTGCACAAAAGGAATCCCAAAATGGCTGCCATTCCAGTATATTTCCTCCGTAATTTATGGTACATACTGGAGTTTGAAAATGTAGATGAAGAATTATTTGCTGGCGTGAAACTTACTGGAGTAGGGTTTATTAGGTTGTTTGAAAGTGTAAATTCTGTGGCGTGCGGGTTTAATTGTTGCTGTTTCGAAGATGTTATGCTATCTGCTTCCCGGATTACTTTTGCTAATTTTGTTAGAGTAATTTGAATATCAAATTCATACCTGTCGGCTTCTTCTATCTCTTCTTGAATATCCTCTTCCGAAATTTCTTCCACAATTTTATCGTTGAGCTCCGAAATAACTGTTTCCTTTTTCCGTATCATTTCCCTGATTGACATAATTTCATTGACATCGTATTCCTTTGATAACTCCTCGAAATTTCCGCTCACTCGCTTCAGTAGTTTCGTGACTGCACCACGATGTCCAGCTCGAATAGCTTTGAGTTTAGAACTCATCGTTCTTTTTGTCACGGCACCAATTTAACATATATTCTAAAGAAATGATGAAGAACGTCTTCATAGAACGAAATCTTTATCTAAACTACATGTAGGAATACAATAACGTCGCTAAGTAGCGACGTCGAATATACAGTTACGTAATTACCGCGGTAAACGACGTTAAGACGTTTACCAATTAAACGAAAATGTCTATAATAAAAGAATGTAAAAGTATTTTACAACAGGGTATGTGAATAGACGTGTTTGAGATCAAACAAAACTACTTCGGTTAATACAATTTCAAATTATAATAAGGTGTTAATATAATACCATTATTTTTTTAAGTTAGCATTTCGAACCACTTTTTAACAAAATCTACTACACAGTTCGCAATTACACCACAATGAAACACAATTTACTTTGTTTTTGTTGTACATCTTGAGTGTCCTGATTTTTTGTCAGAATGTACTTCTTTTATCAAAAGTTGCAGTGTCCAATGCTCGGTGAAGCATGAACAAACTTTATTTATAAATTTAGTCAAATTTCCTCAAATTGTTTTCTTTAAAATTTGTGATACATATGTTAAAATATGAAGATAGGTGAACACTACATTTAAATAGTTCAATTTGAACTAAGGTAATCATATTTGATTTATATTCATTGATAAGATTATTTAAGATGATATTATTTTACTTCATTCATGATTTGATATTTTCTTTATAACATCCGCTTGCAAATAATACCCATTGTAACTCAATGTCAAACTAAAATTGAATCATACTTTTTAAAATTCGAATTTTCTGGATATATCTATATATAAACCTTTGTTTTGATTGAACAACACTTTTACAGAAAAAAATGAGATACACATCAAGGTTCTCCACAAATCATCTGTAGAGGAAAATTACCGTAGTTGGATATTGCAGGTAAGATCATTGTTAAACAATTTTGTATTAGATTGAAATACAGTATTGTTATATTGTCATAAATATTTAAAAGGAATGACAGTCATACTCTCATCGTAAACGCAAAAGAGGGACGAAAGATACCTGAGGAACAGTCAAACTCATAAATATACAACAAACTGACCACTCCATGGCTAAAAATGAAAAAGACAAACAGACAAACAATAGTACACATGACACAACATAGAAAACTAAAGAATAAAAACAACACGAACCCCAATATATATAAACTTAAATCAAATAAATAATGTCCTTATTTTCTACGCAAAGATAAAAATACAAAGGCATTGTTTTCAATTTTTATATCATTAGTTTTGTCATATTAAAGTAAAGACAGAAATATTAAGAAATAATTCATTTGGGGCTTGAATTTATCGTGATTTTATCACGTCTTGGCCCATTATGCTGAATATTGTAATAAGCCAACCAGTGTTACACTCAATATAAATTAAAGCCTTCATGAATTGTTTCTATTATAATAGGATAAAGACAGCATTTTCTTTCGGAATGAAGATGTACATATGAAGGCAATTATTTGCTGTTCCAGTGATTGAACACACAATATATATTATATCAACATTGACAAGTCAAATATTGAATACGTGACAGTTTTTGTTTAAATTTATGACTATCCTAATTGATTTATTGGTCTATAGCTGTTACAATTATAAACAATTAGCAGTTACGTGTACATTTAAATATACTACAATACAAACATATATAATTGCAAATCATTTAAATTTGTAAGAACGCATTTCCGTATTTGACCTTTACCTTTACATCCTTATAACATACAATCTACCCGACACATATTTAAAAGTTTAGAAAAATCATTCGTGTGTCTAGTGTGATCAAATAATCGTAACCTGATATGATCATGATGATTGAAGGATAATATAGTTCATGTGTTAATCTTTTCACTTTTGAATTTTCATCAAAAGGTACGACGTTACATGTTTATTCTTATCGAAATGAAAATTTATTATCTTTCATTATATTGTTTGATATTTTGTGTTATGATTTAAAGTTTTAGAATAAGTGTTATTTGAGGGTTTATTAAGGTTCACCATAAGGAATTATATGACCGCGTTTACACCTTAACATTTACTATGAGTGCAGACAAACTAATAAATCTAGAAAAAGGCATGGCAGGAACTAGATATATAATAGTAATGTGTAGTCTACATTTCAGAAAATTAAAAACTTTCCTGGATTTTGATGTGCAGTTTCTTCAAGTCTGCAGAAGATAGCAAAATAAACAAACACCCGAGTTTCATTTGATAAAGTCCTCTCAGTTACACCGCTTTTAAATCACCTATTATTTGCAGATGTCAATTGTCCATATATTGCCCATTTAAATCAATACTACTCACAAAATGTAATACATTAGGGGAGATTCTTAAACCTCTTTCCCAACTTTAATTTATTTAATTTTAGCAATTTCTGCAAGCACAAAAAAAAAATGAAAAACAAAATCTGGTGAAGTTTATAATTTTCTGAAACATAAAATGCATTTAAAATTTAATTATCTTGTCCCTGCCATCCCTTAATAATTTTGCAGATTCAAAGGTTTGTCTGTACACTGAAGTATTAATTTTAATTTTGTTTGTGTAGTATCTCATTTTATAGATACATTAGTTATTATTCTAAACGTTATGCTTCACAACTATATATGAATACTATATGTATATATCTTAATCACATTATATAGAAATTCTTGAAATTTACGAATAAGATTAATTTTGCGTTTTTTTCACATATCTGTTAACTTCAAAGTTAAAGTCATAAGAAACCTCAAATTAAAAAAAAGAAATGCATGTTTTTTATAGCTAAATGGATAGTTTTAAATTTTAACTTATGTCCATATACTTTTTTCTTGGGAAAATTCTTTGATTTGTCCACATTTAGAAAAAGTTTACTTATTTTTGATTGCTTCCTTCCAGGAAGCGATTCGCCGACATATTTTCCGTATGTATAGTGACCTGAGCGTAATCCTCCTCGTAAAAATCCGCTGATCGCAATACGCATGAATCTGTCATTAAAATAAATAATTAACTGATTGTCCATGTTAAACACGTGCACAATACCCTTAATTTTTGTTATTTGTTTACTATACGGTGACAATCGGCAAACTTCCGCTTCAAAACACGGCATTTCATGAGCAGCCATATTTGTTAAATCATAACAGACAGAGAGAAAAAAAAATGACGATTAAACGATACATTTGTGTACAAAATTAGAAATTCGTGCATATTGGACTAAGTTTATGATATATACATGCATTGGTTCAAGAATTGAATAAACATTTTTTTCACCACTCACTCGTTTCATATGACTTTAAATTCAAATTCGTATTTGAAGATATTGTATATGTCGGCAGGTTTTGTTCTTTGTTCCTGAATATTCATAGAAAATTGATTTTGTTAACATACTGGTTTCCAGTTATGCTCTCTGTGTTCCATTTCACAGAGACATAACTTGAAAATGTTACCAGTAGATATACATGTGCATATTGTTTATATTGAAATCTGTGGAAACCTTTCATTCGAGGTAGGGGTAGTTAAGAAAATTCGTGTTAGTTTAAACTTTGTCTTTTCTGAAATTTTTGGGATTCAAATATCGCCATTTATCTATAAGATTGTGCGTTTTCATTACTGATTTTAAACTATTCACTGGTTTTATATTTTTGTTTTTATCGTTTGTGAGTTTCTATCTAATTTTGACAGTGCATCGTTCATATCACCTTCCATGTTGACAGTTCCAATTTCATAATTACTTATAAAATCAGACAGATTTTTATAGAACTCTCTAATTGGGAAACTTCAAAATCCAAGACATCTGCTGGAAAACAAACACCATAACTGGTCATCAATATGCTCAGAAAGTTAATCAACTTTATTTAGACCTATCACATGATATAGGGTATAACAGATTGTGGATTTCCCTACTTGACAAGAAAATTTTCTGGATCTTCTTTTTACTAGTCACCCAGCATTTAAACTATGTTGTAAACAAATACCTCCACTTAGTGACAAAAGTTTCCTTGACATAGTCCTGTATAATAGTACCCACCAAGTCACAAAGAAAAAACACAATGTAGGAAAATTCATCTTTGGAAAAAGATGAATGAAACTTAGATCGGGAACTACAGAATTCGCTATACAATTCAGATGCTCATTTGAAAACATAAACATGAACAACGAAATTGCAATCATTAAGCTATTAAAGGGACTTAACCGATAAAAAGCGTCTGACCAAGATACCAACCCGGTTCCTGAAAACATGTGCAACTGAGATCTCACCAGTACTCACCCTACTATTCCAGTATTCCATCAACTCAATGAATGTTCCATCTGACTTGATTTTCAACAAAAAAATGAATTTATGGGGCTCTTTGAATCCAACCGTGTATTTAGATTTTTGGATTTTAGCTCCGTTTTAAATTGATCCACATTGAGGTCCAAATTAAGGGTTCAAAATTAAATTTGGTTTGAGTTCATCAAAAATTGAATTATTGGGGTTCTTTTTTTTAGACGAAACGCGCGGCTGGTGTAAATATAAATTTTTTATCCTGGTATATATGATGAGTTTATTTGCAAACACTGGGTCGATGCCACTGCTGGTGAAGATTTATTTCCCCGAGGGTATCACCAGCCCAGTAGTCAGCGCTTCTGTGTAAAGTTGAGTTATCATTGATATTTTCATAATCAAAAATTAACTGTTAACAAAACTTTATTTTTTTTTGAAAAACTAAGGCTTTTCTTCCTCAGGAATAGATTACCTCAGCTGTATTTGGCAACATTTTAAGGAATTTTTGGTCCTCAATTCTTTTCAACATTTGTACTCCATTTTGGTCTTTTCAACATTTTTTTATTCGAGCGTCACTGATGAGTCTTTGTAGACGAAACGCGCATCTGGCGTTAATATAAAATGTTGATCCTTCTATCTATTATGAGTTTATTTGCAACCACTAGGTCGATGCCACTGCTGGTTGAGAGTTACTTCCCCGAGGGTATCACCAGCCCAGTCGTCAGCGCTTCTGTGTTGACAAAAGTTATAATTGATATGTTCATAATTATGAATTAACTGTTAAAAAAACTTTATTTTATTTTTGAAAAACTAAGGCTTTTCTACATCAGGAATAGATTACCTTAGCTGTATTTGGCAAAATGTTAAGGAATTTTTGATCCTCAATTCTATTCAACTTTGTACTCTATTTTGGCCTTTTAAATATTTTTTGATTCGAGCGTCACTGATGGGTCTTTTTTAGACGAAACGCGCGTCTGGCGTAAATTTCAAATTTTAATCCTGGTATCTATGATGAGTTTATTTGATATGCATATGAATCTTACCATATATTCAGATTTCGGATATTTGACCATAATAGGTAAATGTACAATATAGAATTTTAAAGTTCTTAGACCGCATTCATTCTGAGTAAGAAATCAACATGATCTATGCTGTGTCAAATATTTAATGACATTCCAAATGCAGAGCTGTATAAAGCTCGAATGTTGTGTCCATACTTGCCCTAACTGATCAGGGTTCGACCTCTGCGGTCGTATCAAGCTGCACCCTGCGGAGCATTTTATTCAAATTTCAAATATTGAAAAATTTCAAGACGTAATCTTTAATTGCACAGTATTGCGCATTAGATTTGTCAAATCTTTGACCACATTTAGTTTGTATTAGAAACCTATATTATGGCAACAATTTGATTACAACACAAATTCAGATAGCACGAAGCTTGAATATTATGTCGACGTTTGCCCCCAACTGTATAGGGTTCGACCACTGCGATCGTATCAGGCTGCGCTCATCAGATCATTTTATCTTGAATATTATTAAAGATAGTAAATTAAAAGCAAACTAAAAATCATTGTTATATACATATACAAATTCATGGATTTACTTTTTGTCGATACCTGTCTCTTGGCATTTTTTCTCTGACTGTTTATGACGTCTTTACACTAAATCCATTTAAATATTGGATGTATACGGAATGACAATTTAGTCTAAGATAACATTGAGAATGGAAATGGGGAATGTGTCAAAGAGACAACAAACCGACCATAGATGCATGACTTGTTTTTATACGACCGCAAAAATTGAAAATGTTTTGGTCGTACATTGGTATCACGTTGGCGTCGTCGTCTACGTCGTCGTCGTCTTCCGAAGACTTTAAGTTTTCGCACTCTAACTTAGGTAAAAGTGAATATAATTTTGGGAGTTGAGGTTTCAACAGTTTAGGAATTAGGGGTAAAAAAAGGGCCCAAATAAGCATTATTCTTGGTTTTCGCACAATAACTTTAGTATATGTAAATAGAAATCAATGAAATTTAAACACAAGGTTTATGACCATAAAAGGAAGGTTGGGATTGATTTTGGGAGTTTTGGTCCCAACAGTTTAGGAATAAGGGGCCCAAAGGGTCCAAAATTAAACTTTGTTTGATTTCATCAAAAATTGAATAATTGGGGTTCTTTAATATGCCGAATCTAACTGTGTATGTAGATTCTTTATTTTTGGTCCCGTTTCAAATTGGTCTACATTAAGGTCCAAAGGGTCCAAAATTAAACTTAGTTTGATTTTAACAAAAATTGAATCCTTGTGGTTCTTTGATATGCTGATTCTAAAAATGTACTTAGATTTTTTATTATTGGCCCAGTTTTCAAGTTGGTCTAAATCGGGGTCGAAAATTAAACTGTGCATGTTTGATTTCATCAAAAATTGAATAATTGGGGTTCTTTGATATGCCAAATCTAGCTGTGTATGTAAATTCTTAATTTTTGGTCCCGTTTTCAGATTGGTCTACATTAAAGTCCAAAGGGTCCAACATTAAACTAAGTTTGATTTTAACAAAAATTAAATTCTTGGGCTTCTTTGATATGCTGAATCTAAACATGTACTTAGATTTTTGATTATTGGCCCAGTTTTCAAGTCGGTCCAAATCAGGATCCAAAATTATTATATTAAGTATTGTGCAATAGCAAGAAATTTTCAATTGCACAGTATTCAGCAATAGCAAGAAATCTTCAATTGCACAGTATTGTGCAATAGCAAGAAATTTCAATTGCACAGTATTGCGCAATATCAAGAAATCTTCAATTGCACAGTATTGTGCAATAGCAAGTATTTTCAATTGCACAGTATTGCGCAATAGCAAGAAATATCTTATTGCACAATATTGAGCAATAGCAAGAAATTTTCAATTGGACTTATCTTTCTTTGTCCAGAATAGTAGTTGAATCAACTTAATTCATTTTATACAATATACAATGTATATTCACTTTTACTACCAACTTATAATTAAAACAATCTTTACCATTCAGTGATAACAAGCACTTTTTTTTACATTTTAATATTTTATGATGTATTTAAATGAGTAGTTATTGTTGCAAACTCCATTAGAAATTTGAATTGAGATCAGTTTTGGAATAAGAGAAAGGGGGATGTGAAAAAAAAATGTGGGGGGGGGTTCAATTTTTCTCATTTTAGATTTCATAAATAAAAAAATTTCTTCAAACATTTTTTTGAGAGGATTAATATTCAACAGCATAGTGAATTGCTCAAAGGCAAAACAAAAATTTTAAGTTCATTAGACCACATTCATTCTGTGTCAGAAACCTATGCTGTGTCAACTGTTTAATCACAATTTAAATTTAGAGCTGAATCCAGCTTGAATGTTGTGTCCATACTTGCCCCAACCGTTCAGGGTTCAACCTCTGCGGTCGTATAAAGCTGCGCCCTGCGGAGCATCTGTTTTTTTTAGTTTCAGTAGCTTTCAGGTCTCTACTAATCCATCTGATGAGTTAAGCCTCTTTCAACTGAATTTCATAGTACGTTCTCATGTTGTACTGGTACACCACTGTCCGAGGTTAGGGGGAGAGTTGTGATCCCGCTAACATGTTTAACCCCGCTATATTCTGTATGTTTGTGCCAGACATGGGGTAATTGAAATATGTAATTGTAATTGACTGTAATTAATTACAATTTATCATGTAATTGAATGTAATGTGTAATTGAGCATTTTTTCAATTACATGTAATTGAATGTAATTAATTACATAGCCAAAATTGCCTGTAATTGACAATTACTTTTCAATTACAAGTCAATTACATTTGAAATTTTGGATCAAAAGATTAAATCTTGTGTTTTCTCAAAAAATTATTAAAAGCAATAATCTTAACAAATGTTGTAAGCTGACAAAGAAAAGCCTTCACAGTATACTTTCTGTATTAACACAACCATGGTAGATTCTTCATTTTGTATTGAATGATAAAAAAAATGTAGACACATGCCATAATTTTAAAAGAAACCACTAGGAAGTCACTGTCTTGACCTTAATTAGTAGATTTAGATAGATATTTTAAGACATTGATTTAACATAATTAACTTTATTCAAGGACTTAAATAACCAATTAATATAACCTCTGGCTATTTGTTTTATTACAAACTATATAATGACTGTTTTTATAACAGTTATGTTAAACAGATATAAGGCTAATTAGAGAGAGATAAATATACCCCTAGGGCCTATAGGTACATGTTTAAATTCTTGAAGGGATAATGCATATGACAAAATCTCACTTGCAAAATTTGTTCACTATATATATGAATGTTGAAAGAAAACATTTTATCAGATTTAAAAATGAGCTCCAAGAGTGTACTGGAACATTTTACTGTTCCTGATGACTTCCAAAATGGAAATACTTTCAAAGGAAAATGTATGCATTGTGGCACCCTCATTAGTGGAAGTTATAAAGTTACATCCAACTTTGTTACACATATGAAGGTAATACTATATAAGAATTTTAAAAATTAATAAATTCATAATGCTTCTTTTTCATTTCTAATCAGATTTCATTTATCTTATATCCTCTAAAATATTTTGTTTATTAAATTAATTAGTTGTGATTAAAACTGAAGTTTATTTTTGTTTTAAGAAGTCAGATTTCTAAATCACTTATTTAAGATAAATAATTTGAATAAGCTGGGATAAAAATGAAAATCATTTCAAAAAATAAAAAATAGTGCTCTTTTTTTGTATCATTTACAATCAAATAAATTTAAATAAATGTAAAATTTCAATAGGTAAATTAAAACAATTTAATATTTTCAAGATATTAAATAAGGCCTTTTGTAATTTTCAGAGAAAACACAGAGATTTGTACATTCTGCATTCTGAGAATAAAGAAATTCAACCAACATTGACACAATGCATAAAAAAAGTGTAAAATATTCACCGTCTGATCTTTTCAGTTTCATGCCAGCCCCATCAGTGGAAAGAAAAAGAAACCCTTCAGGGATTTCTGTAAGTTCAGAAATGGATGATTACTTGTCAGATAATTGTATTGATATGTCAAAAGACCCTCTTTTGTATTGGCATAGTAACTGTCAACGTTTACCACGTCTAGCTAAGTTAGCAGTGCAATATTTAGCTATTCCAGCCACATCTGCACCAGTTGAACGCTTATTTAGCACTGCTGGAAAAACATTTAGGCCGGAAAGGTGCAGACTGGCTGATGGAACATTTGAAAAGCTGATGATGGTCAAATGTAATGGGAAAATGCTTAAATAAGTTATATGACACAATACAAAAATGTATATACTAGTTGAACACTGTCTAATTGTTATAACTATAGAGCAATGTATAATACTTATGTACATATCATAGAATAAATGCATGTTTTCAATGTTTTATCTTAAATTTCCTTTCAAATGTAATTGAAGTAATTAATTACATTTGCCAAGTAATTGGAATGTAATTAATCACATTGGTAAAAAAAGTCAAATGTAATGTGTAATTTAATTGAAGATTTTGTAATTGTAATTGAATGTAATTAATTACTTTCAAATGTAATTGACCCCATGTCTGGTTTGTGCCTGTCCCAAGTCTGGAGCCTGTTATTCAGTGGTTGTCGTTTGTTTATGTGTTTGATATTTGTTTTTCGTTCATTTGTTGTACATAAGTTAGGCCGTTAGTTTTCTCGTTTGAATTCTTTTACATTGTCATTTCGGGACCCTTTATAACTGACTGCGCGGTATGGGCTTTGTTCATTGTTGAAGGCCGTACGGTGACCTTTGATGGCTAATTTTGATGTCATTTGGTTTCTAGTGGAGAGTGGTCTCATTGACAATCAAACAACATCTTCCTTTTTATATAAACTTTAAACAACAAATATGTTCAGCAAAGTAAGATGTACAAATTAGTCAACATGACCAAAATGGTCAATTAACCCCATAAGGAGTTATTGACCTTTAAAGTAAAATTTTAACAATTTTTCGTAAATTTTTGTAATCTTTTACAAAAGTCTTCTCCTCTGAAACATCTGAAAATAATTTAACAAAACTTGGCCACAATCATCATTAGGGTATCTAGTTGTGCCAACATGGCAGACATGGCTAAAATAGAACATAGGGGTTAAAATGCAATTTTTGGCTGATATCTCTAAAAACTAACACAAAAGTATAACAGTTGCATTGAGTTTTTCATCAATTGTAAATAAAAATAACAGGTGAGATAATTGTGATTCCCATAATAAAATAATAAGGCATGGTCTTTAAACTTAAAGTTGTAAGAACTATGTTAATTTTTATGTTTGAATTATCCTTCTTTCTGAATCAATTTTATCTTTGCCAATTTTTTTACCTGAAATATTTATGAAATAAAGTTCAACTGTATTTTTCATGTTTCAAGAAATGGATAAACAAAGAATGAAAAAAGAAGGGAAACAAAGACAAACAGAACAAGAAAAAAAGAAAGTTTTTAGAATTTCAAAGAAACATCGTCCTCCAGAAGACATAACAGAGCAAACAGAAAATAGTGCAAATTTATCTACACAGGAAAAATTTGCGAAAGCTAAAAAACTAGCTGCAAGTTTTGGAAAAGCTAAAACTGTTGTATCCTCATCAAAGTCTGATTCAAATAAAAGTTCAGCAGTAAGTGACAAAAGTTCTTCAAAACATAAGCACAATAAACCTTCTCATTCAGAGCAGAGAAAAACTGGAAATGACAAACATTCAAATAACAAAGATGTTCCTAAACAGTCTGACAAGAAATCATCATATAAAGATAAGTTAGAAAAAATGTCAGACCGGGAAAAACTTGCAATTATCAAAAAGATATCAAGGGATGATCAAATATCGGATACAGAAAAACTTGACAAAATTAGGAAAATTTCAGAAACAATTCGAAAGGGGTCATCAAGTAATAGCGTCATGAATGAAAAACAAAACGGATATCCGACGTATTCACCTCTTTCCAGTAAAATAGACCGACATAAAATGACAGGAAATTTGGAAAGTCTTCAGAAAATAAAAAAAGAATTTAAGGAAGATGAGGTTAATGGAAAAACTATAACAATACTTGGGAAAACTGATGAAGGAATTAAAAGAGAAGTTATATTTGACAGAACAGATGCTGAAACAATGAGATATGAATTGCAAGAAAAAGCAGAACGAATAACAGCCAAGATGAACAGACCTGAAGAACCTAAACTTAGAGAAAGAAAAAAGGGTAATCACAGAGAATCTGAAACTGAGGCAAAGAGAAAAAAATCTGAAACTTCTAAACATAAAGATGATGAAAAAAGGAAAGATTCTGATTTTAAGAAATCTTCTAGTCATTCCAGTGTTACTAAATACAATGATAAATATAGTGATGATAGATATTCAGACAGATCTTCAAGTGAAGAGAAACCTGTTAAGAAGAAAAAACCTTCACCACATACATCAATGAATCTTAATCATGTAAATGATTTGTTAAAAATTGCTGAACAAAAATACCAAGAAACTGTCAAAATTGAAGTACATGTAGTTAAAAAACCCAAAAAACAAGAGGAAAGATTATTAACTAAAAGAGAGATGGCATTTCAAAGAGAACATCAAGAATATTCAAAAAATAAGAAAAAAAGAAGAGAGGCTGAAATTGAAGAGAGACAAACTGTAGATGCCAAAAGAAAAAAGCAAATCTCTAATTTATTTAAAAGTAAATCTACTTCAAATTTAGTGGCAAAATCAGCAAGTTTTTCACAAACTACTGTGAGGAAAAATTCTTATTCAGAAAAAATAGTTACTAAATCTTTGTCGCCTGTGCCTTGTTCATTTAAACCGTCAACAAGTATAAAGTTAGGTAAATCAATGTCATCTTCTTCAATTCTCTCCAAACCTTTTACAAAACAGGTCAACCTACACTCAGCAACACATTCTCAACACAATTCAGACTCAAATCCAGCAAAGAAAAGAAAACGGGAACATACAGAAAACGAAACAATTTCCAAGGAACATCGGAAGAAATCAAATAGTGCTAAAAGAAGTAATTCTAAAGATGCACGTGAAAATGTGCTGGTGTGTGAACCACCAAAGAATGAAAAACCAGTATTTTCCAATCCACCTGAGAGAATGTATGGAAAAATTAAGAAAATTCAACCAACAAAGCCAGGTATTTAAATATAAACACCATTCAAAAATGTAAAGCACACTTTTAAAATGATAATTCAGAGCAATGAAATTGATTCTAAAATCGTCCTTACAATGAGCAATGCTTTGTAAGTTTAATTGACCAAAGGTTAGTCATTATTTAAATTTTAGTAAAAATACAATGAAGAATTTAGCCATAGTCCTTTGATTTTGAAATAGGGATTATTCTGTTATTTAAAGGTTGCTTAATATGTGTTTGTCAATGAAGCAGCAAACACAAAAGAACAAATAACCAACGGCTATATAAACATTAGTTTCAGCAAGACAAAAGCATCAATACGGGTGTCAATAACTGAATCACTTTGAGAGACTCAGTGAGTGTAGACATGCTAGAGAAAGTGGTAAATTGATTTAGACGAAGCTATCCTTCATCTATCAATGACATTAAATTACATTATACAGGTACATGTAAACAATTTCCTAGAAAGTTCCCTGCTATGGAAAGGCACATTAACAAATGGTTTGGTTAATAAGTACATTTTTATTTTCTCATCAAGGAGTGGGAATTCCCTTTTTTCCCCTTTTTTAATAATGTGAAAGTTTCATGGTGTTCCAGGGATGAAGGCCCCCATATCAAAATGTCTGGATCCGAAACCTGTAGTTATTTAAGCACTTACATTCCGCATATATATTGATATAAGACTTGACTAGTTGGAGAACAGAAAGTAAGAAATAGAGGAGAGACGAAAGGTTTCAAAGGGACAATCAAACTCATAAGTAAAAAAAACAAACTTAACAATGCCATGGCTAAAAAAGAAAAAGACAAACTAACAACAGTACACAAAACATTACATAGAAAACTAAAGACTAAGGAACATGAACCCCACCAAAATTGAGGGTGATCGCAGGTGCTCAGAAATGGTGACACCGTTCGTGTGGTTCATGTTACTAAGTACAAAACTCGTGATACGTCTATCTGGGTAGGTAACATTCAAGGAAAATGAGATGGGACTGTAGTAACGACAATTGGAACATATCTGTTGTCATCTGTGAAACAGATATTCCATTAAGGTCATTTTCCATTTTCGTTCATTTGTTGAACATAAATTAGGCCGTCAGTTTTCTCGTTTGAATTCTTTTATATTGTCATGCATTTCGTGAAGTAACAATTTTATGTGTAGTTATTTGAAATTTTTAATCATGTTCATGTGTAAACATAGTTTGTTTTCAGAATATCTCTTAGAAAATCTGTCAAGTTTTGTTTGTTTTATGTTCTTTAAGTGGCATCCTATTCTGTTTTATGCAAAATTTCATCCTTTCCCATTAAGATATTAAGGAGAAATGTAATACAAACTTTGATAAAGTCTGTTCCAAAACCAAATTTATTCTAGCTAAACTCCTGTTACAACATAGGAGTATGGTAATTTTTTATCAGTCTTATTTATCTTGACTTATCTTTATCTTTCTAAGAGATATAGCTGTTTACCAGTTTTATCTAGACCTCTATGTTTTCTTAATCTTTCTTCTGCATGTTATGTCCGTCCTTTTCAGTTATGGCTTCAAGGGATTGTCTTTAACCTACTTATATTATCTGTATTGCTTTGTATACTGTCAACTAACTAAGACAATAGAAATTTTGATGGATGTTATTTTCAAAAATAATCTCTAATGTGTTATTAGCATAAGCATGGTACATGCTATCTTGAAATTAACATCTTATCTCTGTAGAAACTCGCCCATCCCCAGTTTCTCAGCTGGATTGTGAGGTTGTGCTAGTGCTGAGCACAATAAATGAAATTTTAAGAAATTAGAAGAGTGTATGTTAGTAAAATCTAGTAAATGTTATTTATAATTATCATGGAAAAAAATGTTTGCATACATAAAAAAAACAAAAAACATTGTTATTCGGGGCCTTTTACAACTGACTGTGCGGTTTGGGCTTTTTTCATTGTTGAAGGCCGTACGGTGACCTTTGTTGGCTAGTTTTGTGTCATTTGGTTTCTTGTGGAAAGTGGTCTCATTGGCAATCTTACCACATCTTCCTTTTTATATAAACTGTAAACAATAAGGAATGTTCAGCAAAGTAAGATCTACAAAGAAGTCAATATGACCAAAATGGTCAATTAACCTCATAAGGAGTTATTGCCCTTTAAAGTCAATTTTTAACAATTTTTCATAAATTTTTGTAATCATTTACAAAAGTCTTCTCTTCTGAAACATCTGAGAATAATTTAACCAAACTGGCCACAATCATCATAAGGGTATCTAGTTTAGAAAATGTGTCCAAGGACCCTGCCAGCCAACATGGCAGACATGGCTAAAAATAGAACATAGGTGTTAAATGCAATTTTTGGCTTATATTTCTGAAACTTACGCAAAAGTATAACAGTTGAATTGATTTATGCAGGTAAGATAATTTGGATTCCCACAATAAAATAATAAAGCATGTGCTTTAAAGTAAAAGCTGTAAGAACTATGTTAATATATATTTTTTATTATACTTCACGTTAAAATGCCATATTTTGTTTGGCTGATACGAGGGTTTTAATTTACTCTACCACATGGCTAAGAGGGTGACAAATTTACCCTCTCGTCTAGACCAATCAAATATCGATAGTTTGAAGGACAATGAATTGAATTTACATCAAGTTATTAAATACAATGCTAAAGTTTTATGTTTTGGCTCAGATTTAATTATTTGACTGTTAACATAATGAAAAAATGAAACATCTTGCTTAACTTTATTGTTTTTTTTTCTAATACCTGTAACGTCATACGTGACGTCATAGAAATACTTTTAAAATAAAATTAATCTGTAAAAAACTATAATGATAGGGTAGGACATTCAGTATAATAAATTAAATAACACATAGCTGAGAGGTTGATAGAGTAGATAGTTACCCCTCGAAAAAACATTGTCAACCTTGATTCTCCGCGGTTGACAATGTTTTCTCTGGGTAACAATCTGCTCTATCACCCTCTCAGCTATGTGTTATTTATATGTTTGAAATATCCTTCTTTCTGAATGAATTTTAAATATTTTTTTACCTGAAATATTTATGAAATTATGTTCAACTGTATTTTTCATGTTTTAAGAAATGAATGAACAAAGAACGAAAGAAGAAAGGAAACAAAGACAAATAGAAGAAGAAAAAAAAGAAGTTTTTAGAATTCCAAAAAAACCTCATCCTCCAGAAGAAATCACAGAGCAAACAGATAAAAGTGCAAAATTATCTACACAGGAAAAACTTGAGAAAGCTAAAAAACTAGCTGCAAGTTTTGGAAAAGCTAAAACTGCTGTATCATCATCAAAGTCTGATTCAAATAAAAGTTCAGCAGTAAGTGACAAAAGTTCCTCAAATCATAAACACGTCAAACCTTCTTATTTAGATCAGAAAAAAACTGGAAATGACAAACATTCATATATCAAAGATGTTCCTAATCAATCTGACAAGAAACCATTAAATAACAAACATTCAAATAACAAAGATGTTCCAAAACAGTCTGACAAGAAACCATTAAATAACAAACATATAAATAACAAAGATGTTCCTAAAAAGTCTGACAATAAACCATCACGTGAAAAACATTCAAATAACAAAGATGTTCCTGAACAGTCTGACAAGAAATCATCAAATGACAAACATATAAATAACAAAGATGTTCCTAAAAAGTCTGACAAGAAACCATCACGTGAAAAACATTCAAATAACAAAGATGTTCCTAAACAGTCTGACAAGAAATCCTCAAATGACAAACATATAAATAACAAATATGTTCATAAACAGTCTGACAAGAAGCTATCATATAAAGATAAGTTGGAAAAAATGTCAGACCAGGAAAAACTTGCAATTATCAAAAAGATATCACGGAGTCTAGGGCGTGTAGGTGATAAAATATCGGATACAGAAAAACTTGACAAAATTGGAAAAATTTCAGAAACAATTGGAAAGGGGTCATCAAGTAAAAGTGACATTAATGAAAAACCAAACGGATCTCAGAAACATTCTCCTCTATCCAGTAAAATAGACCGAGATAAAATGACAGGAAATTTGGAAAGTCTTCAGAAAAAAAAAAACAAAAATTCAAGGAAGCTGAGGAAAGAGTGAATGGAAAAGCTATCACAATGCTTGGGAAAACTGATAAAGGAATTAAAAGAGAAGTTATCTTTGACAGAACAGATGCTGAAACAATGAGATATGCATTGCAAGAAAAAGCAGCACGAATAAGCGACATGATGAAGAAACCTGAAGAACCTAAACATAGAAAAAGAAAAAAGGCTAAAGACAGAGTATCTGAAACTGAGCCAAAGGGAAAACAATCTCAAACTTCTAAAAATGAAGATGATAAACAAAGGAAATATTCTGATTTTAAGGAATGTTCAAGTCATTCCAGTGCTCCTAAATACAATGATAAATATAGGGATGATAGGCATTCAGACAGATCTTTAAGGGAGAAGAAACCTGTTAAGAAGAAAAAACCTCCACCCCCACCATCAATAAATTTTTATCATGTTAATGGTTTGTCAAAAATTGATGAACAAAAATCCCAAGAACCTGTTAAAGTTGAAGTTATTAAAAAACCTAAAAAAGAAAAGAAACGATTAAGTAAAAGAGAGATTGCATCTCAAAGAGAATATCAAGACTATTTCAAAAATAAAAAAATAAGAAGAGAGACTGAAATTGAAGAGAGAAAAACTGTGGATGTTAAAAGAGAAAAGCAAATATTTAATTCATTAAAAAGAAAATCCACTTCTAGTTTAGTGGCAAAATCAGCAAGTTTTTCACAAAAAACAGTAAGAAAAAATCGTTATTCAGAAAAATTAGTGACTAAATCTTCGTCGCCTGTGCCTTGTTCATCTAAACCGTCAACAAGTATAAAGTTAGGTAAATCAATGTCATCTTCTTCAATTCTCTCCAAACCTTTTACAAAACAGGTCAACCTACACTCAGCAACACATTCTCAACACAATTCAGACTCAAATCCAGCAAAGAAAAGAAAACGGGAACATACAGAAAACGAAACAATTTCCAAGGAACATCGGAAGAAATCAAATAGTGCTAAAAGAAGTAATTCTAAAGATGCACGTGAAAATGTGCTGGTGTGTGTCCCACCAAAGAATAAAAAACCAGTATCTTCCAATCCACCTGAGAGAATATATGGAGAAATTAAGAAAAATCAACCAACAAAACCAGGTATTTAAATATAAACACCATTCAAAAATGTAAAGCACACTTTTAAAACGGTAATTCAGAGCAATGAAATTGATTTTAAAATCGTCCTTACAATGAGCAATGATTTGTAAGTTTAGTTCACCAAAGGTAAGTCATTATTTTCATTTTTGTAAAAAATAAAAAAAACCAATGAAGTATTTAGCCATAGCCCTTTAATTTTGAAATAGGGATTATTCTGTTTTTTAAAAGTTGCTAACTATGTATTTGTCAATGAAGCAACAAACACAAAAGAACAAATAACCAACGGCTATATAAACATTGGTCTTCAGCAATACCAAAGCATCCATACGGGTGTGTAGAACTGAATCACTTTGAGAGACTAAGTGAGTCTAGACATGCTAAAGAAAGTGGTAAATTGATTTAGACGAAGCTATCCTTCGTCTATAAATGACATTAAATTACATTATACAGGTACATGTAAACAATTTCCTAGAGAGTTCCCTGATATGGGAAAGGCACATTAACAAATGGTTTGGTTAATAAGTACATTTTTATTTTCACATCAAGGAGTGGGAATTCCCTTTTTTTCCCTTTTTTTAATAATGTGAAAGTTTCATGGTGTTCCAGGGATGAAGGCCCCCATATCAAAATGTCTGGATCCGAAACCTGTAGTCATTTAAGAACTTACATCCCCCTATAAATTGATATAGGACTAACGTAGTTAAAAAACAAAAAGTAAGTAGAAGAGAAGAAGCGAAATATTCCATAGGGACATTCAAATTCATAAATCATAAAAACAAACTTGACAATGCCATGGCTAAAAATAAAAAGACAAACTAACACATTTGTAACACCAGTACACAAAACATTACATAGAAAACTAAAGACTAAGGAACATGAACCCCACTAAAATTAGGTGCTCAGAAATTGTTAGCAGATCCTGCTGCACTTGTGACACCGGTCGTGTGGCTCATATTACTAAGTACAGTTGTCATCTGTGAAACAGATATTCCATTAAAGTCAACTTATTTATAATATAGAAAAATACAATATATAATAAACAGTTCAGAAAAATTGCATTAGCATTCACTGATACTGATATAATAAAGGACACAATCATAGATATTGTGCATTTATTTTTGGGATAGTTAAACGGTGGACATTTGACAGAATTAGGGATTGACAATTATATTATTCCCAAAATATGATTTATAAGGAAATATATATATACAATATATCTAGAATAATGATAAAAACTATTTGATTGTTTACCCCAAGTAGTTGGTATTGTTTTAAATGGTCTACCATTACATAAATGGGATGTAAGACTAAAAAAGTCAAACTTCAGTTTTGAGAATATTTTTCTTTCAATAGGAAAACGCTTAATATGTTTTTGAAACATTTTTTCATTTTCTTTGAACTATTATATAAAGCCACATTGTAAATAAAATTGGTTCTAAAATTAAAAGAATGGTCAAAGTGGCTTTGTAGCTAAATGACTTCATGGTGCAAATAGATATTACCTCTGCATTCATGTAACGTTTACATGCAAGCGCAGTCAAAATTGATAGTCATAATCAGGAATCAATGTATGATTATTTATGGGTTCAAAATATTTGATACTTAAATTAAAGAATGTCACAATGTGTATAGCAAAATTTAATTACCTGTCAAAAGATGTGATTACCGTCATATCCCTTTGGGGTCAGATGTCTGTTATGAATGAAGGACAGAAAGTCACAGGAAAAAAGTCACAATTCAGTTTTGACATTATTTTGATTTGAAAAAGAAAACACTATGTGTTTAATAATTATTTTTGTATTTTTCTTAACTTTTATATATATAAAGCAATGTGTTATTGAAATTTATTAAATAAATAACTATAAAAATCAAATAAAAATTAAAGAAAACAAAATGTCAAAGTGGTTTGGTACTTAAACGGCTTAGTTGTGCCAAGGTATTGTATCATTTTCAGGATTAAAATTAAATAACTTTTTTTTCTATCAAGGCATTGAACAATGTTTAAAACTATAAAATGAATTTATGTAATAAAAAAATATTTCAAGTTTTTTTTCTCTCATATAATCAGAGAAGGGGTCAAAAAAGGGCCAAAATAAGCATTTTTCTAGTGTCCAGACAAAAACTTGTGGAATGGTGTATATATCTCTCTGAAATTATACAAGTTTTCATACCACAAAGGAATGGCTTTGGATGGTTATGGCTAGAACAGTTAAGAAATAAGGGGCCAAAAATGGAGAAAAACAAGGGTTTCCAGGTTAATGGACAATTACTTAGTTAAAAAAAAACATAATTTTAAAGCAGTGTAAGGGAGGTAATTCAAACACATTTTGAATTATGTATATTGGAAATTTTTCAATAGCCTTAGTATTAATAAATTCCTTGGAAATTTGTCATAACTTTAGTATAATATTTATGAGTTTGACTGTCCCTCTGTTATCTTTCGTCCCTCTTTTAGTATAATAAACTCCATTGGAAATTTGCCAATAACTTTAGTATAAGTAAATATAAATATATGGAAGTTAAACACAAGATTTGAAACCACAGAAAGAAGGCTGAGATTGATTTTGGGGGATAATTGTACCCATGGTTTAAGAATAAAGGGTAAAAATGGGCTCAAATAAACATGTTCCTAGTGTTAAGACAATAACATGTGGAACAGTGTATGGAAATGTCTGAAATTGTATCCACACCTCAAAAGGACGGTTAGGATTGGCGTTGGGGGGGTTATGGCTTAGAAGTTAGAGGCAAAGAACAAGGGTGTCCTGGTTAAAGGACAGTTACTTTAGCTTTATTGCTTTATGTTGATACTTTTTGCTATTTGTTTGCTAGTTCTAGTATGAAATGTTTTTTTAGCTGTTTCTAGAAACATCAAATACTGTGATTAAAATACATATAATATCATACCAGTGTATATCAAAATGGAAATAATTTTCATATAAATGACTTTCTTGTATAAAAGTTATAAGACTTTTTTTACTTTTTATCCACTGATACAATCTTGTTTTTTTTTCTCTTTATCTCTGAGTCCTTAAACATTAAGCGTACATATATGGATGTCTTTTATGATATTTGGTATTCGTTTTATAGTTCTTAAATTTGTAGTTTACTTTATTTTGAGTACGCTTGACTGGCTTGTGAATACTATTTTTGTTGATAAATTCGAAAGGTGTACCCGTGACAACCTGATGATAAAGTTGTTTACAGCTGTCGGGTTACTTATAATGTTATTTATTAAAATTTCAAAGTTGTTTATAATTCTGATTTTTATCTTAGGTGGTTTATGTATTCTTTCTTTCCTAAGCACACTTTTGAAAAGTAACGGTACAAGGCATGTTTCGAGCAGACCAGACCCACCCATGTTCTTGGGAGAGAATTATATACATCGTAAAAGACTCTTAATAATTTAAATGATACACATGCCGGATCTCTATAAGAATTGCATAAAAATAAATAACTCAGAACTTTGTAGTAATCTTTTCTTGTGTCGCTGAAGGCGAAAACAGGTTTAGTAACCCTTTCGACTCTGTCCGTCCATCTGTCCGTTAATCTCTTAAAAAAACTTTGAGTATAACACTTTTATCGCTTTGATTGAAGGAAATCATGTTATATTTTATTAATTAGTAATTTTGAGTTGCAGTGTGTTAGTAACTTCTACATCTGCCGTGCAGCGACTTCCTATTAGGCGATAGCTAGACATTTTATCAGACTCATTCACAAGAAAGATTTTTTTGATGGAAAGAAATAATCAGTTTTGCTTCTGCATCATGATAATCTAAACTCAATCCATTTCACGCAGCGACGAAGCTTAATTTGAAAAGATAGATATGAAAATTCCTTTTGTGTACACCTATTTCAAATTTCAACAAGTCTTAAGAATAGTTTGAATTACATATTCGACACAGAAATATTCATTGATAACACATGTAGCAGTGTTATGTTTTTTTTCTTATAGTTTTGATTTGTTTAACAATTAAAACGTAAACAATTGGTTTTGCATATCCAGAAAAAAAGTAAAAGGTAGTTAAAAATATACCGAACGGCAAGTGCAATGCCATCAAGAAAACATATTTCGTAAACATCCAACCGCTGATCATCTCCTCATTCTCTTTAAAAAAAATGTGTCTATGCAAAACGTTAGATATTGTCAACGTACTAATTAGTTGATCATCTTTTCTTAACACTAGTTTGCTGATACAAATTGTCCCAACCTAGCCAACGACAATTGCAATTTTTGTTTGATGTCTCGTGTAAAGTTTATTAAAATGATGTTTTACAATTCTATCATGCTCCGTACATTTGCATCACTTCCAATGATGATAATACAATGTAAAATAATTAAACTATACACATTGCTATATACATTTTTTTCTAATCCGTTGTTCAACTATATAACAAGTTCATAGGAGTTAGACTTTGTTTTGAAACAACGTTTTATAATTTACGCTTTGAGACGACCCACGATTTAAATGTTACTTGTTAGTGTAATTGTAATCCTAATCGTAGGTGTATGACAGTTTCCGCAAATGTTTAATATTATGAAATCTTATTTATATGAATCTTATTTATACATGTTATATAAATATGTAATACTTTAGTTACTCTTATTGATTATTTTTTATGTTTATTAGACCAGATTAGACAAGCGGTAATTGTCAGAACAGATAATGTAAGTATTACCATTGTTTTCATTTCTTTAAATACTTTTTGTCGCGATTTTGTTACATTATACCTTTTGTTAATATTGTTTCATTTGTTACTGAAAATAGTTATGGGAAACCCCATTTTTGAAAATGTATTTGTGTTAATATATTTCTTAGAAGTAATATGTTGATAACATACAAAAGTGCTTATATCATTAATGTTAAATACTTGAGATAGGTGACATTCTAAGACGATATACATTAATATACTATGACTGATTTGGATTATTCTGACTGTCTTACTTTTATTTTAGAATACAATGACAATATACAAATTATTTGCAGCGTTTGTTTTATGTTTTCGTTTCTTCAGTTTCCTATTCATGCATTTTCCCGTAAAATCCGTACAGTCTTACGTTATTTACACCATATGACGTGATGTCATTCACAAAATGCATACCACGTTGGAATACGATTGGAACTTCCCTCCAAAAAAAAAACATAACGTTGTCTATCAGCTGACATATATTTTAATGAAGCCCAGGTGGTCGTGTAGTCTAGCGGGACGGCTACAGTGCACTCGATTTGGTGTCACGATATCTCAATAGCATGGGTTCGAATCCCGGCGAGGGAAGAACAAAAAATTTGCGAAAGCAAATTTACAGATCTAACAATGTTGGGTTGATGTTTAGACGAGTTGTATAGATATATATACGTCTGTGTCAGTGACACCTCTACAACAGATTTATCCATCGGATCACCAGTAGTGATGGTGATACATGGCTGTGTACATTATGTATATACAACTCGTCTAAACATCAATCCAACATTGTTAGATCTGTCAATTTGCCTATATAACAATTTTATAAATCGTAATAAATTAGATTAAGAAAGGAAATTAGTATCAAAGCGACTTCAACCCGACCATAGAGCAGACAACAGTCGAAGGCCACCAATGCGTCTTCAATGTAGCGAGAAACTGCCGCACCTGGAGGCATCCTTAAGCTGGCCCCGTACAAAATATGTAAACTGGTTCATTGATAATGGACGTCATAATAAACTCCGAATTTTACACAGGAAACTAAAATTATTTTCTACTATGTTACACTGTCATATATTTGGGTATACATTTATTCATAAAAAAAATTCAGCGTGTTTATGGACAATATAAATGTTGAAACATGACATTACTAGCTTGGATTTATCTGTAAAGGGGTCATTATAAAAAAAGTGCAAATTTTGACGAGGTAATGTTTAAAAAATGATGTCATTGTTTAAAAATTTGAATGTGTCCCGCTATTCTATAGTATGGTAGCAAAGATATTCAAAAATATGCAATGGGAAAAATGAAGAGTTTCTTCAATTTTAACAATTTTAGGTTATCCTTTGATCGAATCGTGTCAATGGTGTTACCAATTTGTAGCATACATTTAGATACTAAATATTATTGTTTAACATCAAACAACTGTTCCAATTTGTTGTTTGGTTTAAATTATGACTTATTGAAATTATTCATATAACACAGCATTCTATTTAAACATAAATCCATTTTCGTAAAAAAGTTGGCTGTCCTAATTGTGGCCGTTGTAAATACTAAAAAATACACTTTAACTGAATATATATGAATGGTATAAAATTAAATGATAATAATATACCTTATACTTCGTACACGACGACCTAAAAGCACTTTCTTTAAGGAATAAAAATAAAAAATGTCGCATTTTTATATAGTAACACCACTGACCCTTCAGTAACCCAAAAGTATCACCATTGCCATCACATTTCAATTTTACCTTTATTAATATAAGTACTGAACACAAAGCCAAGAAACTGAGCAAAAAAAGGTGAAACATAATGCTTAGGCTAAAATATCTCAAATTATATAACATAACATCAATAACTAAAAATGTCAATAGTGTTACTAAATAGTGTCATCGGTGTAACCAGCATACATCAGTTTGAGAAAACTTTGTATGTGTAATACGTGATATTGTTACAACATTGTTAAATAAGTATATTTTGTCATAAATAATATGATGTTTTGCTTGTTTAACATAAAAGAAACACAATGCTGATTGTCATGATATTTTCAGTGGTGTAACTAAACTGGTCAATAATGTTATTTTATCAAAATGGTCTCACCATTGACAGAAACACCAATGATTTTAGGTGTATTTCAAGATTTAGTTACGAAATAAGTGCTACATTCCCATATATTAGATATTGTTAATGGTGCATGATTCTATAGTCAATATATTTCATAATTCAAAGTTCAGGAAATGTTTTAAAAAAATATTTTTATAAGGGTACACAATGGACACAATTTTCACTAATAATATTGCTTTTACTTACTTTTAAGATTTTTTCACTAAATTTTCAACATAAGTGTTTGTTTTCTTTTGCATAACTTGCTTACAGCTAGTTCAAAGACAATTGATAGATAAATCATGTTCCGGACTTAAGAATCAAATAGTAAACATCAACCTGATTTGATGTTAAAACACAACAAATAATCTGACAAAGCGCAACCATGTGCAGAACCAATAGTACCAATAGTATCTTCAGGCTTAAACTGTCATAGTCGAGACAAGATAAAAATGCGCACATTGAAATAAATCTCTGAGAACTACTACTTATCTAGTATAACATCATAAATTGTACATATAGCATGCACCTGGTGTTTTATGTATACGTGACAATGAATTTCTAAAATTCTTTTGGGGTCTGTATCCAAATTTGGTACAGCTTATCTTTTGGTATGTGAACCACACAAGGCTGCACCATTCTTTTTATCACATTGCTATATGACATTAACATCCAACGACACTGTAGTACAGGATGAAATTATATTAAACCACTAGGTCTTCCTTTACTTTTGGCAAATGCGGAATTTTTTCCCCTTCGTAAATTATACGGACGTCATCACAAGTTGGTTGACCGTTATGGTTAACGTTCACAAATAATATCAGATATGTTCCTTACGTTGTAATCATAATCCCCTTCCCTTTCATCAATGTAACCTACCAAATTAGACTATTTACGGATTTGTTATTACATAAGCAACACGACGGGTGCCACATGTGGAGCAGGATCTGATTACCCTTCTGGAGCACCTGAGATCACCCCTAGTTTTTAAGTGGGGTTCGTGTTGCTTATTCTTAGGTCTTCTATGTTGAGTGAACTATTGTTTGTCTGTTTGTATTTTTCATTTTTAGCCATGGCGTTGTCAGTTTATTTTCGATTAAATATTTTGACTGTCCCTCTGGTTTCTTTCGTTCCTCATTTACGGTAATAAAGAAAAAAATATGTTGCATCAATTCAAGATTATCTATTTAGGTAGAGGGCTTATATTGCTGTTCTTCATTTTAAAACCAAACAAAAATAAACCACAAACGTTCACTTCACTGTATATTTATATTTTGCTATATAGAACTCGGCTGCAATCAAATGAAAATCATACCGCCAAAAATAACTTTTTGCTGTAGTGACACTTGTTGAAGAAGCTCATTTATCTGGGTAAGCGATACTGAGCCATAAGTTTTCGAGATGACCGTTCAAGTAATTGACGATTTATGTTGTTGTAGATGACTACAAGTCACAAAAGAAGTGCAAAAGACACTAAAAGGGCAAAAGACGCTAGAGGGGCAAAAGATACCAGAGGGACAGTCAAAGGTATCAAACGATCCAAAGGTACCGATCATTATTCAAAAGATGTTACTTTGAAATCTGTCCGACCGACTCAACCAACATCAGAAATTGTATTGAGAATAATTGCAAAGACAAACATGAACAATGGTTATTGCTACTTGGGATTCGATGAAGTAAATGGAAGATTATTTAGACCTATTTTCGACACAAGCGTTTGTTGTTGGCCTTTATGGAGAGACTTCTGCTGGACAAAGTCCTATCGTTTTAAAGTAACTGTAAATCCAGATGAAAAGAATATTGCTTTTTCAACTCCATATCCACATTGCAATGACGATATGGTAGTTACTTCTTTTGTAAAGGAAGAAAAAACCGAACCGTTCAAAGTCCAAGTTCTTATAAATATAGCAAAACTTAGTATCAATGAAATATTTTTCGATATTAAAGAGAAAAAGTATTTGGTTAAAAATGCCCGCTCACCATCCGCGGGAATTTTAAAATGTAGATCTAAAAATGTATGTTTATATTACGACAATCATTCTAAAACTTACAGATTTAAGATATATTTACCATCAGGTGATTACGACTTGCCAATAACAGCAATTAATCACGACGAAATACCTGAAGTCGACAGAGAAGTCCTTGTCGTTCTCGGCCTAGGTCGACCATACCATAAGGAACGCTCATATAATCCTTCGCGATGCTATATTCTAGTTGTAGGTTTATTTGTTCTGTAAACAAAACTGTAGAACATTAATATTATAAGGATACGTTGTTTACAAATTATGCTTTTTTGGGGTTATCAATTCAACTTATGCCAAAGATTATTATGTAAATAGCTAGCTGTTAGATGCTTTCAATACGTATTTTAAATGTTAAATATTCTATTTGGAATACACTTTTCTTTGAAGGTGCATCGAAATAATTTTGTTTAACAACTAACTTTAGATAAAACGAGAATGACAAAAGCATTCAATTGTACATGTATATGTTGTTTAAAATCAGGGGAGATAATCAGCTGATATCCAAAGGGAACAAGTCAAAGGGGACTTTAGGTGTACACCCTGTCTTTCTTTTTGTCTGTCTGTGTTTGTCCAACCGACAGTCCTGCAAGTCAGTTTTCGACATTCCTTTCTTTATGCTTAAAGATATTGATTTGATATTTGGTATATTTTTCGATTATGACAACGTTAAGATCAACTTCGAATTTTGTTCCGGTCTGATAATTTTCTGCAGAGTTATGGTATTGGACTTAACAAATTCACTCAAATAGTTATTTTTTCACACTTTTTTTGTCATTCTTGATTTTTATTGATTTGACAATTGGTATATACGTGTAGTTTTATCATGACAATTATGTGCCTGTCCAACGTCGCGAGCCTGTTATTCAGTGTTGCATATTTGTTTTTTGTTCATTCTTTGCACATGAATTATGCTGCTAGTTTTCTTGATTGAATTGTTTTACATTTGTCCTGTCGGGGCCTTTTAGTGCTGATTATGGCATAGGCTTTGCTCATTGTTGAAAGCTGTATAGTGACTTATAGTTTTTCATTTCTGTGTCATTTGGTCTTTTGTGGAGAGTTGTCTCATTGGAAATTTTCTCTTTTATAGACCAAGTTCGAATTTTGTATCGGTCTGATAATTTGGTGCACAGTTATTGACTTTTATCAAAATAACCAGTTTTCAACATTTTTCCGTCATTCTTGAAGATATTGATTTGATAAATGGGATATAGTTTTATCATGACAACTTACAGTCCAAGTTAAAATTGTGTATCTATCTAATGATTTTGTGTAGTCCTTTATATTCATTTATCTGCAATTTTGTTAGTCATACTTGAAGATATTAACCAGATATTTGTTATACAGATTCCACAGTTACAACCACCGTTACGTATACTAGATCAAGTTAGCATTTTTTCCATTATAACTAGTTTTTTACCGGTATGGGACTATGTATGGTCATCCAGTACTCGCAGAATTCTTATTCTCCTAACGGGTAAACTCAAACAACTGTTTCAAATCAAATATTTTCAGTAAACCATTATTTTTCATTTTGAAGCTTATGACGTCAAAATTCTGCTAATACATCTTTTTTATTAGCGGGATAAATAAATATCTCCGAAACATGTGAAAATAAACATGGTAATATACATTCAGTTACTGTATATATACAAATAATATACGGTTAATGCAATTGGACTGCGTCAAAGACAAGTTTTTGCTATCTATAATACTAAAATAACGAGGTCCAATTTGTTAACCGTCATGGGGTAAAAACAACAAATCAAAGAATTCAACTTTATATATAAACTATTCTAGGACAATGTTGTTGATTGAAAATTACACCATTTAAGACGTCTTTTGTTTTCCACATAATTAATATTGCCAATAATTAACAAATTCCGGGTCGAATCCGATACCGATACCAATAGTATATTCACCTGTTATCTATTGACTTATCTGCACGTTCCACATCTAACAGGCGCAACTCCAAACGGTGTATATCGGATTTTGCTATATACACGGGTCATACTCACGGGGTTGACTAAATTCAATCATTGTCACATTGTTACCTTTTGTAGTATTTTAATCAGCATGATTTTACCAGATGACAGTACGAATACTAAAAATCCAGGCTAAAATAAGGCTTACGCAATCATATACTTTAATTCAATGAAGGACCCGCGGTATCACGGGTGTGTTCTAGTTTAAATTATTTGGAAGACTTTGTGTAAATTCAGTTGATACCTTACGCACGGGAACATGTTTGGTGCAAGTATTGTCCATAAAATGCCTTTCACGGTTCTCGATACCTTTATTTTGGCAATGCACAATTTCATATGTTTTTCTAACGGCATATGACGACTTTATACTAAATCTACAGCCAATACACAACTGATTAGCTGTAGTTAGTTTAATTATCATTTGAATGACTAGAAAACATAGAAATCGGTATGACTTGTAATGAATATCACAGAATATTAATACCAACACAATAAGAATGTTCATCCTTCTTTTCAAAAGATTTTAAATAAGATGGCTTGTCATGCAATACTTTATAATCTCTTAATATCGAATTCCATCATCGTTAAATATCCTGGAAATATCACCAGTATTAAATTTAAAACTGCTAATGCGACAAAAATGTAATTACAGGAATGTGAAACAAAAACACGAAAGTAATTTAGTGATCAAGCTCAAATGCATAACGCAACATTAGAAGTAATCATATGTGCTCTAACATGTCTAACACGTGATTCAAAACGATAAGTTGTCAGCTTATCTTATTAAATAGGCTTTTTAAAAACGGCGACGTTAATGATCAGATCGATAATGTTATAAGCGTGTTGCCTAATCAATGAAGTGTCTCTTTATATATTCACGAACTGCTGTTTTAAGATTTTCCACTTAAATTCGCCTTGTCTAGGGAAAATATAATTGTTAATTTGATATTTCATGCATTTATTATATGAGGAAAACTGACTGAAACGTAATGAGAGAAATATTCTGTATGTATGTATTCAAAAGAAAACCAGAACGGATATACACATAGGAACATTCTACAAGTATAATTGATAATTGTCAATAAGTATTATTCTTGTACATAGAGAAATATATTTACAAAGGATTTATAGAAAAGTATATATTGCCATCATGGGAAGAGAAGATTGTCTGGAGTTATTTAACGTTCAGGAGAATCATTTTCGTATTTCCTTTATAACCGGAGAAATACCTTACAGATGTAAGCAAATGTAATGTACTATTTTTTATAGAGAAAAATATTTTAGTACAAGTTCAAGTTTTTGATTGACTGTATGATGTTAATAACATTACAGTTGCAGTAAATATCACTGTAGTCAAAGAAGATGTTCACATGTGTGATGTGTGTCAATCTAATATTAAGACCTATAATGAAGGACCGCCAAATTACTTCAGTTTGAAGAACGCGCCGTTTAATCATAGAGTACCTAGCGGATATGACATGTATGATTGAAGATAGTTTGATTACAAAGGGAAAAAAACAAGATCACATCTTGTTTCAATAACAGAACATCGTTCGGCTTAGTATTACAAATTACATAAACCTGAATATAATTGAGAACACAGAAACAAGAACATTTCATTTTGAGAACATAGAAACAAAAACTCAGTATGCATCCACTAGTATGTATTTGATACTAATGTTCTTGGGTATTATCATTATATCCTGTTGCAGTGTCTTTGCTATGAAAATTTTAACAAACATCAGACTCCGGGCTTCAAAGTGTTAAATGTACATTGGTTTGCTTTTGGTAACAAGCAACACATAGCTTTACATAATCTGTCTATACGTGTTTATGTGTATGTATTCTACTTTTTATTATTAAGGTCTTAAAACTTACGTGTAAAAGCCAAGTGCTTTTAAAATGAAGGACGAGGAGGGGGGCGTCATGCAAAGAAATATGTTTTGTATAAGTGTATTACTTGATTTGAACACCAATATATGCTCGACTTTGATTGTAGTAGGTGTTGACTTGTGGAAAATATTTCATATTTTTCTAATTTAACACTTTAATGAAAAGTATACATGTGGAGAAAAAGTTTAGATGGTAAGATGCATATCCAATGTAAGTAAAGTGATTTGTTCTCCCGAAATATTATTCCAAACCAGTTTGTACAATAGCAATTTGACTGTTATGCATGTTAACATTTGTTAACTAGTAAACATATGATTTAGTATTTGGAAAGTGTTCTTGCTGTAAACAATGTATTATGTTCATTAAATTACATTGCAAATTTGTCGTTGATCTATCCCATATATGTATACATGATATCTCTCATTCAAGGTAGATCACTTAAGGTTGTTAGCTCTCCTTGTTTTTGATTTTTTGACAGATACTTTGAACACTCTGGTCTTTTACTATGTAGTTCGATCAAAATAAATGTCGTACTAACTCCTACTTTTCTTTACATCATTTCATTACACATAATTTTAAAAGCCATATTTGAAAATGCTAAAAAATCCTTGTTATTGTTTTTAAAGAAAAAGGGTATCAATGTTTAATATATGAAAAATCTAGATAGAATCAATTCCCGCCCAATTTTCAATTGATTATTTTTCGAAAACAAGCACACGGACCTGTTATTATTTTTAGCGTTTTTATGTTCTTCAGTTTTATACCATAGATTTATAACAGTCTTTGAAAAAGCCTCGTATTTTGAAACAGAGTAGCAAACATCCTAAGACGCCAAATTTGCAATAATTACATTCGTTCTAACCTGTGCAATAGTAACGGTGCTGACAGCTTCGCTTCATTTATGACACCAATTTGTCAATGAGTGATAAACTAATAAGCCTTTTCTAAGAAGACAACCGTAATGGTTCAATCGATAAGGTTATAAGTGTGCATGCTGCTATATCGATGAAGATTGTTCGTTAATTATTAACGAAATACTGATATCAGATTTATCACTTTAACTGTCATTATGTGGTGAAATATACTTGTATTGTTGATGTTTTTCGAAAATCAATACATTTGAAAGACAGAGTGAAACTAAAAGAGAAAATAACTATTTTTTTTCATAATAATTAACAGTCATTATACACACCGGAACTTTTTACAAAGATAATTGATATAACACTTTAAGTAATATTCCTGTACATAAGGACATACATGTATCTTTACAAGGAATGTTTATACTATTATGAAGAGAAGTTAGTCTAGTTATTTCACATTTAGGGGAATCACACATTTAAAATTTTTCCTATTCTCACTAGAGAAATGAAATAAATGTAAGCAAATATACTTAGATTTTTTTGATAACACATCATTGTTTACCAGAAAGGCATTAAGAACACAGTGAATTAAACTTTACAAAAATAAATGTGAAACATAACCTCTATGTACATAACATGTAAAAGGGGCGTACACTGTCAGTAGAAACTGTCATTATATTAACGTTTGTAACACGAACGTGAAGGCTACAGTTGATGTGAAGATAAACTCAAAGATACCAGGATTGAAATTTTGTATTTGAGCCAAACGCGTGTTTCTTCTATAAAAGACTCACCAGTGAGACTCAAACAAAAAATGTTCAAAAAGCCAAATACAATACGAAGTTGAAGAGCATTGTGGACCAAAAGTTCATAAAAGTCATGCCAAATGCAGCTCACCTTAGCATTTGAAAGAGTTAAAGTTTTGAAAACAATTGATTTATAAATTATGACCATACTAATGACAAATCATGACAACCCAAGTGTGAACTATGCGGTATACTACATGACACATCTACTAGTCTGTATTTAATACTTTAAGTCTTTGGTCCTATCATTATACCTTATTGCAGCCTACTTGTAATGATTTTTTTTTACAAACGTTCGAATCCGGGCTCTTAAGTCTAAAATGTATATAGCAATGTTTTTTTCTTAGGGTAACGAATAAATTTGTTTCGTAAATTCTGAGTATACGTGTATTAAATGGTTTTTTTACCAATTTTGATGGTTTTGAAAAAAATTTAAGCTTCACGTGCATATTCAATGGCTTTTTAAGGAAGGGTTATTCAGTTTTGAACATTCTGTGTTTACGTGTTAAACATATTGCCATTTTAAACAAATGATGTTGGTTCGCAAAGTGTTTCCCTGTTAAGAAGTATGCATTTTGTTGGATAAACTTTAATGCAACTTCATCCTAGGTCTGTCCATATCAATGTGTATACAGGATATTTCCTCTCATTCATGCTAATTTTTGCAGGATTTTTGTCCAACAAAGGGGAGGTATTTTTGTGACCAGAAATTCCCTTTCATGTCATCGATCTTTGCATTAGTAAAATCTTTATCATGTTTTTATACTCTTCAATACTAACTGAGATTGAAATTAAATTATAAATTTTCTTGTATCATGTTTGTAACATTCAATTAGATAGTAAGTTCAAGCAGCATAGAAAATAATAAGAAATTAAATAGACTCATTACATAATTTTGACTAATCTTTTAGGACGGTTCATTTAATTAAAGGACTGACTAATACTTTATCTGTCTATGTGTAGCGGGTTATCAAACAGTGTTAATAACGTTTTTTAATATTATTTCTAATATTAGTAGACAGAACAAAATATTACTATCATTCCTTTTAATTTAATTTTTAATTCCATTTTTAAGAATTAAATTTTAAAATACTTTGATGACGTCACGGCCACATGACAAAATTATGTCTATGAGCTGATTTACGAATTATTTCAGTCTATCAAAGGACGTGTCAAATCAAAATTAAATAGTAAAACTTATTCGAATTTTTAAACTCCTCATCTGTGAAATGTCACGGTTTTTTTTTTTTGAAAAATGTGTTAATGTAATTATTACCTTTGACAGACAGAAAGTTAGGTTTCTAAATAAAAACTACAATTCGCACTATCAAATTTTAAGATCATGGGACTGCAACTTCATAGAAAACTACAAAATACTTGAACTAGAAATGTTGGCATAAATTCTAAAACGGTGACTTTAAAATGAATCTATGCTAATATGACCTCTTGGTAACCACCATGTTGAGATACCTTAACCAAAACTTTAACCCAAGAATGCATTAATTTTACACCATCACTATTCACTATTGTGTTGAGCACAGAAAGGCATAATTTGACAAAAATATAAACTAGAGGACTCTAAAGAGTTTTAGTCGCTCACGATGGTCTAAGGGCATATCAAACATTTAGCACACTCTTCAACATTGTAGACGAGAGAATAAAATTCATGACAAATATCTCTTTAATATTGTTGATCTTGTATTACTGATCTTTTTGTCGGTTAAGTTTCCTTGACTTATAATTAGAACTTGCCTTACTGATAATTTTTGCGATTCAAAGAGTTTATTTTTCTATTATAATTCAAATCAAATAACAGAAACACATTATTTCTCTAAATATTATAGGTCTCATGATAATAGGCAAAAAAATGAAAAAAATGTTTGTCATTTTTGGGCAATGACTCCTATAAAAATTTGTTACACATATATATAAAAAAGTTAAAAAAATTATTAACACCCCTATGTTATATTGTTAGCGATGTCAACTATACTGGTTGGTAGGCAGAGTGACGCTTTTTTTTAACTAGAAACCTTAATATGGTTACTTTTTTCAGTAGTTTAAGAGGAGATCAAAAGTATTGACTATGAGGGCAATAACTACTGACAAATCTAAAGGGTCAATTGTAGGTTTTAACTTTGCTAAACAATTTTGCTGTTAGCTGCTAACAGCTTATCTCTACTTATTATATGATTCAAGATAATTACAAAAAACTGCAAAATGTCCTAAAAATTACCTTTTTTGAGGTAGCAACCCAACAACCAGTTGTCTGATGCGTCTTAAAATTTCATGACAGATAGATCTCGACCAACTGAACATTTTAAACGCGCGTCTGGTGTACTTAATCATAATCCTGGTACCTTTGATAACTATATGACCATGTCAAATTTGCTCTAAATGCCTTAGTTTGATGCCTTTTTCACAATTTCGTTATCACGAATATAACCCGTAATAACCAATTATACAATTCGTCATAACGATTTTAATTCCTTATTACATATTACAAGAGATTGTGAAAACAAATTACAAAATCTGTTCTTACGATTTCTACCAATAAGTTATCACAAATTTAATCTGTTATAACAAATTATACAATTCGTGATCACGATTTAAATTCTTGATTTCGAAATCAAATATATATTTGGGAGGTCCTAAATAAGCTTCTACGACAGCAGGCTTTCTGTTGTAAATCTTTAAACCACATACTAGTATACGCGAGTGACATTTTTTCAAAAAGACGCATTGTTAACGACTTTAATGACATCTTCTGGTACTTGTATGGATTTTTATTCTAAAAATTATCTTACAATGTAATCCTATAAAAAAATTACCATAATTCCAAATGAAATGCAAACTTGAATGTTGATTGCGCTTTATCTACCTAAATTGCATTTCAAAAAAAAAAAAAAAAAAAAAGTTTGAATATTTGTATTTCGAAAATCAAAATAGATTTATCGTTTATATTCCGAAGATTTTTTTTTATTATATTAAACTGCAGCTAATATGATATAGGTCAAAATACAGCCTTCAAATAAAGCTTTTGCAGTTGCCCTAAAAACACCATCTACAAATGGGTATCATTTTGCTTTGATTGGCTAGATAATATTGTCAATATCGGCAGATAATGAACAACCATATTTAAAAGAAATAGTAATGGAAGAACTTTAAAGAACAAAAGAGGCATATTTAATGAAAGATAGTTTTGTGATGTGGTAAGACATGTAACGAAGTTATTATCGTTCAATGTTTGAATGAAAACTGTTTGTACCGTGCGCTTTTCAATTTCTAATCCGGTGAATTCCGTTTAGTGTTAGACCATTGTTTATACTTTATAAGTTGTTTTATTAGATATGACTGAACATTATTAATTCAGATTAATTGAGACTGAATACCCTTCCTGAGCAACTGCAAACATCATACTGAGTTATATAGTGTTCGCTCATTTCGTTATAGTGTTTTAAGAAGTTTTCTGCGTCTGTACTACTATTTCGACTCGGTCATGTTCTTCGGTTTGGTGTACGTTCGAGCTATCATGTAAGGTGTGACCACAGTTTAATGCGAATAAAGTAAATAGCAACGTTAACACAAGAGGGACATTCATTGATTGAAAATAAACGGTCAACGCCATGGCTATAAAGAAAAAGACAAACAGACAAATGATAGCACACAAGACATAACATAGAAAAACTAACTATTAAGCAACACGAACCCTACCTAAATCTGGGGTGCTCTCAAGTGCTCTGAAAGGATACGGAGAATAACATTTTAATCTGTAGTAGTCTGATTATAAATCTTTCTGTGTCAGATTGCATCACCGACTCAATCTTCACGTTGTAACATTCCTTCTTCAACAAAAAGAATACTACTGGATTCAGGAACATAGAACGTAGAATTGTAATACTTTTCAGTTGTACTGATAACATTTTCAATGAATCATATTTGGATAAAACTATTATAGTTTCTTCAAGAAATGCCTGTACTTAGTCAATGATATGAAAGATGTTTTTCATTCGATGCTTTGATAAACAGTAAGTAAAGTGAGTTGATTAGTTGTAGGTAAATAAAATATCATTTGAATTACTAGAAAACATAGAAATCGGTATTACTTTTCACGAATATCACAGAATATTAATAAATACAAAAAAAACCAATAAGAATTGTCATACTTCCTCTTCAAAAGATTTTAAACAAGATGGTTTGGCATGCAATGCTTTATAATATCTAAATATTGAATTCTACCATCCTTTAATATCCAGGAAATATCACAAGTATTAAATTTCAAAACTGATAATACGACAGAAACGTGATTACAGGAACAAAACACGAAATGTAATTAATTTTTCCAGCTAAAATGCTTAACGCAAAAATAGCAGTAATTAAATGTGCTCTAACACGTGATTCAAACGATAGGTATAGTGTTGACAGTATTAAAATAAGGCGTTTCTTAGAAGGCGACGTTAATGATCAGATCGATAAGGTTATAAGCGTGTTGCATAATCAATGAAGTTTCTCGTTATATATTCAATAACTGCTGTTTTAAGATTTTCCACTTAAATTCTCGTTGTGTAGTGAAGATATGATTATCAATTTGATGTTTCATGCATTTATCATATAAGGAAGACTGACTGAAACATAATGAGAGAAATATGCTATATATTCAAAGGAAAAACACAGAGGAACATTCTAGAAGCATAATTGATAATTGTTAAATATTATATTCTTGTACACAGGGAATTATATATACACGGACTGATTGAAAGTATTTATTGCTATCGTGGGAAGAGAAGAGATTGTCTGCATTTATTTGACATTCAGGAGAATCACTTTCGTATTTCCGTAATTACCGGAGAAAATATAGATGTAAGAAATTATGTGATTCTGATAGACAAAATATTTAACTTCAAGTTCAAATTTTATATTGACTGTATGACGTTATTAAGATTACTGTTGCAATAAATATCACTGTGGTAAAAAAGATGTACACAAGTTAGATGTATGTCAATCGAATATACAGACCTAATATGACGGAACGCCAAATTACTTGAGTCTGAAGAACCCACCGTTTAACCATAGAGTACCTAGCGGATATAATTGAAGACAATTTGATTAAAAAGAAAGAAAAAAACATCGTTCAGCTGAATATAATTGAGAACACAGAAACCAGAACACAAGTGAGAACACAGTGGATTGAACTTTAAAAAAAGAAATATGCGGAACATAACCTCAATATATGAAATTGGAGTGTATAATGTTAGTAGTAACTACGATATTTACGATTTCGACACAAACGTGAAGGCAACAGTTCTTGTGCAAAATACAAGTGTGAACTTCTTAAATATATCACGTGACATGCCACATGACGAATACGCATCCACTAGTATGTATTTGATACTAATGTTCTTGGGTATTATCATTATATCCAGTTGCAGTGTATTTGCTATGAAAATTTTAACAAACATCAGACTCCGGGCTTCAAAGTGTTAAATGTACATGTATAGCTATTGGTTTTGCTTTTGGTAACTTAGCAACTTAGCACAGCATTATCTATGTTTACGTGTTTAAGTGTATGTAAACTACCTTTTATAATATTGGAAAAGTCATTAAACTCACGTGTACAGTAAAGTGTTTTTAAAGGGAAGGACCGGGGGAAGGTGCTTTAACGAAATATAATGTTTTGTACAATCTGTGTATAAGTGTATTACCTGATTTGAAAACTCATAAATGCTCGACTTTGGTAGTAGCAGGTGCTGCATTGACTTCTGGAAAATATTTTATATTTTTCTAATTTTACACTCTAATAATGAAAACGTATAAATGTGGAGAAATAGTTTAGATGGTAAGATGCATATACAATGTAAGTAAAAGTGTTTTGTTCTCCCGAAATATTATTCCAAACGATTTTATACAATATCAATTTGCATGTTATACATGTTAACATTTGTAAATTAGTAAACAGATGGTTTAGTATTTACAAAGTGTTTTCGCTGTAAATAATAATGCATTTTGTTCAATAAACTCCAAAAAAAACTTTGTCGTCGTTCTATCCATCGCCGTGTATACATGATATCTCCTATCATTCATGATACGACGCTCAAACTCAAAATTTGCAATAATTATATTTGTTCTAACCTATGCGACAGTAATAGTGCTGACAGTGCTGTACATTGACCTATAATGGTTTACTTTTATCAATTGATATTTGGATGGAGAGTTGTCTCATTGGCACTCATACTCATCTTCCTATATCTATCTACTGACAGCTTCTTTTATGAAACCAATTTGTCAATGAGTGATAAATTAATAAGCCTTATCTAAGAAGACAACTGTAATGGTTCAATCGATAAGGTTATTATTGTGCATGCTGCTATATCGATCAAGATTGTTCATTGGTTATAAACGTACTACTGATTTAAGATGTTTCACTTTAACTCTCATTATGTTGTGAAATATACTTGTATTGTTAATGTTTTTCGAAAATCAATACATTTGCAAGACGGAGTGAAACTAAAAAAGAGAAAATAACTATGTTTATTCATAATATTTACCAGACAATATACACAGCAGAACCTTTTACCAAGATAATTGACATAAAACCTTAAGTAATATTCCTGTACATAGGGACATACATATATCTTTACAAGGAATTTATATACCATTGGGAAGAGTCTAGTTTTTGACATTTAGGAGAATCATTCAATGAATATTTTTCCTATTCTCAATAGAGAAATTAGATAGATGTAAGCAAATATACTTAGATTTTTAATAACACATCATTGTTTAGCTGTAACTTTATAAAACAAAATATGCAACATAACCTTAATGTACACTATTGGGGTGTACAATGTCAGTAGAAACTATCATGATATTAACGACTTTGACTGGAATGTGAAGATTACAGTTGATGTATAAAGAAACTCATCATATAGATACCAGGATTGAAATTTTGTATATCAGCAAAAAGCGTGTTTCTTCTATAAAGGACTCATCAGTGAAGTTCGAGTCCAAACATGACAAAAAAGTCAAAGGAGGAACGAAGTGGAAGAGCATTGCGGACCACAAAAATCTTAAACTTTATTCCAAATTCAGCTAAGGATATCTTTTCCTGAGGTAGAAAGCCTTAGTATATATAACAAATTCAAAGATTTGTAAATAGTTAATTTATTATTATGATCATATCAAAGATAATTCATGACAACACAAGTGTGAACTATGTAAGCGTATCAAAATAGATAAAAAAAGATACCAAAGGGACAGTCAAACTGATAGATATAAAATAAACTGACAACGCCAAGGCTAAAAACGAAAAAGACAAACAGAAAAACAATAATGTTTCTTCTATAAAGGACATATCAGTGAAACTCCAGTCCAAAAATGTAAAAAAAGCCAAAGGAGGAACGAAGTGGAAGAGCATGGAGAACAACAAAAATCCCACTATATGTTATCAAGTGGTGTATCACATGACATATCTACTATGATGTATTTAATACTGATTGTTTTTGGTCTTCTACTTATATCATCAGAATTTCTGACAAATATTTGCCTCCTGGCTTCAAAGTCTGAAATGTATTGTTTAGGAAATTGGGCAACGAACAATTATGTTTTTGACAATCTGTGTATACGTGTATAAAATGGATTGAACCAGTCTTGTTTGTTCAGAAAAAGTCTTAAAACTCACGTACATATCAATGTTTCTTTAGGGAAGGTGGTTATTCAGTTTTGAACATAATATTCTTTGTTGACGTGTAGTATGTGTTACGAAAAAAACCAGGAATGGTTCAAACAAGGTGTAAGTTCACATTTGGCTTTATGAATATTTTGATATGAGCATCACTGATGAGTCTTATGTAGACGAAACGCGCGTCTGGCGTACTAAATTATAATCCTGGTACCTGTGATAACTATTTACACCACTGGGTCGATGCCACTGCTGGTGGACGTTTCGTCCCCGAGGGTATCACTAGCCCAGTAGTCAATATTTCGGTGTTTACATGAATATCAATAATGTGGTCAGTTTTATAAATTTCCTGTTTACAAAACTTTGAATTTTTCGAAAATCTAAGGATTGTCTTACCCTAGGCATAGATTACCTTGGCCGTATTCGGCACAACTCTTTTAAATTTTGGATCCTCATTGCTCTTCAACTTTGTACTTGTTTGGCTTTATGAATATTTTGATATAAGCGTCACTGATGAGTCTTTTGTAGACGAAATGCGCGTCTGGCGTACTAAATTATAATCTTGGTACCTTTGATAACTATTTACACCACTGGGTCGATGCCACTGCTGGTGCATGTTTAGTCCCCGAGGGTATAACCAGTCCAGTAGTAAACATTTCGGTGTTGACATGAATATCAATAATGTGGTCATTTTCATAAATTTCCTGTTTACAAAACTTTTGAATTTTTAGAAAAAAAAAGTTTTCTTATCCCAGGCATAGATTACCTTAGCCGTATTTGGCACAACTTTTTGGAATTTTGGATCCTAATTGCTCTTCAACTTTGTACTTGTTTGGCTTTATGAATATTTTGATATGAGCGTCACTTATGTGTCTTATGTAGACGAAACGCGCGTCTGGTGTACTAAAATATAATCCTGGTATCTTTGATAACTATTGGAATATTTGTATACTTTGCTAATTTTACACTTTAAAACTGAAATGAGTATAGAGAAGAGAAATGTTTACATGGTTTGTATATACAACATGTACAATGGAACCAAAGTGAATTATTTTGACTTTTGAATTCGTTGTCAAGCCATTCTACAAAATAACTATTTACCTGTTAAACATTTTGACATTTTAAACAAATGAATCAGTTTTTGTTAATAATTAAGCATTTTAATGGATAAACTGTAAAACAACTTTGTTGCATGTCTATCCCATTAACGGTATACATGATATCTCCTCTCATTTAGGCTAATAAATTTATAAAGGACATGGAGTAATCGGCTTTTGCGTAAATAAAAAGTATAAGTATAATGATAATTCATTTTTGTATTTATGGAAATGCACTGACAACTTATGGTAGAAAAAAATCTTGTTTCAAAAGTCGACAAAAATATTGCTTTCACCTAATGACATTCTCCCTTTTTCAAAACTTTTGGATTTGGTACTGGTGATGATGATAGTTATAAGAAAGTATGAGCTGGGTTATGCTGATTATGTGTAATATTCAACACCAATTGTGTAAGGAGGGTCGGATACAATACAAAAATTATTACCGAAATCCTTAATTAGTAAAAAAAAAAAAAAAGAAAGACAAACAGGCATTCTGAGAGTATTGCATGGCAATAAACTCATCATAGATACCAGGACTGAAATTTATTTATACGCCAGACGCCACCCTACCGGATGAAAATTTGTTATATTGGAACAAAACTAACAACTAATTTACAATCAAAGGACGACACTTTACAGGATTGTATAGCATGCTCTGCTGTTATTTCATTTTGAATAAAATAAAATAAGATATTGAGAATATGTGTATGAGACAGCAAACCAATGACACAAACCACTTCTTATAATATACTACTCACAATACTTAATAAACTGACCTTTTAAAAATATACAGAAGATGCAGCAACAAAATTACCATAATATTTATCATATTGGTTTCCTTCATTAAGATTGCATTTCTGTTAATATAGACAATGAAATGTCCTATAGGAACTCCCTTTGCAGTTAAAATTGTAACACTTTCACTATGAAGTTCAGTGAAAAGTTATATCCTTGAATGGAAATTTGATATGCACAACTATCTTATTCAGAGAATAAACAAAATAGCGCTGTGCGTCATGTTTTCACCATTTATATGCCCTGAACTTGTTTAAACTTATACTAAAATTATGTACTACCTCTACTTTTTACCTTCTTCAGAATTATTTTTTTACCGCAATAGTTTGTTTTTATACTCTGGTAACAGTCCCTTGTTATCTCTCTAAAAATTGGAGACAATGGTTTGGATTGTAACAACTATAGTTTGCAGGATAAAACCAATATATGTTCATTGTCTAAAACCTTTTTTTAATCCATTTAATTAAGGACGTCTTTTTTATGGTTCATTTGATTAAAAACTTATATATAATCAAATCGTCGATACTTTAGAGTATATACAGGTAGGCAAAGCAATCTCCACTTAGAGACAATGATACTATGTTTTTAATAATAATTGCGTCACCAATTTGGTGGGAAGGCAAAATCTGGTTGATATCGTAAAGAACAGAAAGAAAAGGAAACGGAACGCTGTCAATTTCTTGTCAACGGAGCGTCGCCAAAGGTTATGAAAGGGAATATCAGCAATAATTATACATTTCTTAATTTGTAATAGGGATGTTTTTTTATCTGTGAATATAGATTCCACCACTGCAACAAGTGTGACGATATTTATCTGCTTTAGACAGTTAAATTTTAATATATCTATATAGCGCGAGGCTTGTCGAGCTTGTTAAATAACTAATATCTACCTGTTGAGAGCGGATATATCTCATCATACACAAGTTATAGCGATGAAATCTGAATCTCTTTGATTGTTATCCTACCTTTTGGAAGATTTGTAGAAAGTTGTGTTCTGTATATATTGATGTCAGTAGGCATCGACCAATGATTTGCCGAAAAAAAAGATATTTCTCTTTTTTGTTCTTACACCGATCATTGAAATGTGAATATAGCACTAACATTTGAGAAAATACATTTCTTAATTCGTAAAATGCAAATTTTTAATTTATTACTTGTATGTTTTCCATCATTTAAATGAATTTCTACATTTCTTGATTTGTAAAATGTAATTTCTTGATTTGTAAAATGTAATTTCTTGATTTGTAAAATATAATTTCTTAATTAATTACATGGTTTTTTTTCATCCGTTACAGGAATTTCTACAAATCTTAATTTATGAAATGATAATTCTTTACCAATCATTAATTTCTAATCGTTACTGTTAACGTGTCTTTACTCCTGTAGAGTAGTTGTATTAATTACATTATCAATTTTGTTTTATTGTCTCCGATAATGGCTGTTGCGTGAATTTTAAACGAATCAATGATTATTTAGAATTAGTTTTGTGCAGATTTCTAACTTGGTACATACATGTGATTGTTTCTTTTCAGATAGACAAGAACTGAAATTTACTATAATGTATATTGCATATTATTTTTGTTAATTGTGACGTTTTGGTCGTAAATTTGTACTTTAATGTTATGAATGTGATGCAAATGTAAAATATTTAAGTATATAACACTCGTATGTTTCAAAGACTATTTCTTGACGAATACAACTCTATCTGTCTATATGTCATTATTTAGACACATGTAGACACGAAGAATCCTATTTACAACAAACCGTATGAAAAAGTATGTTATTGCAACTTGTATTACAATTGTCTCTAGTGGAACGTGATCTGATCTCTACTAAGGAATTTGTCTCATTGAAACACATGAAATTGCTTTGTGAAAATCTTTTGTACATCATTCCTTACAATTATGGTATGATTTGGCCTAGTAGTCAAACATGAAAATGTTAAAAATGTGACTTTCTATAGAGTTTTATCTATATGCAAACAAAGCCATCATATTTGCCCACCGATTAGCATTTAAAAAAATTATCATTTGTATATCGGTATAGGGTTCCCAATCATCAATACTGTTGAAAGGATATTTGTTGTCAAATTCACGTTCGCTGATTTGACTCAAATACTCATTTTCGATTTAAACGAATATCCCAATTATAAAAAGGTGTAATAACTACAATTTTCGATGCTAGAACTCGATATCATGTGTCAACCTTCTTGTGTATTCGATTCTAAACTTTAGATTATCGTTATCGGAACACATTTTGTAACTTCAAAATCATAGAATAAAAAGTTTTGAAATCTTGCAACGGAAATATTTCATAGCCTTTCGAGTACGACTTACGATTTTGTTCATTTCCGTGGATTACTCATCAAAACGCAGACGATCAACGAGTACGAATAGTTAAACTGTCTGATTTATTCTTTTTTGCTACGTAATATTTTTTTAGATAAAGTGAAATGTAACAGCAAAATGTTGAGTACTTGGACGTTGTAGTAGGCGAACAGACAAGTTCAGATATGAAATTCTGTGTATTTTCGTCACGGTGAGTTCCTTTAAATTCATTTAATAAAAGTGTTATGAACTTGCTGTATCGGTATTGACCCTGTTATAGATTCTTGATAAGCTGTATTGGCCCTCGACTCTTCGAGTCTCGAGTCCAATACATCTTACCTCGAATCTATAACAGGGCCAATACAGAAACATCAAGTTAATAACACTATATTATAGGTTGAAACAATAAGTAACTTATCGTTTTTACCTGTATAGAAATGAGTTTTTTGTTCAAACAAATGATTTACCCTTGTTTCACTTCCAACGTTGACATTCTTAATTTTAATAGTTGAACACGCATAGTTCATGCGTAAACCATCTCTAGCGAAGGGGTTCCATTGCAGTTCACATGGATACGGATCAATGAAGTCGAATAATTCACTTGTAAGTTAATAATTCATTAGCGATAAACTGAATCAAACTGACTAAAAACATATTATTGTTTAAATATTTCCGTTTTATAAATGATTGAAGCAACACAAAATATCATTATTTTTTTTATAGCTCGTAGCTAATGCCCCTTAAAAGTTGATAAGGGGCCATCTCACTGAGGCAAAGTTGTGTAACACAACAAACGATGGTATAAGGGTTAGTTCTTTTAAACACTATATATTAATCCTAAAACATATACCTATCAACATCCCATGACAGTTCATGTTACATTTGTCTAATTACATATGGACAAAGGGGATAACTATTATTTATTATAATTCCTGTCGGTTTACATGCCCTCTTACCTTTGATTACATTGAGACTTTTGGTGAATCGTACTTTTTAGGTTCCGTTTGGTTGCATAGCTCTTCAAGATGGCGTACAGAAAAGTAATAAAGGAGTAGAATAATGAAGAATAGATTGATTGATTATTTGGTTTATTATAGCTTAGCAGTTATAGTTTTAATGGTCGACTGGCTAGTGATACAGAAATTGGACTACTAAGACCACTCAACCACCGAGGACAATATGAATTAAATTACAGACACGAAGACTCCTTTTCCCTATTCAAGATACTTAATTCAAGTGATTACATATACCAGACTTTCAATGTTTTAGGATTGATATTGTTCCTGGTGAAGGTAAACCAGAATTTAATAGTTTTGAGTCTTGTCATTTCACGACAGAATTTTGATTGGCCACTCAAAATCAAAGATTGTCTCTAACAACAATGTCAAGCATCAAATCCAAACAACTAACGAGGAATATTCTCATCAAGTGTATTTCCATAATCTTAATGATTTCGTAGACGAAAATGTGATTTTACACAGAGTTTCAATTGGAATTATGTACAGTCGGGCAGACAACAGATTAACATGAAAAGAGGATCATTTGTGGCAAAGTTATAAAAACTTTTAAATCGTTAACCTCAGAGTGTTGGCTGAAAAGAAACTGTTCATTTATAAATACAGATCAATGGGAGAAAATCAAACTTTAGTCTAAATGAGGCTTCTCGACAATGAAGATTTTCATCTTCTATAAAGGTTTTACGATAATTGATTCCTTAAAACTTAGTCATAAATTTTCGAAATGTTAACTCCAAACAAAAAAATTGCGATTTTCATTAAAATAAGAGAAGTGAAATAAAAAATCAAATGTTTTTTTCTCACAATTTATATCTAGATCATGCAGTTTTCCTAAATGCCATGAAGGTTTGGGAAAGTTATGGAGGATACTAAACTTGAACCTATTATCTAATTAAATGTAAAATGCAGAACAATAGTTCAATTTTGAAGTTAGTACTGAAAATAAGAACAAGTATTTAAAATGTTGCTCCAGATCCTGTCTCTTGGTCTGGAAGATGCTTGTATGAAATTGCAGAAAAAACGTTTTGGCAAATAGATTTTAATCAGAATTTATAATACACATTTAATGATACAATATGTAAAACGCTCTATTATTTACAAAATAAAATGCAACCAAATACAAAATTTAAAAGCTCTAACGCATTCTACAGAAATATTCCATTTGTTTGCCTGCACTTTGTTGAAAAAATCAGAGTGCACTCATATTAGCTGATTTTTTTGTAGTTTCTGTCGCAGATGACATAGACCACAGAGAACACCATAATATGATACTGTATATGCAGAAACTATTATCTGCAATCTATTGCGACTTATTAAGAATGGACAAAATGCAAGATTATTTACTGCAATTTCGAGAAAGCTGCATACAAATATATGTATAAAATTCAATATCAAAATGCGAGTTCATGTCAACTTGATATTCACATTAGTACAAAGGTTACAATTATTTGTACATTTACAGTACTTGTATGCGTATGCTACCTAATTAAATCTAACAACAAATGTTCAAGAGGCTTGCCAATTTCAATTGAATAATTTTTCTCGTTATCCAAGACTCATCTTTTAGTGAATAAATGATTATAAAATATAGAGCTATTCTGTACAGATTGATAAGAGCCTATCACATTAAAATATCATAGCATATTCGTCTTTTGAAAAACATCTATATTTGTACATCATATGCATGCAACAATAAATTGCTTCGCTGAGCGCAGCTGGATACGACCGCAGATATCCAACCCTGAAAAGTAGGGGCCAAAATGGACACAATATTCACGCTTGAAACAGGTCTGAATTTGGATTGTAACTAAATTTCAACACATAATAGGTTTTTGACACAGAATAACTGTAGTCAAGGAACTTCAAACTGGTTATATGATTTGAATTTATATTCAATGTTTTGCTTTTGTGCAATACACTATACTGCTGCGAATTGACCCCTTTCCCTAAAAAAAACATCATCTTACCAAGGTTGTTTGCTTTTGTGCAATCAACTATGCTGTTGAATATTAACTCCCCAACAAATGAGAAAAATTGCCCCCCCCCTCTCTACAATTTGTTCACCTCCCTCTTTCCCTTGTTCCCCCAAAAATATCTTTCCCTTAAGATATGGTCAATTTCTCAATTCAAATTTCAGATGAAGTTTGCACCCATAATTACCAATTTATATACATCATAACAGTTTTAAACTATAAAAGGGCATACATAGTCATGGCAAATAAATAGTATTAATTAATAGTAACTGCTAAAAATAAAATGACAGCTTATCACTTCAAGATAATCATCAATTCTTAATACATAATTTACAAGCAGTGTAAGGGAGGTAATCAAACAGTGTTTTTGAATGAATTTGGATATCTCCCTTACACTGCTTTCAAATGGTCTCAATTGTCCTAATTTAACCAAAACAAACATTGTTTTTCCCTTTGTTGCCCCTAATTACTTAATGATTTGAGCAATAACCCCCCAAAGTCAATCCTTACAATTCCTTTGTAGTATAGAAACATTTCAGAGATATTTAACACAAAAAAAAACCCTAATCCTATTGTCATTGTTTTTGGACAATAAAAATGTTTAAACTAACACCAGTAATTGTCTGGAACTATAAAAATGCTTATTTAAGCCAACCTTCTTTTAGTGATTATAAACCTTGAGTTAAAATTTTATTGATTTCGATATACTTATACGAAAGTTATTAACCGGAAACCATCCGTCTTCGGACGACGCTGACGCCGGACGACGACGAAGACGACAACAAAGTGATACCAATATACGTATAGAAAAATACTGTAAAATACTACAAAAATATGATACTTTAGAAGCTGACATAGAACATTGATATTCATTTGCTAACATTTTTATATTGAAATAATTGGTTTTTGAACTACAAAATATGATTTGTAGGACAAAATGTATGGCTGCAAGCCTCTACTCCTATCATCAAATTCTATTCCTTGTACATTTGTACAGTCGAGTGTTCGGATAATAACTTCACAATATCTGCATGTTCATTTTCTAAGGCTAACTCTATTGGAGTTTTACCATCTTTGTTACAAATATTAAAATCAGCATTATGCTTCAATAACAATTTGACAATTTCTAAATAATCACCATTTGACACTTTCATCTTTTTGCTATACATTGGAAATAAACGTAAAAACTCTTCAAAATGTTTCGAAAAAGTATAAGGAAATTTATATGTAAATTCAACACAACCTATACATTGTGAGGCAGCATGCAAGGGAGATTCCCTGTCTTTATTACAAATGTTTATTTCACATTTGTTGTCTAATAATGATTTCACAATATCAACATATCCCATTTTTGAGGCTACATACAAGGGGGATTCATTTTCATCATTACAACTGTTTATATCACATCCATGCTCTAACAATATTTTAACAATATCTATGTGATTACTAAGTGTTGCGATATTAAGGAGTGGAATAGGAAACCAGTAATGCGGACCAATATCATAGTTTTGTTGTAATAATAATTTAACAATATCTGTATGGCCAAAAGCTACGGCCAAATATAAGGGTGTCCCAATATAAGTCCCACTGATTGAATCTTCATCATTTTTCTTCCGTCCTTTGATTATTTTAACAATTAGTTTGTATAACTCGTGTTGCTCAAGGTAGAGGTCGTGAAAACTAAGTGAATTAGTTTTCACAGAAACAATCTGCAATAATGCTAAATCAGAATCTACATAATGCTTATGCTTGTGTTGTTTATTTATATCACCATTTTTTTCTAGCAATAATTTAACTGTGTCAAGACAGCCTCCACCGGCTGCATACGCTAAAGGAGTTAAATCTAATTCATCACATACATTAACATTCATTCCTATATCTAACAAGACATTTGTGATAGCATTATAACCTCTTGCAGCAGTTAATAACAATGGTGAAGATTCAGTATCAGATAATGATAAACATAAATCACGACAATCTTGGTCTTCAGATAAAAAACTAAGAAATTGCTGATGAAATGTTCTGTATTTAAAATGAGTGTGCCAAAATATATTGCCAAAATCTTTTGAATTAGAAAAATGAAATAAACGTTGGAAATATTTTTCTTCTTTTTCCACCGGGACTTTGATCATGAATTCGTCTGTATCTTCCACAGATTGTAACTGGAACCGTGTAAAAATAAAAGGGTAACTACAGTGATTTAGAATAATGTCTAGAAGATGTTCACCATAAAAGGAAACAAAAATATCAAATAGTGTGTCATGCATTATCATATAACTAGATCTGATTTTCTTCACATATGAATGAAGAAAAAATTCTAAGTGTGTCCTTACAACTTTTATATTCAGCAGGGTGGACAGTTCACACTCTTCAGCAATGTCACTAAGTATGGATTTAATACCAGATGTTGCGGATAAATTGTCATCGGTTATGCAGTTGTTATAAATTACAAATAGTGCTAAGACAGCAAAAGACGTTTGATCTTTTTCCTCTTTCATTAAAGTCAGTTCTTCTTTAATAACTTTCACGGGCTGTGAGAAAAATTTCTCAATGTTTCTTTCTTTTTCAGTGGCAAATATTTGACACAGAAGGGGAAAGAAATCGTACCTGTTAAAAAAGTTTGCTTTTCTGAGGATTTCAGCTTTTTTAGCTCCTATATGAGCTTTTGCAATAAGGAAACGTTCATTGTCACATAAGCTATAGTTACTTGACAACACATCGAATTGTGTTGTGAACAGAAATTGCACATCTTTGAACTGATAGAAAATATCTGACCTACTTGACACCAATATTATAACATTTTCACACTGTTTGATTTTGTTTAACTCTGTACTTAATTTTTTCCACTGTTTAAGAAGATCATAATCAAGCGAATATTTACCACAAACATCATCAAATACAAACACTTGTTTTTCTGATTCATTATAATAACTTGTTATGTCTGTTGGGAAGTTTGAAGGTATGATTTGGTAACCTTCGTTTCTGTGTAGTAAGAGAGCAACCTGATGAGCAGCAGTAGACTTTCCACAACCAGATGGTCCAATGACAGCTATGAAATTACTCTTTTTGGTCACCTTTATCAACTCTTTTATGGCATTAGTCTCAACCACTTTTGTTTCTATTTCTTTCCAATCTTCAATAATTTCTCGATGAATATCTGTAAAAAAATGTTCAGTTTGATTAAGTTATTAACGTCCTATGGATATTGTGATTTTAACATAGAGAAAGACGAACTAGCAAAACACTTAAGGCATACGTCTATGCGACAGGCATTTGAAAAATTAACGGTAACTTTTATCTATATCACAAGAAGTAAAATCAACAATATTTACTGCATTCATGCACGAGGACTAGTGCACAGAAATTCTAATTACTCTACAACAAATATAATCTAGTTAAAATGCAATGGCCAAACTCTGTGAAATTTTCTAAAAGATAATATTTTAGGGGTATTAACATCTAAAATGGGTTGGATTTCAGTCATTCATTCTATATAACCATTATGTTTATTTTCAGTTGGCACATGGTTACTGATATGTCAATCTGATAGATTTATACTGACTCTGATGACCGTCCCTAAGGTTATTTCTAATAAATTTGAATCAATAAAATTGAGAATGGAAACGGGCACTATATAAAAGAGACAACAACCCTACCATATAGCAGCTCAAAGCCACTATTGGGTTTTCGCAACAGTGCAAAAATCCCACCGAGAAGGCGGCCTTTAGCAGGCCTCTTAAACAAATGTGTACTAGTTTAATGCAAATTAACTTCACACGAATCTCTAAAACATATAAATGAACTAAAATTAACAAAATATACAAGACCAACAAAGGCCAAAGTCTCCTGACTTGGGACATGCGTAAATATGCGACAGAATTAAATAGTTTGTGAGATCTCAAACCTCCCCCTATACCTCTAGCTAATGTAGAAATCGAATAAACTAACACAAAGCAATACCACGAATCTGTACATAAAATTAAGTTTAAAAGAAGTCAGAGCCCGATGTCAGAATAGACAGCAAAAGCAAAATGACAATGATACATACATTAACAAAGGATTACAAGCAGTTACTGCCATGCCAGCTTCATCCCTTAACTAACTTAATTCAAAGATTATGTCATCATACGAAAATCAAGCAAAATCCCGACCCTTAGTGGTTTAGTATCATACCATCATATAATATATGAGAACAATATAACAAGTATCATGACTATTTACGTATAACGTTGTTACATACACGAGCGCATCGATCAAAGTGAGATATATAAACCCCATCAGATTGTAACAAGGGAAAGTCACCATATAAAAATGAATAATGAATAAAAGAAAATGAAAAAATCATCTCTTCTATCGTAAATTTTGGTATTAACCTCCCGGTTAAAGATATAGATGAAAAAAATATTCAGAGAAGGGCAGTGTTCAATATTAGTATTGAATCAAAAACACCACAGTAATTTCTTATTTCAAATAAGTTTTGAAGGTGTCAAATTTTAGGTCAGAGTGAGCTGATAATGGAATTTAACACATCCCGATCCTTTGATACTACTTAATACAAAGTTTGTAAATCTACGTGCTACGGTACAAAAATTATGCAATTGCATCGACCTCAGTTATACGATAACAATGGTACAGCCCGTAACAGAAAAGTGATCGAATTGATGTTTCTTTACCGTCAAAATTAGCTACGTTATCGACAAACTTAATTGAGTAGTGACCGAACTATTGGTACTTTAACGTTAAAAAGATTGACAATGCTGACAAACTTTCATGTGTCGATAATCAAGTTTAATACCGATAATATTGAAAATAATTCTAATCATATGAAACAAAATATGTCCATGCACCATTTTGATTGGGCGAAAACTAGTCATTTCTTCAAAGTCAGAACAGAAAAAAAAGATTTATGGAAGGACGTCTTGATAGTATTATTTCCTTTACAATTTTACCCAAAACTAAAAGAAATATAGTGGTAAACAACTAAAAAGGTGTTTGATAGGAATGAAGTCCTTTGTTTTTACGGACTACAATGTGTACCGTATGTGTGATGGATTTGAATTCAATCAATAACTTTGATATGTTTTCTCATATGTATACACAAAAGGGAGGACTGGTATTTGTACTTCTGTTAGAATATGTCTTCGTCCGTTTCACATGCCAAACTTTTTGGGTCTGAAGCTTTATCAAAGTGAATCGTACCGTGTCTCCCCTTTTCAGGTCTGTCATTCGTCTACTTCCTGTTTGGCGGAGGCATCTGTGTCTCAGACACATTTTCTCTGTTTTCTATTACAGTTTATGCAGGAAAATTTTGTTGACAATTTTTTTTTTCATATGACAAAATATTGAGGCAGCAGATTTTTTAAGTCAAAATCAGGGTCAGAATATTGTTTTCTAAAAACTACCAGGCCCTTTCCTCCATGAAAATTAAATGGTCCGTGGCAAAAATAAAAAATTCCCACATGTTCAACTTCAAAATTTGATCAGATTCTATTCTTAACTGTCGGATAATATACTAGGATAACACAAAAAAATGTCCTGTATGGGACGATTCTGTACTCATACTTCACGCGTAGTTGAGTACAAGTGTCCTCGTAGTGAACGCACCCGACTACGCGTGCAGTAAAACGTGTACTCTTACGTCGGATACCGGGCAATTTCTTTGTTATATCTGTACTTTATCAAATACATGTACATGTTAATATTTACTTAGTATTAAATAGGTAAAAAATATTGCTGAAAGCCTGTTCAGGGTTTCTTTCTTGTGTATGATTATATAATTTTTCACATGCCTGAACTCATTGACGATAATGTAAGGTGCTCTATTAGAAAAAAAATGATTTCTAGTTCGGGTTTGAAAAAGAAATTTCGCCTTTTCTTGAGCCTGTTTTGTACATTTAGTTTAACAGATATGATCCAATGGAAATTTTCACATGGAACCTTCGGTAAATAGGAAAATGAAAAGATATGGGGTAATTTACAGAGAGACCACACTCCATCCATGAGAAAAACAGAGGGAATTTAAAAATCTAGAGGTCTTTACAAGGCTTTCAACAAGGGTGGAATCTCACTACATACGTTTGGTCATCAAAAGATTCTGGTTTCTCTTTTTGTGTGTCATAAACATTCAATTCGGATTTGAATTTAATTTACCGAAACATTTCCGAACATTAAATCTTAGGACGGTCAGAACATATTAAGGACGCAACAGATCGAAGTAAAATTTTAAGTAGTACATAGATGTGCAATAATTCAGCTTTCTGTACATGTTCATGAAGTTCTAAATCTTGAATGTTGATTTCTTTAAAAAACACCATTTTTTTACAATAAAAAATCTCAAAATGTCCGTTAACAATTAAAAAAAATGTTTGACCAAGAAAAATCACATATCTAAGAAAAGCAGTCGTTTAATTGATTATAAGAGAGTTTCAGTATATCATGTCAAATTTCTTTAATTTGAGAGTTTTCCTTTAGTTACAAATGTAGCTCCATGTCTGATGGTGAAATAAAAATGAATGTCTCAGAAAGTGGTGAATTAGTTTCCATAAATGACAGATGAATCGGGCCAAGCTTAGTAAGTTACAGTAAACAGACTACTGTTACATTGACGCACTCGTCGAACTGTTTAAAAGATTTGTGTTTATGACCAAAAATTTATATACAACTTCATTTATAAATTAATCTGAATTTCATAGCGCGTCGTCACAATAATGAAAGTTATAAAAAAAAATCTATAACCAGCAGATCTATACTTCTATAAAGAAAGTATTCTTGTACAAAAGGGTATTTATTATAAAATTGGCCTAACTATAGAATAGATAGTTTACTACAGAAATCTTAAACGGAAATTTCGACAATTTTAAACAGAAGAGATTTGAAAATAGATTTAACATTAAATAAACACTGAAATAATTTTAATACCTCGAAGGTGTAAAGAATAAACCAACAATCTCAATTTTTAAAAGTGTCTTCATTGCGCTAACCGACGAGTTCATGTTTACAGTAGAAACAGTTGATGTGACTCCAATAAATTCATTATATAAAAAAGAAGATGTGGTATGATTGCCAATGAGACAACTATCCACAAAAGACTAAAACGACACAGACATTAACAACTATAGGTCACCGTACGGCCTTCAACAATGAGCAAAGCCCATACCGCATAGTCAGCTATAAAAGGCCCCGATTAGACAATGTAAAACAATTCAAACGAGAAAACTAACGGCCTCATTGTAGTCATGAATATTTATCGCTTATATTAAATTGATAAAGATTTTATGGAGGTCGAACCAACTGTTTCTACAGCTAAGATCGGTTACATGTAACATGATCTCGTCGATTCGCACGACGAAGCCATTATTTATGACAGAACACACATTCTAGATTATGTATTTTTGTTTCCGTCAGTTGGAAAGTATTTGATCATTTCAACTCCTTTGTATTTCATAATATGTATCATGAACAAAGACATATGTTCGATTGAATAATGATTTCCTCGTAACAAATGATAGAAATTTCGGAGATCCCGTATTTGATCCTTTACCGTTAAAATGAAAATGCCAATGACAGAGGTTGATTATAAAAAATGTTTTACTGTGTTAAAAAAACTTCGACTTAAACAATGAAAACTTACACTTTGGACATGAAATATTTTGTCGATGAAGAAAATTAAATTATGTCACTTCTGAAATAAGTTTGTCGATAACGTAACTTTTTCTGACGGTAAAGAAACGCGAATTCGATCACTACTCTGTTACGGGCTGTATATGCAGGACACAAAGCCGAAAACTTTCATTAGCAAAGAATCAAAGTCCAAAGTCCAGGTCAGAGTGACCTGTCTTTTGTAAATGACACACCCTAGTATCTTACTAATTCTTACTTTTCATTCCATATTGTTTTCCACTTGAAAGAGATGTAACTCTAAGTTGTGCACATATTTCTTTGTAACTTTCACCTCCAAGTCTAACTATAGCCTGTTTAAAAGAGATTTTAAACATCAGAGATACTCTGGATCGTCAGACTGTTACTGTCTCTTTAAAACCATTTACAAGATACCGGTCATAAACGTTAACAAAGCATTTTTTAAGCATTAGTTTTCTCGTTTGAATTCTTAATATTTAATATTTCAGAGCATTTAAAAGCAGACTATGCTGACTGGTGAAACAATTTGGTGATCTAGTTCTGTTAATGTCTGTGATGTTTTGATCTTTTGTGAAGATTTGTTTCAATTTTTTTCATATGTCATATATGAAATGTCATTTGTTTTTCGTTTAAGGTGGTACCCAATAAATTAACTAAATTAATTTGGCTCGTTTAATTTTCTTAAAATTTGGACAAAAGTATTTCCTTTCCAAAAAATTGAACCAATCGTTTAATCAGAAAAAATACACTGGTTATATAGCAGACTGATCAAAAAACATTATTTTGATCATTGAGAAGCTAAATATTCCCTTAACAACACGACGTCATTTAAAACGTTCTGCTGATTTTACAGAGTTATCTCCCTGTAGTGTTAGGTACCACCTTAAAGTGATTATATTTCGTCAATTTGAACCATTTCAGTGTGTACTATACAATATGGATATGACCAGTGTTCAAGATTAAACAGCTACCATAAATGTAACATAATATTGTCTCATGTTGGAAGTTGTCTCATGTGCAATATTATCATAGTCATAACCATGCATTCTTCGTTTTTTAAAGTAAGTCTGACAAATATACTCTCTATGGAGTTTACAGATTGTCTCAGGTCGATGACATTTTCTGCATATCGTGTTTTGTTGATTATTCTTTGCTGTTAAAGGATTGGCATTTTCTAATGCTAGTATATTTATTGTTAAGGCCATGCTAAATAAATTATATTTTCCCACTCACACTGCCAAGGTAATTTTTAAACTCTAGTTCCACTTTTTATAACAGCTGAATAAAAGTGCAAGATTGTCTATTAAGACAATTATCAATGGTGTTTTAATTTTGTTAAGGGCATTCGCTGACTAATTTGTATTCTCCGATTTGTCTCTGATTCTCATATTTAGTTTATAATGTACTAAAATGTGTATCCAAATTATAAGAAGTCTAATATCATGAATATAAACGATTTATAATGCATGGCACGATAATATTTATCAGCATTTGGTATGTAATTAACTCTAGACGCCATCTTATTAACCCTCGAGGTGATAGCCGACGGTCATATCAGCCGAGTAAAAAATAAATAAAGATATAGATATATAACGAACTTATGCGATCGGATTTTTCTAGGTCTTTTTGTTTTCAAATTAAAGGTTGAAAATTTATGATAATCATCGTGTTTACCTGTTTATGAGTGGATCAAATCAGCAATCAACTAGTTCTAGCTTGTTTTACTTTCAATGCTGACATGCTTTTTCCATTTAATAATTGAACACGCATAATTCATGCGCAAAAAGTAAAATCACATAAAAAAAACTCCGAGGAAAACCCATCTCTAGCTAATTGACATGAATGCAAATTTAGGGAGGTCAAATTATTCACTTGTTAGTGAATAATTCATCAGCGATGTTTCTTATCTTTGTGTGACAATATTTATAATAGTTTATATTACAATAGTAATGTTATAGATCAAGATATAATGTCAAACAATTCTTTCGTCAAGAGTAAGTCGTTTAAGCAAAACAATCTCAGACAAACAAAACTGTGAGTACCTCGTTTGATATTTTGCAAGAAAAATTAAATAAAACAAAAAGCTGTTCCTGGCTGTCGGTCCTTTAAAGCATATTGTGTTCGGGGAAACTCTCAAGATAATATGTGATAAAGTTGCATTCATTTACTAATAAATACAATGATTCCTATAAGAAATTGCTCGATTTACATTTGCATGGATGTTTTCACCAATTTTGCATTTACCGGACTTTAGTCGGGTAAATCAATATTAACGCATTACCAGGTTAATTACTGAAAAAACAGTTAAACAAAAAGTGTGAAGACAAAATTAATATTTGAGACACATTGAGTATTGTATATTCAATAACATACCTGACAAATTTCAACCCATTGCTGCTCGAATTCAATGTCAGATATCTTCCCGTTACAATGTGCCAAGTCATTTCTGTAGCATTTTATCCTAGAAAGATCTGCTCCTTGACTTGTATCATTGGGAACAGGAAGTATGTCCGATATCTGAATCTGTGATAGATTTCTTATCAGCAATATCATTAATGTCAAATCAAAGTCATTGGAACAAACTGGTTTTTGATCTAAAATTACAAAACAGCAGTTGAACAGAAGGGAGTGTGATATATATTCCCATGGAACCCTTTGAAAGTGGGGAACTAAGTTAAGACGCCCCTTCCCTTTTTCCAATTCAATCGATTTCAAAGTCATGTGAAACTTCAAATTTAAAAAAAAGTTTTACTTACATTGTGTACATGTTGAATGGTTAAGTTTTACACTAAAAGAAGTGAAAGAGAACCTTTGTTTAAAAGACAATCCTCTATATTATTTAAATCTTCATAAATGTATTGTTTGTTAATGTCCCAACCCGGTATACTTCGGTAACAAACTCGAAAGTTGATCAACGTGCAACCAACAACCACTAAATGAAATATTATTTTCGATAATACGTTATAGATGTGTAATAAATATAATAAACTAGAGGCTCTCAAGAGCCTGTGTCGCTCACCTTGGTCTAACTGCATATTAACAATGGACAAAGATAAATTCATGACAAAAAGGTGTTTTGGTGATGGTAATGTTTTTGTAGATATTTCTTTACTGAACATTCTTGTTGCTACAATTATCTCCATCTACAATGAACTTGGCCCAGTAATTTACAGTGGAAAATATTTTCTAAAAATTTACAACAAGAGTGCACACGCTGAAATGTCTCGCCTTCTATACTAATCATTGATATTATGTTGATAGTATAAAGCTTTATTACAACTGTCATGACTGTCTCATAAACTTAACATTAACCAAGATAACTAAACAAAGACCAATGAACCATGAAAATAAGGTCAAGGTCAGATGAACCATGCCAGGCAGACATGTACAGCTAACAATGCTTCTATACAACATATATAGTTGACCTATTACTTATAATTTTAGAAAAATAGACCAAAACGCAAAAACTTAACACTGTGCAATGAACCGTGAAAATGAGGTCACGGTCAAAAGAAACCTGCGCTACTGACATAAAGATCATAAAATATTTCCACACACCAAATATAGTTGACCTATGGCATATAGTATGAAACTAGAGGCTCTAAAATGCCTGTGTCGCTCACCTTGGTCTATGTGAATATTAAAGGAGGCAGATGGATTCATGACAAAATTGTGTTTTGGTGATGGTGATGTGTTTGTACATCTTACTTTACTGAACATTCTTGCTGCTTAAAATTATCTCTATCTTTAATGAACTTGGCCCATTAGTTTCAGTGGAAAATGTTAGTAAAAATTTACAAATTTTATGAAAATTGTTAAAAATTGACTATAAAGAACAATAACTCCTAAGGGGGTCAATTGACCATTTCGGTCATGTTGACTTATTTGTAAATCTTACTTTGCTGAACATTATTGTTGTTTACAGTTTATCTCTATCAATAAAAATATTCAAGATAATGACCAAAAACAGCAAAATTTCCTTAAAACTAATTATTCAGGGTCAGCAACCCAACAACACGTTGTCAGATTCATCTAAAAATTTCAGAGCAGATAAATGTTGACCTGATAAACAATTTTACCCCATGTCAGATTTGCTCTAAATACTTTGGGTTTTGAGTTATAAGCCAAAAACTGCATTTTACCCCATGTTCTATTTTTAGCCATGGCGGCCATCTTGGTTTGACGGCCGGGTCACCGGACACATTTTTCAAACTACTAACCCAAAAGATGATTGTGGCCAAGTTTGGATTAATTTGGCCCAGTAGTTTCAGAGGAGAAGATTTTTGTAAAATATTACTAAGATTTACGAAAAATGGTTAAAAATTGACTATAAAGGGCAATAACTCCTAAAGGGGTCAACTGACCATTTCAGTCATGTTGACTTATTGTAAATCTTACTTTCCTGAACATTATTGCTGTTTACTGTTTATCTCTATCTATAATAATATTCAAGATAATAACCAAAAACAGCAAAATTTCCTTAAAATTACTAATTCAGGGGCAGCAACCCAACAACAGGTTATCCGATTCATCTGAAAATTTCAGGGCAGATAGATCTTCACCTGTTTAACATTTCTACCCCATGTCAGATTTGCTCTAAATGCTTTGGTTTTTGAGTTAAAAGCCAAAAACTGCATTTTACCCCTATGTTCTATTTTTAGCCATGGTGGCCATCTTGGATGGTTGGCCGGGTCACCGGACACATTTTTTAAACTAGATACCCCAATGATGATTGTGGCCAAGTTTGGTTTAATTTGGCCCAGTAGTTTCAGAGGAGAAGATTTTTGTAAAAGTTAACGACGACGACGACGGACGACGGACGATGGACGACGACGGACGCCGGACGCCAAGTGATGAGAAAAGCTCACTTGGCCTTTTAGGCCAGGTGAGCTAAAAAACCAGATCAAAACACAAAAATTTAACTATAACCACTAAACCATGAAAATGAGGTCAAGGTCAGATGATACCTGCCAGTTGGACATGTACACCTTACAGTCCTTCCATACACCGAATATACTAGCCCTATTGCTTATAGTATCTGAGATATGGACTTGACCACCAAAACTTAACCTTGTTCACTGATCCATGAAATGAGGTCGAGGTCAAGTGAAAACTGTCTGACAGACATGAGGACCTTGCAAGGTACGCACATATCAAATATAGTTATCCTATTACTTATAATAAGAGAGAATTCAACATTACAAAAAATCTGAACTTTTTTTTCAAGTGGTCACTGAACCATGAAAATGAGGTCAAGGACATTGGACATGTGACTGACGGAAACTTCGTAACATGAGGCATCTATATACAAAGTATGAAGCATCTAGGTCTTCCACCTTCTAAAATATAAAGCTTCTAAGAAGTTAGCTAACACCGCCGCCGCCGCCGCCACCGGATCACTATTCCTATGTCGAGATTTCTGCAACAAAAGTTGCAGGCTCGACAAAAATAAACAAAAAATTATGAAAAACAATTGACTATAAAGGGCAATAACTCTTTAAGGGGTCAATTGACAATTTTGGTCATGTTGACTTATTTGTAGATCTTATTTTGCTGAACATTATTGCTGCTACAGTTTATCTCTATCTATAATAATATTCGAGATGATAACCAAAATCTGCAAAATTTCCTTAAAATTACTAATTCGGGGGCAGCAACCCAACAACAGGTTGTCCGATTTGTCTGAAAATTTCAGGGCAGATAGATCTTGACCTGATAAACAATTTAACCCTCTCAGCTGTGCTCTAAATGCTTTGGTTTCAGAGATATAAGCCAAAATCTACATTTCACCACCTTTGTTCTATTTTTAGCCATGGTGGCCATCTTGGATGGTTGGCCGAGTCACGCCACACATTTTTTAAATTAGATACCCCAATAATGATTGTGGCTAAGTTTGGTTAAATTTGGCCCAGTAGTTTCAGATGAGAAGATTCTGTAAAAGATTACAAAAATTTACGAAAAATGGGTCAAAATTGACTATAAAGGGCAATATCTCCTTAAGGGGTCAACTGATAATTTTGGTCTTTTTGACTTATTTGTAGATCTTACTTTGCTGAACATTATTTCTGTTTACAGTTTATCTCTTTCTATAATAAAAATTCAAGATAATAACCAAAATCTGCAAAATTTCCTTCAAATTACTTATTTCGGGACAGCAACCCAACAACCGGTTGTCCGATTCATAAGAAAATTTGAGGGCAGATAAACAATTTTACCCTTTGACAGATTTGCCCCTAAATGCTTTGGTTTTTGAGTTATAAGCCAAAAACTGTTTTAGGGCAGATAGATTTTCACTTCATGAACAATTTTACCCCTGTCAGATTTGCTCTAAATGCTTTGGTTTCAGAGATAAAAGCCAAAATCTACATTTCACCCCTATGTTCTATTTTTAGCCATGGCGGCCATCTTGGTTGGTTGGCCGGGTCACGCCACACATTTTTTAAACAAGATACCCCAATGATGATTGTGGCCAAGTTTGGTTTAATTTTGCCTAGTAGTTTCAGAGGAGAAGATTTTTGTAAAAGCTAACAACGACGGACGACGACGACGGACAACGACGACGACGACAGACGCCGGACGCAAAGTGATGAGAAAAGCTTACGCAAGATTTTGTTTAACATATATGATTGTATTGGTTCAATATCGAGTAACTCGTTTTACATGACTTTAAATTTTGTTAAATCGTGTCTACATTGTAAGGGAGAATATGCGACTTTTGAACAAATTTGGTCATAAAACCAATGAAATTCAAACGGTTCTCAATAATATTTGATGTGTTTTCGCAGAAATAAGGTTGATAATATGAATTAAACAAAGCATTGCATTTTCGGTATAAAATGCACCATTGCCATGCGTTGAACCAGGTCATTTAAAAATAGCAAAATTACAAATACTTTAAAATTAGTTTTTCTGTCTGTTTACTTGGTCGACATGCTTTCAAATACTATTGAATCAATGTGCCCTACCGTGAACTAAAAACGGTTATAAAACAGCAAAAGTTGTTTGTGTTTATCTTATAAATGGGAACTAAAGTAATCTGTAATGGTTCAATCAGGCTTAAACAAAATCTCCTTAAAGTGATCATTTTTAAATAAAGGCAACAGTAGTATACTAGTATACCGCTGTCCAAAATTCATAAATCGATAGAGAAACCAGATGATCCGCAGGGCGCAGCTTTATACAACCGCAGAGGTTGAACCCTGAACAGCTGGGGCAACTATGCACAAAGCATTCAACATTGATACAGCTCTGAATTTGGATTGGATTGGATCAAATTTTTGACAATGTATGGGTTTCTAACAAAAAAAATGTCAAGATCTTACAAATCTATTGCACAATGTTGTGCAATAAAAGATTTCTCCTTCAAACTTCAAACAAAAATTTGAAATTTGGAGAAAAAAAATTGAAGACTTCTACCATCCCCTGTTTTTGCAATTAGTCCAAAACCAGACATTTCTTTATACATAATTTACAAGTAGTGTAAGGGAGGTAAATCTGAACATACCCAACATTGTATGTTAAATGTTCTTGAATTACTGAATAAACTACTTGTCTTAATTGTCCATTGACCAGAAAAACCTTGCCTTTCCTCTTTCTTGCCCCTAATTCCAAAACATTTTGAGCCATAACCCCCCAAATATCAATACTTATTATCCCTTCATGGTATGGAAACTTGTGGTATAATTTCAGAGAGATTTATACGCTTAAACACAAAATATTGTTTGAAAACCTAATTTGGCCCCTAATTCCAAAACTATTGGGACCATATCCCCCCAAAACAATCCCAACCTTTCTTTATATAGTGGTATTGAACCTGCTTTTAAAAATTTATAAAGATCCAATCACTAAAACTTAAGTTATTGTCCGGAAACTAATGTGTCTTCGGACGACGACGAAGACGCAGACGACGACGACATGTTAGCATTATACGACGCAAAATTGTTTTTGCGGTCGTATAAAAACAAATCCGGGTTACAAACTAAAACTGAGGGAAACGTATCAAATATAAGAGAACTACGACACAACAGAGACACAACACCGAAATGTAACACACACATAAACGCACTATAATGTAACAATGGCCATTTTCCTGACTTGTTACAGGGCATTTTATGAAAAAATGGTGGGTTGAACCTGGTTTTGTGGCATGCCAAACCCCTCGCTTTAATGGCAGTGTTAATTATAACATTAAAATGACAACATTATACGACAGGGTTACAATAAATAAACAGATAAATGGGAGAAAATATAGGACAGAGAAACAAACGAATAATAGCCATCAAAAGGTAACAGGTTACAAAATATTTGTATACGCCAGACGCGCGCTACGTCCACACAAAACTATGTTTAGATGTAAAAAAAATTTAAAGTAATAACAACTACAAAGTTGAAGATCGCCGAGGACCAAAAGTTCCAAAAAGTGGTGAGGCTAGGGTTATCCGCCTGGGACAAAAACATCATTATTATCAAGAATAATCATGATAATACATAGTTTGGCAAACAGTTAATTTTATACAATATACATGATTAAACTGAAGTGGTTACTAGCTATAGAATTAAAACGAATATATTACAAAATCACAGCCCTGTTAGCCTGTTAGTGACGTCACATTTAAATTTTTAAAATGTGTTCAGAAAATTAAGAAAGAATTTGGATAAAATTCAAGATAAGATTTGTATGACTTATCTAACTTATATTAATAACAGTGAAAATTATGATAATGATTAATATTTAATTGTAGTAGTAATTAGATAATTAATAGTATTTTATATTGTGGATGTTTCTCCTGATCAAACTGCAAACCAAATATACAGTGTGAATTTCGTTGATCCAAAATTAAATCTACCAAATGAACTGGATGAATAGTTATCCCCAACACAACACACGATTAAATAAGAAAAAAATACGATTTACAACTACAAACGTTTAGACATTTGACAAAATCCGATGACAACAACAAACACAATATCAAAACCCAACAAATTAATTTGGGATGGAAAAGTACCGTGCCGAGTCTTAAAGCAATACAAATTCACACTCAGCAAAACAGTCAAATTCTGGATTAAGTCACGTTCGCTAATAAAAGATCAGACGAGGCAATGACAACATGGACAAACCACAATCTAACTAGTGGTAAAAATGTCAATAGTTAGTTTGGACAAAGATACATCGTATGGATCAACCAATTCGTGATGGTGTCCGTAAAATTTACATTGTGTTATTTAAGACGTCATAGATTAATATTTCTGAAAGGCTTTCTTTTCAAGATTAAAGATTGAGAATGGAAATTGGAAATGTGTCAAAGAGTCAACAACCCGACTAAAAACCATAAAACTTCTGAAGGGCACTTATTGGTCTACTCCATGAACAAACCGACTAAACCCGTTGTAGCTTTTCCATAAAAATATATGAAAAAAAATCTTTACCTCGTGGTGGAAATAATTTATCCCTTTGTTTTCTATTAATTTGTGATATTTTCTTTATTTTAGATGATTCTCTATTAAGGGTTGTCTGCAACACAGCAGGGTGAAATTCTATATCAAATCGTTCTCTGACCACTGGTTCAGCCACTTCCTTCAAAAGTTTGTCTAGTGTGACATAATTCTGATTTTCATTTGAACATGCTAGACGTGGTTTCGTTGAACAAGTCGCCATCTCACCTTAAACATAAATTGATAGAACTTTGTCAATTACAGGAATGTGATTGATTTGTGGATTTTCCGTTGTCATATGGTTTTAAAAAAAAGAGGGGCGAGTGTTAACAGAGGAACAGTCAAACTCATAGATCGAAATAAACTGACAGCGCTATAGCTAAAAAATAAAAAGACACAACATAGAAAACTAAAAAATCTAAAGACTAAGCAACGCGAACCCAATCAAAAACCACAGGTGATATCAGGTGCTCCTGAAGGGTAAGCAGACCCTGTATATGTGGCACCCGTCGTCTTGCTCAAATTATTTTAATTGAGTATGTCAAATTCGTGAAAAGGGAAGGGATTGTAGTTACGACGTAAGGAACATATCCGATATCATCTGTGAAACGGATATTCAATAACGATCAAACTCGTGATAGCGTCCCTAAATTTAACAAAGAGATGAAATCAACTTCACCATTTGAAACTCTTGTTTAATAGCTTCCATTTGAGCAGCAACCCTCTATCAAGGAGATCATGATAGAGAAATACAATAGCGCATCAATTGAGAGATGTATACTCCGTGTTCAGGCACTGCTGGAATGTTGACACAGAAATTAAAAGTTCACAATTAAGAAGCTGAAAACATCTCTTCTGTCGTAAAGTTTTGTTTTCAACTGTTTTCCATCATTTATGATTTTTGTCCTATACCAAGTCAGGAACATGACAGTTGGTATCAATTAGAAGTGGGACATTTGAACCAAGAGTTCCAAATGGTGAAGTTGAAATCATCCCTTCGTTAATTTTACGGACGCCATCACCAGTTGGTTGACCGTTATGGAATAACCGTTTCACAAATGATATCGAATATGTTCCTTACGTCGTGACTACAATCCCTTCCCTTTCATGAATGTGACCTACCGAATTAGACTATTTACCGGATTTGTTATCACATAAGCAACACGACGGGTGCTACATGTGGAGCAGGATCTGCTTACCCTTCCGGAGCACCTGAGATCACCCCTAGTTTTTTGGTGGGGTTCGTGTTGTTTATTCTTTAGTTTTCTATGTTGTGTCGTGTGTGTGCTGTTGTCTGTTTGTCCTTTTCATTTTTAGCCATGGCGTTGTCAGTTTGTTTTAGATTTATGAGTTTCACTGTCCCTTTGGTATCTTTCGTCCCTCTTTTAAAGACGTTTCGTATCCGTATCGGATACGTTGACGTATCTAAACGTATATATTGGTTATTGTTCAAGTAATTATTTACGTGTTTAAATAGTAATCGAGAAAAGGGAAAAGAGATTGGGAAAAGGAAAGGGAGATGCAAATTTGTTATCTCTTTCATTTCTGATATATGAATTGTTCGTTTAATAATGTTGAATAGTTGTTTAATTTATGTTTTATTTGTGTATACTTGCTTCTTGGATTGGATGTCAAAATCTGGACTTAATTATATTTTTATATTATACAAATTATATTAATTGCCCTAAAAGTGATGGTTCTACTTTATGTACAGTACTTTCAATACAATTATGAAAACATTGCGCGGACGACAACAGAAGCTAACATTTACACACATATAACAATCACGTGATTTTCGTGTCAATCTGTATACTTGTATATGTTTTGAAACTTGATATTTAAATCATTAAAACTACCCAGGCGTGAAGTTGAATTTTAAACAAATAAAGTTAACGTTAACAATATTCATACACGTACTTTAAATTTGCTACTAAAAGGGAATTGAATCATCCACTTATCACTGGTGGTAAGCGGATGGTCGTAACTAAAAGTTACGACCATCTGAATATGGGAGACAACTCTAGGGATAAGTTTTTCTTTTCCAATTTTCGTGCAGTAAAAGGTTCATTTGAGTCAAACCGCTTGTCTCATATACACATATCGTGAGTGCATTCTTATTGAAACCAAATTTGACACATAAAATCATTCCAATTTTCGTAAAATAGTCATTCAAAAATTCGAGCATGATGGTCGTAACTTTAACTTGTGATGGTCGTAATGTCAACTAGAGTATTTTGGATGATGGTCGTAACCGACACAAGATGGTCGTAACTTTGAAAGATGACCGCAACTCAAGTATTTAGACGAACTTTTATCAAGCTATTTTAAAAGTACTGTGCACATGCATAACCATGTTAATAAACTCAGTTGTTATATAAAGTTTATTATTATTTTATTTGTTACCCTGATAATGGTATGCAGAAATTAAGTTAAAGAATTATCAATCATACATTTTTGATATGTTCCAAACGACCATCATTTAGGAGAAACAGTGAAAACTAATCAACTCATATTAAGCCAAATAGTATGTTAGGGTTGAGTATTAATATATTTTTACTGTACGTTAAGGCATAAAATTGTTGAATATTTGCTTTCAGATTTTTTTTTATTTACGACTTTTTATTTCCTGCAATCATGTCGGCAGATAAAATTATTGAACGTACAATTTTCAACAATCTTCTTTAATTTTTAATCAGCTATTGCAGTTTTTTATAAACCATTGGCTTTCAAATATTTTGGTGAATCATGATTAATGAAAATCCACAAATGCCTGGTGTTTTTATCGTGTTGTCTTTATTTTTTATCGATTGCATGACGATCTTGCGGTATATCATTGATAATTCTAGGTATTGGTTCAGAATAAAAACTTAATCCATGGTGTCGCAATGAACATTGTGTTAACCTAGAAAGTATGAATAAGGTTGAGATATTATACAATGCTACACGCGTTGAATTTAAGAGTAAGATCAAATATCAGTAGTTTGTAGACGGGCTTGTAGCCAGGATAATATTACAAGGTAAAACTAAATGTACTGCGGCAAATATTACATACATATATGCAGTTATATATTCTACAATGATACACGCTTTGAATTTAAGAGTAAGATCAAATATTAGTAGTTTATAGCCAGACTTGTAGCTAAGATAATATTACAAGGTACAACTAAATGTACTGCGGCAACTATCACATACATATGCAGGTTGAAAAAAATATTTATGTTATATGTTTATACTGTATGAATGTAGTCAGATTTAAAAGACCAGCACGCTGAGTTGAAGCATAAAGTCCTATCTTTTAAATATTATCCTGGCTACAAGCTATGTATGAATACTGTTTGCTGAAGTCCTTTTGCTGAAATTCCAAAAAAAATACATTATTATCAGCATATAGTAAACAATGTAAATTGCTGACCCCTTTAATATTCTTTAGAAAGAAGTTTAAGGATCCATACTGTGAAGAAATTTTTTTAACTCGTGTAGTAATTTTGAATCTAAATATGTCTCCTCTAGTAGTGGAAAGATGATCCCAAATTGTCAAGCCTGTGTCAGTATCTGATCATAGACGTTGCAATGACAAAATACAGAGTGAATCTACCGAGTTAAAAAAAGATTGGCAAAATGTGTTTCTCTTTTGGTAACACCAAGTAAATGTTTACAAAATTCAATGCGTAGTCTTTCTGAAAGAATCTTAGGATAAGCCTGATCTACATTTGTAGTCATAGTTTTTTTTTTTTTTTTTTTTGAAAGGGTTGAAATATCCCCAAATTTTAGAGGTATATAAGAGAATATGTTTTATTGTATGCTCAAAAACATGAAGGCTGTTTTTTAAACTTGGATTCAGTGACAGAAAGTCCTTGCGTAGTTTATGGTAGGCTTTTAACGCCAGCCCTGTTATTAAAATAAAAATCATGTTTGATATGTCTGCCTGTCTTGTTAAATACTATGGCTTGGTTTTATTGGGATTAATTTTTAAACACCGATCTTAATCCATCAAGTTTACTTTGAAGTCCTTTTGCTGAAGTTGAAAAAATGGCAAGATTATCAGCATATGTATAGTAAAGAATAGGCTGGTCGTGAATAAACAACAGCTGGATCAGGGGAACTTTTAACACAATCAGGAAGTTCATTTATAAAAATTTAAACATATTTGGACAAATTGTCTCCCTGTTTTACTCCAACTTTAGTTCTAAAGATATCTCTTACCATATATTCAATAGCTTAAGTTTTACCCCTGGGAGAATGACAGTACCAAAAGCCTTCTGGAAATTAACAAAGCATGCACACATTCTACCTTCTTTTGTATTACAATACTTATTTATAATAGTTCTTAGAATGAACATATGGTCAGATGGTCGTGTTTTTTTTTTTTTTTTTTTTTTTTTTTTTTTTTTTTTTTTTTTTTTTTTTTTTTTGGTAAACCCAATTTGGCTCTCATCAATGATATGATATTTATCTAAGGATTTACAAAGACGTGTATCAAGTATTTAATTAAAAAAGCTTCCCCAATGAATCAGTAATTGTAATTCCTCGATAGTTATTAAGATCGGATGCATCCTTCCCTTTATGAATTGGGAATAAAAAACGTGTGGTCCAGGGTTCATGGTACTTTCCATAAGAAAGACAAAGATGTATAACGGATAGCATGGTACCAATAGGCGTATTCAAAATTTTCTAAACCACGGGTAATAATTATACCTGAACTTCGAATTTGCACCTTATAATCAGCTTGACTATATACAAAATGACAATACGACTTCTCAAAATCCAGGCTAAGAATTAGATGTATGTTGTTTAATTCGATTACGGACCTGCGAATTCGCGGATATGGTCTTGTTTCGATAACGATCCCCATAACATTATTTTGACTCCTTACTTATGCTCTTTCGACTTAAAGTATCAATTTTAAATTGTAGATTTTTCTTTTAAATTCCACCTAGTAGGTACATACTAGTTTTTAAAAAGTTTATCTTATCAATACATGCAAAATATAAAGAAAATAAATCAGGATATTGTTATTTCATGTGATGTCAAATTTGTTAAAATCGCCTTTTCTTAATTCGTAACTAAGAATGATCATAACCAGAGCTGTGTGTTAAAATGAATTCTCCACTTTTGAGAATTTATATTGTTATTAAACGTAACAGCTTATAATTAGTTGCCTCTTGGTTGATTTTATATATTATATTTTAAGTAACAGTGACTGGTCATTTCATTTTGTATTGGGTTTTTTTTTCGATTCGTTCCAATTTTCTTTCCTTTCGCACTTTACAGGTATCCATCTCTTCACCTCTTTTACTTTTTATCATTTAGTGAAATCAACTTCACAAATATATCATATAATATATTCATATAACAAAAGACACGTTTAAAACTATTGACTTGTCTTATTAGGTCCAATTTAATAAAGAGTTACGAACATCACAATTTTAAGTTACGACCATCCTGAACATTTTTGTTTTTTTAGTTACGACCATCATGCTCGAATTATTGAATGATCATTTTACGAAAATTGGAATGTTTTTATGTATCAAATTTTGTTTCAATATCAACGCACTGACGATTAGTTTATATGAGACAAGCGGTTTTACTGAAACATTTTTTTACTGCACGAAAATCGGAAAAGAAAAATGTATCCCTAGAGTTGTCTCCCATCTTCGGATGGTCGTAACTTTAAGTTACGACCATCCGCTTACCACCAGTGACTTATAGGTTAGACAATACTTGGTCATGTTTTTTGAAGATTTTAGCCCAAGGCGAAGCCGAGGGCTTAAATCTTCATAAAACATGACCAAGTATTGTTTAACCATTGAATTTAGAACATATTCACACTTTCGAGCGACCTTACAAAACTATCCTTTCCCATTGTAATATTCAAACCTAAATAAGAGTTCACTTTTTATAATGAACTAAATATAAAACATAGGTAATTAATGATCATTTCAATGGATGAAATGAAATAGCACAGACATAGTTTGTGAAGGATAAATTGTTTTATTTCTGCTTCAGGTAAATTTTAATACTCATATATCTTTACATTTTTTTAATTTTAAAAAGCAACACAACATTATATAAATCCTCTTTTTTGAATTTGATTTTTTTTATAGATATAAAACTCTCTGTATGAATATTAGAATTCAGACCATTCGACATTAAATGCTTACTTTTTATTGATAAATTTAAATGTATTGCGTTTCTCCGAAAACAACCCTTTGCTTTATATATCGATTCAGCAGTCTGGCATTGTGTTTTTTTAAGTAAAGAAAAATAATTCCCTCATATGTAAGGTATATAAATTAAATAAATATCATTTTATTTATCCTTACCAATTTTTATGGTGTATTCTATTATGTGTACCATGAGAAAATGCATGAAATTTTTCAAAATTCAAAATGTTTTTATTTTAATCTTGCTCTTTCATCTTTAATCAGTAGGCTATTTTCCCAAGAAAAATGCCTTAGGGGATTGTACACTTCGTAAGTGCAGCTTTAAAGAGTTCACTTTCATAATTAACTGACAATGAAAAGTCATTCATGTATAGCATTTCATAGTGCATGGGCAAAAAACTGACTTGTCATTGGACGAGAAGGGGTGAGTATATGTTCTAAACCGTATGAGTCGATTGATTACTGATATCAATAATAATAAATCAATAAATTAGCAGGCAATTTTTTTTTCAAATATGTAGCGACTTTAGTGACTTAATCTCGATTTTGAATAGTTGTTAATGACTTTTTGTTAACAATAAACGCTAGCACATTAAGAAGTGAGTAAATTATGTTTAAAATTTGATGATGAAAATCTCTTTACTCAAGTCTGTAGATCATGTAGATTTTAATATATTTGCAACAAAGTCCCTATTTTCTGAAAAAGTTTTCTTTGTATATATAGTATATGCAATATGGTAAATCTCAATTGTACCATTGCTGTTTAGATTTTATTGCACAATTTCGTTATACACATGGCTACAGAAAGACTCATAAATCTTAAATTCACGACGAAGAAGTGGTCATGGTTTAAATATCAAGTGTTAAGATATAAACGAGTATTCATAACTTGGAAACTATCATGTAATAAAAAGAGTGTATCAATGGGTATCAATGAAAGAAAGATATCTAACATAGAAGGACATATATTTAAACATGAAAAAATCTTTTAAACAATTCCACACAGATACTTTCTCAGATACGTCAACGTATCAGAAACGGATACCATACATCTTTAAATGTCCAACTTCTATTAATCCGTTTCTATATATGTGTCCGTTTGTTTCTTTTTTTTTCTTCTTCTTTTTTGCCGTTAAGTGTTATTGTTGTTCCGTTATGTTTCCCTCAGTTTTAGTTTGTGCCCGGTTTTTCTCACTTAATCGATTTATGACTTTCCAACAGCACTATATTACTGTTGCCTTTATTCATACATAAGACATGACGATCATGACGCTTTATAAAACTATTTGGTTCCTAATGATGCACATGTATGGATGTATGTTACTGGTGTAAGATTTACCTGAAAATGGTTACTGGTTGGGTTTAGGAACAGAGTCAAGGTTTATATGACTCAGTCAAATCTTAATTACTATTAGTACACTCAGATAAACCAACAAATAATTGATTTAAAAAATTACCTTAAAAAGTATTTAGTTTTTAGTATTTATTTATATTTTCACAAAACATTTTTTAGGAATGAACTTTTTATTATAATCAACCAAATACTTTTCAACGGGTAATAAGTTCAAAAACTATTCATGGGAGGAAACATTGGCCTGTTATTTCTGTATGATAACACACTTATTGACTGACTATGCAGACAATGAACATCGTTATTCTATGAATAGTCAGCAAACAAGTATGTACGATCATTCAAATGTTACCACTTAACTTTCTTTTCATTTCCTGTCTTTCCTTTATTTTCTTTTTTTCAAATTATATAAAAGTAGCTTGACTTATTGGAATGAAAATGTCCTTTGATTACACCTTAATATTGTAATGTTGAGGCCTTTTCGTCGCCTTATTCTAATGACAGCATAGTCCATTACTTTTATTCACTCATTAAACTAAATGAGAACAATTCCACGGTAGTGCCACTTATAGACGAATTGAGGCAAATTGGAGTCTGGGATATTTGACCTTAAGTGACACGATTTGTTTTCATTATATTTAGCTGTAAACTTGTGTTTTTCTGAGAGAACCTAAAGGAAATGATGAATGGTGAATGGCTGCTAAGATCATAATCTATTGTACTTTTTCATTTCATCTTTCGTCAGCACTATATAGTATAATCTTCTAATACTGCTGTTTGGTAATGCAAAGACTGCTCCAAGTTTTATTATACTTTTTTTTCTAGTGATTGTTTTTGACTTCCTGTGACAATTGTTTGTATTGCTCAATATACCATACGAACGGCTGTTAGTTTTGATAAAACGTAGGCAGCAACATGCTGTTTTTCCTTGTACATGTTGTAGAGACTTGTGTCCCTTTCTTGGCAGCTGGATCATTAACTTGATTCAATGTCAGGTTGACTGATTTTTAACATCACACATAAATTCCGGCTATCTGTATGGTTTAACTTTTGAATATTCTTAGTAAGTGTTTTCACTGTCAACCAATTTTCTCTGTTTTTGTATGACAATTATTAACAATATAGATTAAACACAACAAACACTTGTATCCACATGCACATAAAAGGCAATACCATCAATATATGATATAAAAGTGAAAACGAGGAATTCATGTATATTTTTAGTATGGAGAGCAAAAATGAATTGAATATATATATTCATTATGAACAATAAAAAAACAAGTGAAACTGCGAGCTACTGCTCACTGATGATACCCCCGCCGCAAGTGGATAATATTAATAGTGTAAAAATATGCAAGTGTTCGGTAAACAGGAAGTTGTCGAGTGATGAATCTGAAAACGCATCACACGGTATAGCTGACTTATATAAATCCTGAAACCAAATTTCAGAAATCCTTGTATTGTAGTTCCTGAGAAAAATGTTACGAAAATTTTCAACTTGGCAATCATGTGTAAAATCAGACAAGTGTTCGGTAAACAGGAAGTTGTCAAGTGATGAATCTGAAAACGCATCACACAGTATGGCTGACATATATAAATGTTGATACCAAATTACAGAAAGGATGTGTAGTTCCTGAGAAAAATGTGACAAAAGTTTCATGGGACGGACTGACTGACGGACTGACGGACGGACTGACAGACAGAGGTAAAACAGTATACCACCCTTTTTTAAAGCGGGGGTATAAATACAAAACCCAAATGATGTACCCAGACCCTTGTTCTGATAACTGGTTCGAATTTCGGCTTTTCTGAATCTAATATTATTAAGGACTTTTGGTAATCTTATTTTCCGTGCACCAAAATGAAAATAACGTTATTGGTTGATTTTCGATTGTTTAGAACGTTTTAATTAAACCAATCACACAACGTTTTCGTGTTTGCTTTTGAAATATTACCCATAATGCATTAGATTCTGAAACGGCGAATTATGAACGAAAGAATCGGGTTGGGTCAACCTTGTAAACATCTTCCTGGTTTCCTTCGCTAAAATCCATTATCTTTCAATTACCTATAGAACATTTACTTACCAGTTATATAATTTCGTGATTGAAAATCATCAGTTTTGCGATCTTTTCATTCACATGATCTGGTCTTAAGGTCTTTAGGAATACAAACTGTTTTGGCTATTATCAGATAAGAGTTAGCCATTTTGACATGTTTGATCGGATATGGTTCACTGTTGAATAGTAAGGTATAAAACAAACTCGGCCTTTAATTAACTCGACCCACAATTAACTATATAGAAATAACATGAATAAACCAAGGATTTGTATAGTATCAACAAATCCTTGAATAAACTCGGCCTTTGTTCGTATATTTGCTTTCAGTTGAGTTAATATTGTTGGTTTTTTTTACCTTTTTATTGTTTTTCATATTTTTAACAACTTGATTTTACTTTTTATATACGAATTAACGAGATAAAATCTAAAATAAAACAACTTGTTATTTAGTATCAACGTTGAACGTGAAATAATTTCTGTAATGAACGTTGCACGAAAAATAAATACTTGTATGCGAACCTTTTGTGACTGAATCACTGTTTTTTTGTATATATTAACTTTTTGTTTTACTTTATATTCCCGATTTAGTATACACATTTATGATTTAATTGGTTTACGGCTTTTAAAAAAGTATTTCTTGACGATCCCTGCCAAATGTTTGAATTTTATTTGAAAATACCGAGCACGCAAAATAAGACTCTGAAAATCACGATGCACGTTAAATTAAATAAGCAGAACACGTTGAACGAGGCACCCGTCTTGCACGACTGAACGTCAAATAAAAAAGTAAAAACACGTTGAACGTGAAATAAAAAACGGCGATCAGGTTGCACGAAAATAACCCTTTACCACCCTCTTTAGTTAATGATTGAATCTAATATTTCAATGGTAAACCTACCAGGTATTAGTTTAAAGGTATAAATAAAAAGATGTCAACATTACACATAACAATATCAAGCTTTAATATAAGGTCATGTTTATTAAAATAAAATGCATATCATATATTATATTTTAAAAGAATAAAAAATTGAAATGTAAAGGAAAAGGTGGAAAATTAAGCAGTTGCTTTTCTATGATAGACTTTTTAGTTTATATTTATTTAATAGCTTTTCAGAAAATAACACGTTCATTGTAGCCCTCGACACCAACTACATAAGGCCAGACTTTTTTTATTATCTGTTTAACGAGATCCGCCGACTCCACCTTTCCCGATTTTAGAATAAAAATAAAAGTAGTGCTTCTTACTTTTATTATTATTTTTCCCGCCGACTGTTACGATATCATCAGAAAAAAATAAAATGTGTTAATTGTTCACGATACTTGCTTTCAGTCAATTTCGTTATCGGTAATATTTAATTTTTACCAAGTCAATAAAACAGCAATTTTCATTTAAAAGTAAAGAAATTCAAGGCATAAACGATATATTTTCTTCTAAAAGATTTTTAAGCTGGTGGCATGCTTTTCATACTTGTTACACGAGAGCGTACATCAAATCATTCTAACTTTCAGCAAAATCAGTTATTACTTCATCAGAACTTGATGAAATTAGCCTAAAGAAAACTTGTCATCCATGTATTGCATTAGAAACGTCATATTCCTTTCCAAAAAGCGTATCAAACATCGTTTATTTTTGTAAATTTTTCTTCATCCGACATTTAAATTTGTAGAACTACGGATCGGAATCGGGATTTCATCAGGAAACGGACCCGCTATGACCGAAATCCGGATTCTTGCGATAATGACTACAGACGCATGAATGGCACTGCTGACAGACAAAAATTGATCCCAAAAGGGAAAATTACGCATTCCACACGCATTAACATACTTTTGGTTAGATCTTCTTGATTAATGTATATATTTCCATGTATAAGCATTGTTTCAATTTATAGGTTAAAGTTGCTTAACTCTGGGACTATTACACCAGAGACATATATACACATGTGTATATATATATGTCTCTGCATACACTAAGAGGTTCCTGACTGGGTGACTGGTATATACATATATAGTGTATATGCAGCGAGGTTGATATATATTTGAGTGGTGCCATGGATCTATATTAGTGGAAATACAGAATCAAAACATAGTTTTTATGTTTATATTAATAGAAGGGTTAACCAGAGACATATATAAACTATATGTATTTATATTTCTCTGGGTTAATATACTGGTCTGTTCTTATTTCATTGTTCATGTTGTTCTTGTATTTTGATAAATTCTAAAAAAAAAAAAAAAAAAAAAAGTCACTTATAATGGTTTTATTTTTATTTTTAGTGTCGACTGGACCAATTTTGCACTTTTATTTTTTTTTTTATTTCGCCCCCTCGACCCTTATTTTTTACAAATTTTCTCGTGAAACAGATAAAAAAAAAGTCTGGCCTAACTATGGGCGACCGAAATTTGCGCGGATTTTAAAATGACTTGCAATACATTTGGGCGGAGAAATGGTATAACGTTTTCACAAATGTACCTGTAGTTTCTTTTACCTGTAATTTGCTTTTCTATTATTGTTTGAACAAAAATTGGCGATCATACCACATCTTATTATTTCATATATTAATAAACATATATTAGACAAGTCTTTCTTTTTATATAAACATTAAAAACCATAGCCCCAGTCCCACTAGACCACGATCGCACCACGCTAACCACATTCTTAAATTTATTTAGATCGTGGTAAGGTCGCGGTATGAGCGGCATGTAAATGTTAATTTTCGTTGATTTCACGATGCTACTACGTCCTCAATACGCTTCTACAACGATCTCGCTACGGTTATACCACGTTCTCATCACGCGTTTTCTACGATTATCATGATTTTACTACGCTCATTACGTTCTCACTATGACCATACCACGAGTTATCCAATTGCATCACGAACTTACCACGCTTCTACTGCGATTATAGCACGTCTTTACCACGATTATACTACGTTCATACCGCGATCTTACTACGTTCTCAGCAATAACGTCAACATCGTGTTCCATATAAATACTTTTGCATTCATCATTTTTCTGATTAATACGTAGATTTCTCGGAAACAACAGTCATGCATCAAAATCTACCAGAACACGTGGGCGTGGTGATGTGAGTAGATGTAGAGGCAGAGGGAGCTCTGGTAGTAACGGATCCTGTGGTGCGATCGTGGTCTAGTGGGACTGGGGCTTTAACCTTGATAGATTTTATATATTTTATGTGAAAATGACAATGAGCATGATGGTCGTAGTATGAACGTAGGCAGGTCTAAAGAAGAGCATAATAAGGACGGCATGGGAGTGCTAGAATCGTACTATGGTCTTGAACAGCGTAGTGTAAACGTGGTAGTCGTAGTGGAAGCGTAGTTCGGTCGCGTTGAGAACGTGATGGTCGTAGTAGTGTCGTTATAACGTCGCTGTGAGATCGTAGCGCAGTCTCTCCGAATATAATCACGCTTTTGCTCCGCTTTTGCTCCGCTCTCGCTACGATGGTATTGCGACCTTTTTATCTTACGACGACCTTACTGCGCTCTCATTACGCTTCTACTACGACCTGATTTCGGCCGATTCGGCACGACCCGCACGACCACACCACCATTGTTTTGAACATGTCAAAGTTGGCCACGCTCATCACGATCTTGAAGACCCCACCATGACCGTGATACGACCTTACTGCGATCTACACGATCGCATTACGGTCGTCAAAATGTTCATTGTTTTCACAGATCGTAGTGCGGTCGTGGCCTAGTGGGACTACGGTATATAGGACAAGTTGTGAATAAAACACAGCGGATATCATGGAAATGAACATTCAACGTATAAAGTCAAGAATAAAACGCAGTATACATGCGAATGATATCTATCCGGGAATCTTCTATAGATCAGTCCTTTGGTGGTACTTGTATCCTAGTGATTTGAGATAGCATCAATCTAATTAAAAACCGATCTCTCATCGCTCCTGTTTCTGATATGTCGCGTGGGAGCACTCTAATTTAAAACCGATCTCTCATCGCTCCTGTTTCTGATATGTCGCGTGGGAGATCTAACGAAACCGGCGTTGAGGTCACATGTGAGTGAACTAAAAGTTATGAATTTATAAAGATATGCAAATGAGTTGACGACCTATTAATAAGCCAATCAAAAAAGTTTATGAATTATTTTGACTGACGATTTCGTCGTAAATAAAATGAGTTACATCCCTTTGCCTTACGTTAAACTTCCAAGATCGTGGAAGACTCAATTTCATTGGTCGAAAAAGACACACCTACGAGGTGACCTCAAAGCGGGTTTCGTTAGATCTCCCACGGGACAAATCAGAAACAGGAGCGATGAGAGATCGGTTTTTAATTAGATTGAGATAGCATGGACTAGTTTGAAAATTCAGAAATTGCTGAACGGTAAATAAAGGCAACAGTAGTATACCGCTGTTCAAAAAGGTAAAAATGTGTATATAGTTTTATAATAAATTTCATTAATATACTTTCAACTACTATTAAACCTTGAATCAACGTTGAATGGATGTTGAAACATCAACGTTGAAATGTCAACGTTAATTCAAATTTTCAAATTCAAACATAAATTTGACATTGTTTCAACGTTGAATCAACGTTGAGTGCCTGCTGGGTATATACCATCGAAAAATGAATTCAAAATTGAAAAGATAAAAGAGAAAGTTTAACAGTAAATAATAACCATTTTACGTAAATGAATAAATAAATTATAACATATTCATAACAGCAATAATAATAATAATAATAATAATAATAATAATAATAATAATAATAATAATAATAATAATAATAATAATAATAATAATAATAATAATAATAATAATAATAATAATAATAATAATAATAAAGTAAACTGAATTTTGCAAGGTTTTTTTATACTTACATGTATGCGGAATTATCTCTTTTTCTATCTCAGTATTGATCCTATCCCTTGTTTTTCTTCTTTAGTATTGTTTCAGTACCGTATTGAGTTTGTAATTTTAATTTTGTAACATGAATGTTAATATGATCTAATATTGTTGTACCAGAGACATATATACGTCTAAAATCACGGTCAATGCAACCAATGGGACTATTATATTATTATACTGTATACTTATAGTGAGACTCGAATATCAGTACTATAGCATGTATAGTCTCAGGTTTTGGCCTGGAAAACTGAAGTAGTTCGTTTGATTCAAGGTTTGATTCATTTTGATATAAAAAAAAAAACCCACTGCACTTCCTTTGATAAAGGAATCGATTAAAATATTGTGACCAATAGATCAATATATTATAACTATAAGGATGGAATCCGTTAAATGTTTCGTTAGGCCAAAACAAAATAATGTACTGTGTTCCACTAACCCTATACCTAAACCTACCCTAACTTTTAGTGCCTATCTTCACGGTGGGTATGGTTGTCCTGCGAGAGAATGTTCTGTGCTGGTGATTCGGTCCTGACGGGTGCTGGTGATCAATGAAAAAATGTAAACAAAGACGAAAATGATGATTTTTGACGTTTTCACTCATAAAAAATTGAAAAAAACAGTTGAGATTTTTCAATTTTGTTTCTTATGGGTTCATATGTAAAGCATTAAAAAGTTGACCCTCTAAACTGTTTCAGTAAGCGTAACACAAAAATGCTCATTTTCAGAAAATCTCGAACTGAAAAAATAAAACAAAAATGCTCATAGAGTCCGCTTTCTATACCGCAATCCACACGACAAAACTATTTTGTGAAAAAACATTGCAATTTATTAAAATTTAGCATTTTTTCAATTTATTCATGTCCTGATACTGTGCTGGTGGGTCCTGTCATTGTGCTGGTGGGTCCTGATACGGTGCTGGTGATTTTGGATAAGAAGTTGCTCATATTTGAAACAAATGTTACAAAATCAATAAAATTGGGCAGATAATTATTGTCAATAGGATCTATGACTCCTATTTTAGCTCTTGTGCATCCATTTGGCTGTTTAATATGTGTTTTCAAATGATCGTTACTTATATTACACAATTACATAAAAGGGCAACCTCTTTCGTCCAATATCAGATAACAATATATACTATCTGAAATAAAAATAGTTTTATTAAGATATTAAATGCCTCTTACATAGATGCTTCAACAATGATCAAAGCCCATGCTGCATAGACATGTTTGTTAGCGCTCCGCATACCCCTCCCCACTTACTCACCCCCCCCCCCCCCCATTTCCTCCTTCATTGTTACAGTGGTGTAGCAACACAACAATTTATCACAAAAATAATAACACAAAGACACACATTATTGAACAACAAATGCTCACAGGTACTGAAAGCTAGTTCAAAGCCGCATTTTCAACTTATAGATAAAACATGTTCTCATATGCAAAAATCCCAATCGTGTCGATTAAAAAGTCTCAAAACTTAAGTTCACATTTTAATGTTTGATTAAGCAGAACTTTATTTAAAAGTGTGCAGTGGATCTTGTGCTCACAAAAGTTATTGTCATAATTATGTTTACATAAGACTTATAAAGGAATTAAGAAGGTACCAAGAAATATTTTACAGTTCAATTTAATGATCATGAATGGAAGGAAATGGTACGGAAGTTTACATAGGACAAAAAGAAATTGATAGTATTTTTTGGCGAAAGACTTAAACGCTTCTTTGCATTATATAGTAAAACTCTTAAAAGCATGCAAAAAATAACTTTGATTGACTTGCTTGCTATGTTTGCTCCAAGGATATTTTCAAACAATAGGTAGTAGGCGGAGTTTCAATACATACTGGGATTTGATTGGACAAATACAAACTGACAGGAATTGAAGTTAATGTTTATTTTCCAAACAAATTCTAGTATATAGTAAACATACTACTTACCTGTCGTTTACAACCATCCAAACAATCATAGCAAGCAATTTAAACAAGGTTTGCTTTGCATGTATTTATAGAAGAGCTGTAAATTCTAAAAAAAAAATCTTGTTGTCGTAGATGGTTAAATCCTCAACAAAATATCATTAACTTTGTTGGAACGAATAAAGGTTTTAAATCAAATTTTCGTGGACTTTTTAGCTTCCACCCTGACGAGGCATGTTAGCTGTTCGTATGCTGTTGCACCTGACGCACCGAAACTTTCACATTTCCATCTTCTTTTCTGAAATATTTTACCCAGCTCATACTTGACAGGATTGTTATTCTAGTAAAAGGTGTAACCAATGAATTGAACACAAGTTAAAAATTCCACAATACTATATAATTCATTTTATGTGTCAATTTGTTCGAAAAAAATCGAAAAGAAGAGAGTTTTTTAATGTCATGGTTATCTGTCGCTATCTAGATATATGCTTAGCATTTATTTCAGATGACATGGACTCCTCACCCAGGTGACCCTGCTGCCTTTCATATCTTTATCCGTATACAATTATTTTAAAATAGATAACCAAAGGCTGCAACTCGTATTTTTGTATTTAAATGATTCGTTGTAACGAGAATATTTGTGGTGAATGGAAACTGTGAGGGTCAAAATCTTAAATTGCTTATAAATGTTGCTGGACCCAGTTTCGTTATCTGATCTGAATTTTCTAAAATGTGCAAGGTAGATAGACATTTTGATTTTTTTTACTCGGTAAGTTTGCCCCTATCGCTTGAACTTTTGCAATATTACAGCCAATTTCAATGAGTGTGTAGACAAAGGGATTACTTTGGTTATCTTGCTTGCTGAACAGAAAAGTCATTGTAAGTTATGTAAACTACCCTACTTTAAGAGTAGACTAGTCCGACAAATGACACATCTTTCTGTCTGTAGGACCAGGCTACTTCGAAAGGAGGGTACTTTACCTTACCTAAAAATGACCTCACGGTTTAGCTAACAAGCTATTTTGGAATTTTGAAATGAAAAAGCTACGAAATCTTAGTTTTGTTAGTGTGTACTAGGTTTTCGAAAAAAAATACCTGATAACCCTTCAGACAAAAAAAAAGATGTTGAAAATATCTTACAGATACAGCAAGTGATTCTTAATAGCTATAAGATACATTTTTCTTTTAAAATACAACTTTTAAATCTTACGGGAAACTATTCCAAGCTTAAAACTTTCACTGTAACCTCGCTTTAACTTATCCCCCCCCCCCCGAAAAAAACCCCAAAACAAGCAAACCCGCAATACTATTGTCTTTCTTATAGTCAGCACTCAATTGTTCACAAACAAATGTGTTTAAAGCTGCTAAAGACATATGATTCAAACGCTCAGTAAGTCCTTTGTTCTATATTTTTGCTCTCCATTTTTATGCAAAACCTTTTACATTTTTATTTTATCGGTTATTGTTGAAGGTCGTACGATGACGTATGGTTGTTAACACATACTTTCTTTGGTTTCTTACGGAAATTTTTCCATTGACAACAAACATACCACATCATCTGCATTATATAAGTATTGTATAAATTACAACGTATTTTGGTAATCTTGCAAAATGATCGTAATCCCGAAAATCGTTAACATATTTTCTTATCTTAAAAGGGACAAGAAGGGTTCCATCAACAGGCCAATAAATAAAATTACAGTTAATTTAAAAAAAAAAATTTAAAAAAATAGGTGTATTTTTTCTCTCATAATAACAGTAAACAGATTCACAACAATGTCAATTTCAAGAAAGCAGACAACAGTTAATTAGTCAATAACAATGCAGCATCAATGATCTTGAATATATGCTTCTTTTAACTAAAATATAAAGGCACAGAACCAGGACATTGGAGCACAGTACCAGGACCGTTTTTCTTATCACCAGCACAGCGTCAGGACAATTCCGTTTAACGAACTTGTACGACTTTTGCAATATAATATTGTTGTAATATACTTTGCATAGTACTTATCACTGTGCTTAAACGGCTGTGGGTAACTTAAGTTACCCACAGCCCAAGATGGCGGACTCTAAACTCGTTGATATTTAATTCATACAAAATGTACCTTTTGCGACTTTTTCATGCAGAATGTAAATATTTATAGGATTATTGAATAAAGAAATGACTAACAATTACCATAAATTTGTTAATATAGAGTTCACTAAAGCGCAAGGTCAACTTTAAAAAATGCATAAGATGTCCGTAACTTTTTGATTGAAACTAAGCAGACTGTCCGTAACTTTATTTTTAGATGTGGGTAACTTTTGATTTAAAATTTTAAGAATTATAATTTCAACAATTAGAAGACAATTAACATCATATTTGTAACCTTCGCGGCCGTTTATACTACTCATTCACCACCAAATGTGATTTTATTAACGCATCATACTTACACCACAGAAGTTTTATGTGGGGTTTGTGGTACTCCATCCTGGTTATGGTTTGAACTTTTATTTACTGATGTGCGTCTTATCGACGTTTTTCACTCGTCAGACCAAGGCTTTTCCATACTCTTTAATGTTTTGAGTTTAATTATATGTTTGCGGTTTACCTTCACCTCTGTTTCTTTCTATGTGTATTTTGATGAATACTCTTTGACGCGGCTCGGTATTTATACATCCCACCAGTTAGTTATAGTGTTATGATTTTTTGAATATGTTTCCTAGTATGTTTTTTTTTCTCTCTTTGTATGTTATGAGGGGTTGTTAGACTATTAAATTACCCTGTTGTCCTACGTAGTTATTTATATTTTTATATACTATGTCGAATTGTTACACTATGTTGACTGCTCTTTTCCTTTTATTCACAACGGTCACTGACTTTTACCTATTGTGTCTTTTAGTTTTATTCAGTTTAATGAGATTTAATCCAACTTGCATACAAATGAAATATGCAGCTAGCTGTAAAACTAGGTTTATTCATTTATACAAAATGTCCTTTTTTTAAGTTTTCCCATTTACTGTAAACCTTGGCCAGGGTGCCGCAATATCACCGTGCGCAACGTCCCAGTGTGTCCAGATTGACACCCCCTTTATTTTACTGTCAATGCTGATGGCATTTGTTTTTGTGGGGATGAGAGAAAAGTGTTTTTAGCTTTTTCAAAAAGACGGAAAAAAGTTTGTGCACTTAAGTCTCTTATAGTCTATCCACTGCATGCCTGGGAAATTTGGATTCCCCTCCAAAATCCCAGATTCACGCTATCCTTGTCGTTGCTGGCAGAAAATCAGTAAGTGTATACATGCTACAAGTAAGTAAGTAAGTAAGTAAGTAAGTAAGTAAGTAAGTAATTTTTATTGGTTTAAAATCCAAAATTACAAGATTGATACCAAGACAATACAAATTTGTTATACACAAACATACAAACATATATGTATCATACCAATTTCATAAACATTATATGAGGAGGTGGTACCACAAAGTTATTTAGTGCTTAATAAAGCATTTCTAGAAATGTACATGTCGCTTATAAATTTAACAATAATTCTAATTATATCAGTCTCAACACACGTATATAAAAATTTAAATCTTGCTTCATTAGTCATATTTAAAAAAGAGGGAACTATTTCACTAATTTTGGAAAACAGTTGGTCTCTACATGTATGTGTAAAAAATACTTGTGTAGTCTACTTGTTCAAAAATAAAAACGAACAATGATGTTTCAACAGTTTATCTGCTATGATCGGAAACAACCCTCCGAACTAGGCGATTCGGGTACCCCGACGTTATACAAAATGAGACCCGAGTTTTGCGGATTTATCGTGATTTTTTTCATATTTTTCCCAATTTTGTCTTCCATCGATACAATGAATTATATCATACTAGACATCTACTTCGTTTTGTGAATATGTATTCGATTCAATCTCTATCATCAGTTTAAACATTACATCCGCGTCTGTCGATTCTTTGAAAGTTACGGACATCTATATTGGTATGATGAAAAAAGTTACGGACAAGTTGTTTTGAAGTTACGGACAGCCTAAGTGTTTTTTAAAATCGTGCTGTGATCGTTTATTTTGTAGAATTTAATCACCTTTCCAGTTTAGGGGTTTCCACAAACAATTAATACAACTTTTAAATTCAGTTGTTTAATTGATGCATTCGTGGTATTGTTATTCTATAGAAGAAAAGTATCGAACCGACGCAAGGCGGCTCCATCTTGGGCTGTGGGTAACTTAAGTTACCCACAGCCGTTTAAGCACAGTGACTTATGACGCATCAGAGAAAAATTAAGCAACAAAACAGTCGTTTTATTGCCGTTCTGATACAATGTAAACAAACCCACCAGCACAGAATCAGGACCCACCAGCACCTGACAGGACCAAATCACCAGCACAGTACGTTCTCTCGCAGGACAACCATACCCACCGTGATCTTAACACTTTTTATGTAATTTTGGAATAAGCACAGAAAGTCAGACGGATTCGCTAGTACTGAGTGATTATTTTATCAGGTGAAAAAATGTTTGTAAAATAAAAAAAGTTATTATCATATTGCCTATATGCCTACCTACCCTATTTTTTCCAGGACGTCAGCAGAAACACATAAAAAAGTTTTGTTCAATTGGCGACCTGAAAGCAAGAACTTCAACTTAATCCTTTTATTTTACACGTACTGGATAGTCTTCCCTTTCCCGTATTTTTAGTTTTGAAATTGGGGAAACACCTAAAATTGCCTCAAGTTATTTATAGTTAATAAAATGTCAGATATGACTGCATTAACAATCGCATTGAATAAAACAGCAAGCCAGAGCTGATGTGCGAGCACAGTGACAATGTGAACAAAGCTGCGATATTTATTATGTGATATGCGTACGTTGCTGACAGGTGCTTGGAGTTTAGCGATACCAGTTGCAGGAACATTAATGATCAACTTCCGGTTATTTGAATGTGAAGAATACAAATGTTTTGATGTTTGGTGCGTCCTAAATATGTACAATAAAGGTAAAAAGGTTTACTATTACTTAGACTTTGATAGCGTTGAATAATTGCATTACTACAATTACAACAAAACAAACGTGTTCAATGACTAACGACCTCATCCGTATGCTATGTGTCTGTGACCAGACCAGTTTGTCCCCACACACGCTTGTTTTTTTTTATTTAGATAAATGAATTGATATAGGTCATTGAGTTCATACAAAGTAAACATATGCATGTTCTGTTTATCTTCAGTTTGAGCTTATACAGAGCTAAGGGACAAATTCTTGCCAAGGCTACATTGAAATTATCTCCCTTTGCAAACAAAAAATAAGGAATAGATCTAGAGGATAATGAGGTGCTGAAATTGAAATATAATGTAAAATTGCGAACATTATAGAATATAGAGTAGGAGATAAGGTATGATTGCCAATGATACAACTCTCTGCAAGAGACCAAATGACACAGATATTAACAACTATCATGACTATACATTGTAGGTCACCATATTGTCAGTATTGTTTTTTCTACTTTAAGATCAAATATGATTTTGTGAATTTAATGGTAAATAAAACAATAAAAATTTTGTGAAAAATTACCAGTATGGTATTTGTTATAAGGAACAGAATAAGGTAGCAAAATGAGGTACTGATTTGTTTTGATCCTGAAATGTCTGCTGCCTTGCCAAACTGTCTATCAATCATGTCTACTAAATATGTCTCCTAGGTGCCAAACTGTCTATTAACTTGGAGCTAAACCTGTAGAGGTGACGAACTGTCCTGTAAAGTTACCTTATCTACAACGCGCATCATTGATTCGGATCAGTAAGACTAGTTTCCGAGAATAGTATACCTTTTACCTGTTAAAAAGTATCTGACATAGAACCATTTAAAAATTATCGATTGCAAGTAAAGATGTTGAAGAAAAAGGTTTTGCATTTGAATAAACAGAATGCAGAAACATGTCAAACTAATATTTGTTTTCTTGTGTTTTGTTTATAATTACTTTGTTCATCAAAGTTGGATTAAAGGAGTAGGTCCGGTAAGACCACTTTTTGGCCCCAAATTATAACAGTTTTACAAAATTGTTAAAATGTAAACTTTCAGTTATTAATTGGACAGTTGAATGCTTCTGCTACATAAATATGGGCTGATTTTGACAATACAATGCACACATATCGGGTTGTAGCACCATTAAGTCATGCTAAATTAATGAAATCTTCAAAATTCTATCATTTTAGTTAAATTTTAGACGGTTTCCTTGTAAAACGAAAGTGGCCGCATTCATGTTCATCCTTAATATTGAAATGTAAGTTGTATTTTATGATAATACACAACATATACAAAGGTTGTGGATGAACACGGATGCGGCCACTTTCATTTTTGACAAAAACCATCTGAAAAGTGACGTTTTTTGGCATATTTGAGAGATTTTTCACATTTGAGCTTGAATCGGTTTTTAATGACTAAATCAGTTAAAATCTTTCACTTATACTAATTAAATCAAGTGACAAAAATGAAATAGACACTTAAGTCTTTAAAAAGTGGTCAAAATCTTTCGTCAGATGAAAGTGAAATTTGAGGCCAAAATATTATGAGTCCTTACCGGACCTACTCCTTTATTTTCTGCTGAATAATTGTACTTGTCCCGACGGACAACCTTGATGCAGATTTTACTTGTCCGACCTTTTTTCCCTCTGGTACCGGACAATCGGACAAGCGTTATTGTCGAGGCCTGGTCATAGGGAGAAGTGACTTCTCTTTCTGAAACTGATAGGGAGAAGTGGTGAGATTTGAAAGAGAAGTGCTCCTACGCGCGCTGCGCTACAATGCTTGGATTTTACTATAGTATAAAAGGGCATATGTGAATAATGTTCTTTTTTATAATGTTTAATTCATATCTGAGTATACAATTAAAGTAACAGTTCAAATTCAAAGTTGGTGAAGTTTAGGTTCTTGTGAGAAACTACCAACTAAATATCTAGCACTAAAAAGATTATTTTTTTATGTCAAAAAGGTGAAGAAATTATGATATATATTAATTACAATTTAATTAAAAACTAACTTATGTATGAAATTCAGTGATGTATACAAAATGAAGGGTACTGTCAGAATTACAAAACTGGACAGATTATAAAAAGATATGCATTTTAAATCATTTTAAATGTTTAATTTATTTGTTTTTTTTTAGATGGACACGTGCCACCCGTTTGAATGTTAAGTATGATTTTGTGATACAGACTTAAACATATACTGTATAAGGACAAAGATCAAAGATGACGATTGTTGAAAAGGTCAACAGTGCCACTCAAAAACAACAACCTGTAGAAAAAACCTCTGAAATTAAAGTGACAAGCTCTAGTGAGAAACAAATGGAAGGCCAGTCCTCGGGGAAAGATGTTGTTAAGGATAAAGATGACAAAAATAAATCTGCTAATAACGTCAATACCGGACCTGTTAAAGATATAAGGGTTTTAAATCTTACAAAGAAAATATTTTCATCCTTTCCTATCAAAAGTGAGGAGCAAAGCTCAGAAGACATAACAGACGTTTGTCCAGACAAGGGCAGTGGGTCAGTAGAAAATAAGGACACAGAAGTTATGTTGTATATTTCTCCTGAGGGGGACTTATACAGTGCCAGTCAATTAGAAAAACATGATGAAGACATAGACAAAAAATCATTGTTAAAAGAAGATGGTGTCGTTTATTTTATAAAACCTTTAAAAGATGAGGAACTTTGTGATCTTATTTTGGAATATTTAGACTTAATCAAACAGGAGCCAAAAGGTTTATTTACTTTAGACATTGCTGGAAGTTTAATGAGGACAGGTAATAAACAGGATGTTAAATCAGAATCACAGAGTATGCACATGATGGATGCAGCCGTTGATCAGAGTACTTCAAGCACATCACAGGTAAATGAGGCCCTAATTATGGACAGATTATAGCAGAGTAATTGAGGCCCTAATTATTTCACTAAAGCTTAGAAATAGTATACCTTAAAGTTTGTTGGGTCATTTTTCAATAAGTACTATATATACATGTTAAAGTCAAAGTTTCTCTCCAATTGAATCATCAATCATGTCAATGTAAAACAAATATGTAAAATAAAAAAAAAATCCCTACATGTACATGTACAATGTACCTACCTACCCTATTTGTTTCAAAGATGTTTTAGGAAACACACATATTATTTTATTTGGCCTTACCTCCATGTGGAATGCTAAAAACTAAAAACATGGAAAAGTGAAGGCAGAGAATTCAAATCATTCCAAAAAAATGGCAAACAGGGCCTAACTTAACACGAGGAAAACAAGAGCCTAATCTTTCTACATGTATGTGCATGTACATATAAGGCAACAAAAACTATCATTTGAAATAAACCAATGATCTGACTTTTTGTTAAAATACAAAGATTTGTTATAATGAAGGGAGATAATTATGTAACATTTTTTTCAGCAAGGGGAAGTAATTGTGAAGGAGGAACCAGAAGAGCATGAAGAAATGGAAGAAGAAGAAGAAGATGAGGTATTTTAGCATGTTTAGCACTTTATACAAGTTATAACGATTAACAAAATAATCTCTTTGACAGATCACATACTGTATTTGTAATCAGACCTTTGACCTTTGGTTGGGTCAGGGCTTTGTTAGGCTCCCTTGCAACCTGGCGTCTCATTTATAATGATCTTTTAAATTGTACAAAACAGAGAATTTGATCAGTTTCAGACTGTATAAAGTGCTTAAAAATGACCTGATGTCCCAAGACATACATGTATGTTAAACATGACCTTGTGACCTACATATGTATGAGGATAGATACCCTACTTTAGCCCTGTCTAACATCATGAATATACTGACTTTATTTTAACACAAAATCGAGGGTAACAAAAACACATGAAAAAGTAATATTCTCCATGTGTGTAATGCAAGATAATTTTTTGGAGATGTTTATGTTGATAAAGCATGAAGAGATCAGCAGTACAAGTTTCAAATACACAGCTTAGCCAATCAGAGTTAAAAATTCAGTCAATTCCTTTTTTGACCTTTTAACTTTTCCATCCGTTGTGAAATATGAATGTTCTCTACAGAGTTCGTTTACATTTTCTTTGCATTTCTTCACATAAAGAAAACCATGATGTAAAAAAGTGACTGAGTAAAAGTTACAATTTGTATTAACAATGGATGAAAATTGTGCACATGTTTGATGTTTCTTATTTTGGTTGCTCCTACTATCAGAGTACCAGGATGTCTAACCACAGATTAGATGCCTGTCGAAAAATTATACAATTCATACTCAAAAGTCGGTAATATGAAAAAAATCTATTGAACAACTGTTAATCATAATCATGTTAAACCAAGGAAAACCAAATTAAGATAAATGAATTCACAGTCATGCCAGTAATTATATTTTAATATTTTCAAATCCACAGTTTATAGAAGCAGCCACAGTTCCATGAATGTGTTTACCCATAATCCATTTTACCCATAATCCATCATTTTCATGGTTAATATTGTATTAAACAGGATGATATTGAGCAGCTACAGAGCTTACAGAGTGGTGGAGGTTTAACTGGGCAATTGAGAGTTAAAGTATTGCAGTCTCTGTATAACAAATCTAGATTCCAGGTAGGTGTTAACCTATGAATGTAGGAGGATATAGGCCAGGAGATACCAAATACTGTGGATCATTTTTAGCTCACCTGGCCCAACTTCAAAAAAGAAATGGGAGAGGGGAAGGTGCAATTTTTTTCTCATTCCAGATTTCAGATTTCAAAAATTAAAAAGAAATTTCTTCAAATATTATTTTCTTTTTGGTAAAAAGATTGATTTTTTTTTTTTGGGGGGGGGTCAATTTACAACAGCATAGTGTATTGCATAAAAGCAAAAAAAGGGGGGTCAAATTTTATTAATTTTATTTTGGGGAGGGGTCAATTTGCAACAACTTAGTGTATAACACAAAAGCAGAAAATTGAATGAAATCTCTAATCCTGTAACCAATACTTTGTTCTTTGACTATACTTATTCTGACAGAAACTTTGTTCTTTGACTACACTTATTCTGTGTCAGAAACTTTATACTTTGTTCTTTGACTACACTTATTCTGTGACAGAAACTTTATACTTTGTTCTTTGACTATACTTATTCTGTGTCAGAAACTTTATACTTTGTTCTTTGACTATACTTATTCTGTGTCAGAAACTTTATACTTTGTTCTTTGACTATACTTATTCTGTGACAGAAACTTTATACTTTGTTCTTTGACTATACTTATTCTGTGTCAGAAACTTTATACTTTGTTCTTTGACTATACTTATTCTGTGACAGAAACTTTATACTTTGTTCTTTGACTGTACTTATTCTGTGTCAGAAACTTTATACTTTGTTCTTTGACTATACTTATTCTGTGTCAGAAACTTTATACTTTGTTCTTTGACTACACTTATTCTGTGACAGAAACTTTATACTTTGTTCTTTGACTACACTTATTTTGTGACAGAAACTTTATACTTTGTTCTTTGACTACACTTATTCTGTGACAGAAACTTTATACTTTGTTCTTTGACTACACTTATTCTGTGACAGAAACTTTATACTTTGTTCTTTGACTACACTTATTCTGTGACAGAAACTTTATACTTTGTTCTTTGACTATACTTATTCTGTGACAGAAACTTTATACTTTGTTCTTTGACTATACTTATTCTGTGACAGAAACTTTATACTTTGTTCTTTGACTACACTTATTCTGTGACAGAAACTTTATACTTTGTTCTTTGACTACACTTATTTTGTGACAGAAACTTTATACTTTGTTCTTTGACTACACTTATTCTGTGACAGAAACTTTATACTTTGTTCTTTGACTACACTTATTCTGTGTCAGAAACTTTATACTTTGTTCTTGACTACACTTATTCTGTGTCAGAAACTTTATATGTGTAAAATATTCAATTACAATCCAAATTTAGACCTGAATCAAGTGCAAATATAGTGTCCATTTTGCCCAACTGTTTAGGGTTGGACCTATGCAGTCGTATCCAGCTGCGCTCAGCATGGCAAAGCAATTTATTCTTGATGTTTTTATCATTTTTCTTGAATCCATCTCTATTTTCATGTGATTTTTGCCTCACTTGTCGTAGAACGCGAAAATATTGGAATGCCTATTCGGCAGCAGCTATATAAAGCTTAATATTCCTAAAAAAAAATATAAACTTCATACTACCGGTACTGTAAGTTCAAAAATTATTGGGATGTTTTTATTAATGCGAAAAATGCAATTGAGTTACAATCGCAATAATATGATCTTGCATTTAAAAAACATTAATATGAATTAAACAGGATTTTTCTTGATATCGCAAAAATTAAAATCACGTTCTAGTTCTAGTCTTAATTGACAAATAGCAATAACATTTTTAAATGCATGCATTAATTTCTGAATTTACAATATTTATCACTTCAATTACTTGTATTACCATGATTACTGACAAGACTTTCTCATATTTTTTTTTAATTTGCCACTGGACCTTGGGCAACCAACCAATCAATCATTAGTTTTAAATCGTGTTCCTTAAATTTTCCACAAGGAATAAGTTACTACTCAGTTTGAATTAATCATGTTAATAGATAAAATGTTATTTTGTATATTTTTATGTATTTATATAAATGTTATTTCTCACTCAACAGTCAGGGGACTTACTTAAATAAGTGATTTTCTAAATCACTGATTCAAGTAACATTATTTCCATAAAGGTTGGAAGTTAGAGTTGTCTTTCTTTAATAATCACCTATTTAAGTAGTACAAGTTAATCACTAGAAGAAGTGATTTAATTTTATTGTAGCTTTAAATATAGAATACTAATGATCCAGGGACTAATTATGTTTCTAAACTTATCAGAACCAACATCTGTGTTGTCTAGGATGACCAGGTCATTTCAGGTGATGACCTTGTACTGAATCTAGGATAATGACATAAAAATCACTTGTTTAAGTATCAGACATCAATTTCCTTCCCAAAAATCACTTCTTTAAGTATCATTCTTTTAATAACCCCCACTAATTTCAACACCCCCGAACAGTGAAATTTTTATCGCGAACAGTAGAATTTTATTACATAATCTGAAAGATAAAACCTTGAACTTCACAGGAAAAACACTCCAACTGCTGGGAAAAATCTTTTAAGAAAGTATCAGTTCATTATGTAAAGCCATTATTATAGCATTTTTTCAACTAAAATAGAATTTTCAGCTAAATAATAGCATCATCAAAGGCATAAACCTTGCTACATGTACTTAAAAGAAGCAAAAAGTTCATTTTTTTTAAATTTTACTAATTAAAAGATGTTATTTAAACCTATGTGTTTAAAATTTTGAAAAAACTACATAATCCCAATTTGTGACAAAACCTCGAATTTGCTACTCAAATAAGTGATTTGAAAATCACTTACTTCAGTAAGTCCCCTGACTGCTCAAGGAAATCTTTCAACCTATACCAACTCCATTTAAATGCAAAATGGTCTGTGATATGTTTATGTCGCTTGAGTGGGTACGGCGAAAGTAAGAGAAGCAACTAAGTTGAGATGACCAATGATAATCTGTTTATCTTGTTTATTGCTATTTAACCTACATTGTATGAAGACGTTGTTAATTTCCTTGACAACGGCACATGTTCCATTAGTTTCTAGCAATAATTTTCATATCACTCGACTCCTTTTTCATATGACTCAACTTCCCTGAGAAAGGAAATTATCAGTCGGCAAGATCAAAGGAAAAATTCATAATATAGCAGTAATATAATTTTACTGCTCTGGCTAATGTCTGTATATATTTAAATATTGTTCCAAGTGCTTTTAATTTTTATTAAGAAAAAAACAACAGCACCAGCAGAGAAGATTGAAACACCTAAGGCGCTCGGAAGAAAGACTAGAAGACGCAAGGCATCTGCAGGGACAACTGACAGCCATGAGAACCCATCAAGTACTCCAGAAATTAAACGTAAGTGTTTTAGTCTTCTCTGACAATGAATATGTAAAAATAATTTTATCATAATAATTAAAGACCATCGATATGATACCAGAATATCGGACATTCGTATTCATCCGGATTTATTTAAGCTTTACCAAGCTAAGTAAGAGTTGTGTACCTTGGTCTGTCAAACTTCCAGTTTTCGTTTGAGTCGAACTACATGTATCTCGAAATAATTCTCTGGTCTGACTGACTTCGAGATAACGAGAGTCGACTGTATATCCTACTAACAAAACATTGGTTAATTAATCCTTTTCAATGATAGCTACCCTGACGGAAGCTCTTGGGTATAAATGGCTTCCCTGCTGTCTCTGACACAAGTGGAAGAACTTTATATTAGATATATCATTAAAAAAAGAATGTCTGTAGTTATATTTAGAAAAAAAGATGTGGTATGCTTGTCAATGAGACAAATCTCCACAAGAGTTCCAAATGACACATAAATTGACAGTCATTGCACAACCTTCAACAATGAGCAAAGCCCATTAATGCATAGTCAGCGATAAAAGGCTCGAAAACAACAAGGGAAAAATTTCAAATGAGAATACTATGTACAAAAATCAAACAACAACCACTGAATTACCATGATTACAGGTTTCTGACTTGGGACATGCAATAACAAGCAGAATGTGTTAGGGTTAAACATGTTGGTGGGATCCCAGACTCTCTCTAACATGGAACAGTGGTGTAACAGTATAACATAAAAAACAAGAATGTGTCCAAAGTACACGGATGCCCCACTTGCACTATCCTTTTCCATGTTCCATGGACTGTTAAAATTGGGTAATAATCTAATTTGGCATTAAAATTAGAAAGATTATACTATAGGGAACATATGTACTAAGTTTCAAGTTGATTGGACTTCAATTTCATCAAAAACTACCTTGACCAAAAATTTTAACCTGAAACTTCCACTTTCATTTTCTATGTTTAGTGAACCGTGAAATTGGGGTCAAAAGTCTAATTTGGCTTTAAAATTAGAAAGATCATATCATAAGCAACAAGTGTACTAAGTTTCAAGTTGATTGGACTTCAGCTTCATCAAAAACTACCTTGACCAAAAACTTTAACCTGAAACTCCCCCTTTCATTTTCTATGTTCAGTGGACCGTGAAATTGGGGTCAAAAGTCTAATTTGGCTTTAAAATTAAAAAGATCATATCATAAGCAACAAGTGTACTAAGTTTCAAGTTGATTGGACTTCAGCTTCATCAAAAACTACCTTGACCAAAAACTTTAACCTGAAACTCCCACTTTCATTTTCTATGTTCAGTGGACCGTGTAATTGGGGTCAAAAGTCTAATTTGGCTTTAAAATTAGAAAGATCATATCATAAGCAACAAGTGTACTAAGTTTCAAGTTGATTGGACTTCAGCTTCATCAAAAACTTTAACCTGAACGGACAAACGGATGCACGGACGCACAGACGGACGGAGGCACAGACCAGAAAACATAATGCCCCTCTACTATCGTAGGTGGGGCATAATAACTATATAAATCTATTGAAAACAGCTTAACTCATCAGATTGATGTAAATAGGAACACATCTAACAAAAACATAGATTGGATGTGACTGGTTACTTGTACATGCAAACAACATGAAAATACACGAAGCATTCACTTATTTCACTGATTCAGTTTAGTGTCTTATGCCCTACCTACAATAGTAGAGGGGCATTATGTTTTCTGGTCTGTGCCTCCCTTTGTCCGTCCGTTCATCCGTTCGTTCGTTTCGTTCGTCTGTCCCGCCTCAGGTTAAAGTTTTTGGTCAATGTAGTTTTTGATGAAGTTGAAGTCCAATCAACTTTAAACTCAGTACACATGTTCCCTATGATATAATCTTTCTAATTTTAATGCCAAATTAGATTTCCCCAATTTAACGGTCCACTTAACATAGAATATGATAGGGCGAGTGGGGGATCCATGTACTGGGGACACTTTCTTGTTTAAGTATTTTTTTTAGAGATTGTCGCCTACAAATATTAATATTTTATTTCAGTGAAAGCAGGACGAAAGAGGAAAACTAATAGGTTAATTATTGACCACCTCACTGGTTTGTCCATTATTCAAATGAAAATGAACATGCAGATAACAAACGATATCGTAAATAAAAATTCACAAGTTGTACCCAGTACAAAGAAGTCAAGAAAAGACGCCACAGACACCTTATTCTCATCACCAGGAAAGGGTTTTCAGTCTGATAAATTGTCAAAGGTAAGGCTTTATAAAATCTTCAATATAATGGATGGGACAGTTTTCAAAATTTCAGCTTTAAGGTGGTACCTAACACTACAGGGAGATAACTCTGTAATATCAGCTAAACGTTTTAATTACGTTGCGTTGTGAAGGCAATATAAAGCTTCTCAATGATCAAAATTAGTGTTTGTCAATCTGCTATATAACCAGTGTAATTTTTCTGACAAAACTGTTGGTTCAAAATTTTTGAATTTTTGATATTTTTGTTAAAGGGTTAAAGTAAATACTTTGTAAATATTTTTTGAAAATTAAACGAGCCAAATTAATTTTAGTGAAAGTGTTGGGTACCACCTTAAAGGTACCTTTATAGCCTTCACTAGTGAATACTTGGTGTCCATTGTTATTTTTATAGTGAATTGGTGTTGAATTTTAAGGATAGGTTGTGTAAAGAATGTTTTTGTTATGTTTCTGCCAATTGTTTCACCCTTCATAGCTAGAAATATTAAATGCACATATGGGTAAATGCATTAATTATGTATTGTCTTAAATATAAAAAAAAAGAAGATGTGGTATGATTGCCAATGAGACAACTCTCCACACGAGACCAAAATGACACAGAATTTATTTAGAAAAAATGAACAAAAAACAAATATGTAACACATAAACAAACAACAACCACTAAATTACAAGCTCCTGACTTAGGACAGGCACATATATACAGAATGTGGTGGGGTTAGTAATGCTAGCAGGATCCCAACCCTCCCTCTAACCTGGGACAGTGGTATAACAGTACAACAGAAGAATCAACTATTAAAATCCGTTGAAAAAGGCTTTTCTCATCAGATGGATAAAAATACAAGTGGACGTGGACGGGTAAAAGATTGTTATACTGTGGATTGATTATTATTCGTAGGATACCAATTTTTGTTGATTTCGTGGGTACCAGTCAACAACGAAATTAAATGTTCAATGAATACCAAACTTCTATTGGCTTGTATGCAGATTTCGGCGAAACCACGAAATTAACTATCTACGAACATGCAAGTTTTCCATAATCCACGAAAAATTGGTACCCACGAAAATAGATGAATCCACAGTAGATAAAAAGAATGAAGGACGCTTCTGGGTGCAGGAATTTCTTGCTTCATTGAAGACCTATAGGTGACCTTCTGCTGTTGTCTGTTTTATGGTCAGGTTGTTGTCTCTTTGAAACATTCCCCATTTCCATTCCCAATTTTATTGAATATTTGAAATTTGTGGAATATTTGAACCCAAGAAATCCACGAAAAATTGGTATCAAACAAATAATTATGAATCCACTAAGCCTTTTTGCTTTAATAACATGTTAAATATGGTGTAAAGTAAAAACCAATCTTTCAATCTATTTTTGATAATTTAACAGATAACTCCTGATAGCATGTTAACATAGAAAAAAGCTGTCTTTAAATGATGATTTTTGACTAGTTTGTTCAATTGATGGAAATTACCATAGATAAATTGAAACCACTAAAAATAATCAAGAAGATCTACCAAAATAATAAATGATGGAAACTGGATTAATACTTTTAGGAGTTGCTGCCCTTGAATGACATGTTTTGCTAATTTAACTATTTAACTTTTTTATACGACCGCAAAAATTTTAATTTTTCGTCGTATATTGCTATCACGTTGGCGTCGTCGTCTGCGTCGGCGTCGTCTTACGTTGTCCATTTGAATACTTTTAGTTTTTGCACTCTAACTTTAGTAAAAGTGAATAGAAATCTATGAAATTTTAACACAAGGTTTATGACCATAAAAGGAAGGTTGGGATTGATTTTGGGAATTTTGGTTCCAACATTTTAGGAATTAGGGGCCAAAAAGGGCCTAAATAAGCATTTTCTTTGTTTTGGCACTATAACTTTAGTTTAAGTAAATAGAAATCTATGAAATTTTGACACAAGGTTTATGACCACAAAAGGAAGGTTGGGATTGATTTTGGGTGTTTTGGTTCTAACAGTTTAGGAATAAGGGGCCAAAAAAGGGCCCAAATAAGCATTATTCTTGGTTTTCGCATAATAACTGTAGTATAAGTAAATAGAAATCAATGAAAATAAAACACAAGGTTTATGACCACAAAAGGAAGGTTGGGATTGATTTTGGGAGTTGAGGTCCCAACAGTTTAGGAATAAGAGGCCAAAAGGGGCCCAAATAAGCATTATTCTTGGTTTTCGCACCATAACTTTAGTATAAGTAAATAAAAATCTATGAAATTTTAAACACAAGGTTTGTGACCATAAAAGGAAGGTTGGGTTTGATTTTGGGAGTTTTGGTCCCAACAGTTTAGGATAAAGGGGCCCAAAGGGTCCAAAATTGAACTTTGTTTGATTTCATCAAAAATTGAATAATTGGGGTTCTTTGATTTGCTGAATCTAACTGCATGAACTGCGTATGTAGATTCTTAATTTTTGGTCCCGTTTTCAAATTGGTCTACATTAAGGTCCAAAGGGTCCAAAATTAAACCTAGTTTGATTACATCAAAAATTGAATAATTGGGGTTCTTTGATCATGTTGATATGCCAAATCTTACTGTGTATGAAGATTCTTAATTTTTGGTCCAGTTTTCAAATTGGTCTACATTAAAGTCCAAAGGGTCCAAAATTAAACTAAGTTTGATTTTAACAAAAATTGAATTCTTGGGCTTTTTTGATATGCTGAATCTAAACATGTACTTAGGTTTTTCATTATGGGCCCAGTTTTCAAGTTGGTTCAAATCAGGATTCAAAATTATTATATTAAGTATTATGCAATAGCAAGAAATTTTCAATTGCACAGTATTCAGCAATAGCAAGAAATCTTCAATTGCACAGTATTGTGCAATAACAAGAAATTTTCAATTGCACAGTATTGCGCAATAGCAAAAAATCTTCAATTGCACAGTATTGTGCAATAACAAATATTTTCAATTGCACAGTAGTGCGCAATAGCAAGAAATATCTAATTGCACAATATTGTCCAGAAATTTTCAATTGGAGTTATCTTTCTTTGTCCAGAATAGTAGTTGAATCAACTTAAATTATTGTTTTATACAATATACAATGTATATTAACTTTTACTACCAACTGATAAATTAAAACAATCTTTACCATTCAGTGATAACAAGCACTTTATTTTACATTTTAATATTTTATGATGTATTTAAATGAGTAGTAATTGTTGCAAACTCCATTAGAAATTTTAATTGAGATCATTTTTAGAAAAAGGGAAAGGGGAATGTGAAAAAAAAGGGGGGGTAAATTTTTCTCATTTCAGATTTCATAAATAAAAAGAAAATTTCTTCGAACATTTTTTTGAGAGGATTAATATTCAACAGCATAGTGAATTGCTCAAAGGCAAAAAAAATATTTTAAGTTCATTAGACCACATTCATTCTGTGTCAGAAACCCATGCTGTGTCAACTATTTCATTACAATCCAAATTTAGAGCTGAATCCAGCTTGAATGTTGTGTCCATACTTGCCCCAACCATTCAGGGTTCAACCTCTGCAGTCGTATAAAGCTGTGCCCTGCGGAGCATCTGGCTTTAGCTTGATGTCAGTTGTTCATAATCCTCTGTTAAAAAAAATCTCTTAAACTACTTGGCCACAATCACCATTGGGGTATCTAGTTTAAATAATTTGTCTGATGACCCCGCCTGCCAACCAAGATGGTGGACATGGCTAAAATTGGAACATATTTGTAAAGATGCAGTTTTTGGTTTATATATATCTCTGTAACTAAAGTATTTAGATAAATCTTACATTGGTAAAAATGTTAATCAGATTAAGATCTATCTGCCTTGAAATTTTCTAATGAATCAGTCCACCCTTTAGGTTGCTCTTGAATGGTAAATTTTCATTTTTAAGGAATTTTGCAGTTTTTAGCTTACCCTTCTGAAGATCTTAAGGATATTTAAAATAAACTTTGTGTGTTTTTTTTCTGTCTACGAAGAACATGGCTAACAATAGAACATAGGAGTAAAATGCAGTTTTTATACAACCGAAAAAGAAAAAATAAATTGGGTTGTATATTGGTATCAAGTTGTCAGCGGCGGCAGCGGTGTCTTCAGTGTTGTCTGAAGACAGATGGTTTCTGGATAATAACTTGAGTATTAGTAAATAGAAATAAATAAAATTTTAACACAATGTGTATAATCACAAAAGGAAGGTTTGGATTGATTTTGGGGTCTATGGTTTCAAAGGTTTAGGAGTCAGCGGCCCAAAGGGGCCCAAAACAAGCATTTATTTAGTTTCAGGACAATTGGTAGTTTAGAAGTATTTGAAATGCTCTGAAATTGTACGACAATGTTTAATACCATAAGAAGACAGGATTTATTTTCAGGGTTATGGGGCAAACAGTCTAGGAATTAAGGGCCAAAGAGAGGCCACATTCATTCTGTGTCAGAAACCTATGCTGTGTCAACTATTTAATCACAATCCAAATTCAGAGCTGTATCCAGCTGGAAATTGTGTCTATATACTTGCCCAAACTGTTCAGGGTTCAACCTCTGCGGTCATATAAAGCTTCCCCTGCGAAGCATCTGGTTGACTTGTATCTAAAAACTACAGCATTTAGAGCAAATCTGACATGGGGTAAAGGGTTCTTTAGGTAAAGATCTATCAGCCCTGAAATTTTCAGATGAATCTTATTACTTATTGTTGGGTTGCTGCCACTGAATTGGTAATTTTAAGGAAATTTTGCTGTTTTTATGTTCCATTTATGGGCATTATGCTTTTTTGGTCTTTGTGTCCGTTCATTCGTCTGTTCATCTGTTCCGCTTCAGGTTAAAGTTTTTGGTCAGAGTTATTTTTGATAAGGTTGAAGTCCAATCAACTTGATACTTAGTACACATGTTCCCTATGATTTTTCTGTCTAATTTTGATGCCAAATTAGAGTTTTTACCTAAATTTCAAGGTCCATTAAACATATAAAAAAAAGATTCACCATGCAAAAAAGTTTTATATGACCAAAATTGTCAATTGACCTTTTAAGGAGTTATTGCCCTTTGAAGATTATTTTTCACAATTTGTTCATCTAGTTTGTTAACTATTAAAAGTCTTTTCAGAATCAATTTCAGCCAAATGAGTTCCAGAGTGTCAAGTATAAATTTTGTATTCTATGTCCTTGTTCTTCAAGAAACATACATGTAGCTACTTAAGCTAAACCTTGGTTGGTGTGTAATGCATTTTTTTGCTTTTGAAGAAAATATGATAGATACAAAGAACATTTAAATGGCATTTTCTGCCACTCAATAATATACAATTAAAAGCAAATGTAATCATTGATGAAAGATTTAAACAAAACATAACAGGTAGATGTACATGTATATATATGTTTTTGTCAACACATGTCCTTATCTTGACCTTTTAGTAGATGACATAAAAATTGACAGGGGTTATGACATATGACCTTCCTTATGTATAAATATATATATATAAACATGACCTTTTTATAATCCTTATTTACATAAATATATTTACAGATTTATGACAGTTGTTTGGTCACTAGTACTTCGCAAGATTCCGATGACGAACTGGAAGATTTAGGTTTGCAGGAATTGCCTGATAATGCACCAAAATATGCCACACACTGTAAGTTGTCTTGTTTCTTGAATTTACAAGGTGAAAGAGGAAGTTAAAAGGGGGAGATATAGGACAGTGGTGGATCTAGAAATTTTCATAAGTGGGGGCCCACTGACTGACCTAAGAGGGGGCCAGCTCCAGTCACGCTTCAGTGATTATCTATATAATCAACCAAATTTTTTCCCAAAAAGGGGAGCCCTGGGCCCCCCTAAATCCGCCTCTGTAGGAGGGGTATATACTGTGGTGCTAGAAGTTAATATTTAAGTTTAACACACACACACACCACCCCCCCCCCCCCCCCTAATCTTATTCGATTTTTTTTAATTATGTTGAAAGGTTTGAAAGGGTCAGTGGAAGTACTGTAAATCCAGAAATTATTGTGTGCATCTATTATTGCGATTTTGTCATTTTAGAATATTGATATTCAGAATAATCTTGTTTGATTCATATGAAATGTTTTAAAATGCGAGTTTAAATTATTGCGTTTACAACTCTGTTCCATTATTTGAAATAATAAAAACATCACAATGATTTCTGAATTTACAGTAAGTTAAAGGCCACAATCTTCAAATTTGAGTTCATCCACAAAATTTCTATAGTTGTCTAAAAGAGAATCTTCATCACAGAATGTGTAATTTACAGGCTAAAAAATTATATTGTGATCCATTTCATCTGTGTATTTATAGAAATGTGAGACTCAAGATATGTTTTTTTTTATTCTTTTGCCTGTTTTCATTTTATGGTCTGACAATTCTGAGGAAAAAAAAATCCAAAAAACCACTAGAAATATTTTACAAATTATTTTGAAAATCAAGATTATTTTTAGGTCAGATCATTTCTTTTCCATATCACTATGATCTCATTTTACTGTGGATTTATTTATTTTCGTGGCTACCAACTTTTGTTGATTAAGAAAAACTTTCATGTTCGTGGATATTCAATTGACTGGTAGTGGTTTTGGCTTGGTCTGCATACAAGATTACAAGTGTATATACATGTAATAGACAATTTGTTACTTGTTGAACTTGAATTTGTATCAACAAAATCAACAAAAATGGTAAACTGAATAAAAATTCATCTTATCGCTATTTAGTCCAATCCAGGAAAGAACTTCCTGTTAGGGTCAGGCCTCCGACAATGAAGGTCATCAGTAGTGAGCTGAGGGAGGAAAAACTTTAGAAAGTGATCATTAAGAAACTTTGATAGATTATAATCCACTTTTCGAAATTAAAATTGAAGTACATGTAAATAAATATTTTGTTTGAAGTATTCATGGTAGTTTAAACAGTTAAAAAGTATCATGCATGGTGCATTGTTTAAACGGGGTCCCAGATAGATTCAACTGGATGAAAAAGTTGTGTAATTTTAGAACTTATCCGTGAAGGAATAAATAGCGATTAGGTGTATGAATCTTGAATATGCTTGAGAGGTAGGGGTTAAAGATTAAGATCCCAACAATTTGAAAGAGCTTAGTGCTCTCAAAGATGGATGCATGGATTACATAGTAAACACAAGGTTTTAAGGGGACTTTAATTACATTTTGTAGAAGATTTTTGGACTCATTTTGTAGGATGACAAGTCATAGATAGATGACATTGAATTTTAAGGATCAAATTCTGAATAATGTATGTGGTCAGATTTTTTTAATGTGTTTATATTATTTAAATGAGGGCCCTCATGGGGTTTTTGATTATGTGATTACTTGGCCGTTTTTTTAATGATTATTTGATTATTAAGCCAAATATTTCATGATTATTTGATTACCTAGGACTGTATTTTTAGTTTATGATTATTTGATTACTAAAGATAAGCAAATATTTAATGATTATGTGATTATATTGGCAAAAAAATGGTGATTATGTGATTACTAGGACCCCCCCATGAGGGGCCTCTTAAATGAACAACAGGTATGATAGACAAATAGCATAATTCAGAAAGGCTTCAAAAAGATCCTTTACAAAGTATGTGATTCTTCACAAAAAGTCTAAAGAGCAAAATGTATGTCGATGACCTATATTTATCAGCATCCTTTGATCTCTGGTACTGGATCTAGCTGCTATAATAATATCATGAATATTGCATCTAGTTATTTTTATGAAGGGAATGTAGATTCAATAAAAGAGAAACTGTTATGGTATTAGCTAACACATTATATGCAAGATATAATCAATGGTTATAAATTATAAATTAACTGTTGATATGGTTATAAATTATAAATTAACTGTTTACAAAATTTTGAATTTTTTGAAATACTAAGGCTTTTCTACCTCAGGCATAGATTACCGTAGCTGTATTTGGCAAAACTTTTAGGAATTTTGGTCCTCAATGCTCTTCAACTTCGTACTTTATTTGGCCTTTTTAACTTTTTTGGATTCGAGCGTCACTGATGAGTTTTTTGTAGACAAATGCGAGTCTGGCGTATATACAAAATTTAGTCCTGGTATCTATGATGAGTTTGTCAATATATAAACATTGATAAACCAGGTCACATCTCCAGCTAGCCTGTAATTACTTAGGTGTCTCTGCACAAATAAGAAAATACCTTGATAGAATACATGTATGTCCACAAATTATGGTATACTTGTTTAAGGTATAAGGGGCCTTGGTGGCTGAATGATCTAAGTAGTTACTACTGTTATTACTAGCCAGTCAACACTGAGGTTGTGAGTTCGAACCCCTCTCTTGCGAATGCACTGGACTCTAATCTTAATTGACTAGGATTGCCAGTTTTCCTATCGAAGGTCATGGTTTCCTACTGGCACTCAGGCTTCCTCCACCAGTAAAAGCTGGCCACCATGAAATAGTCTAAATGTGGTGCTTAAAAGTGGTGTTGAAACACCAAAAAATAAATTAAAAATGTAATAACTTGGGTGTCTCTGCCGGATAAGAAAAGACCTTGATAAAAATACATGTATGTCCACAAATTATGGTATACAAGTTTAAGTTGATAGATGTTATATGTGCAAGCCAAATAGTTTTCAGATGTGAGAAATTAGAGAGATTTAAGATATTTATAATTACAACAAATGAATTAAGAATGACAAAATTTCTACAAAAAATCTAAGGTGAGTATCTATGCTTTAAAACATTAAGATTTGGCATTACTTTCTGTGTAGAGAAGTTATTTCTGATCTAGTTCTGCTTCACGTTAAAATCGATGTTGTATTAGTGTTGTAATTTCATAAATTTATTCATACTTATTTTAATTTCTTACATGTAAAATATTTCTGTTTGAAAAAATTAGAACGCCTTATTTTATGGCATGAACGTCCACATCTTTTCAATGTCAGTAATGCCATTTCTTTATGTTTACAGATGATGACAATATGGAGCCGATAGAAGCTTTACCCAAGCACATGGATCCGGAATTATGGAAGAAGTGCTATATATAAACTTCTCAGTAAAGACAAAATAATATGGCAGCTTTTAACTTTTGACTGTACATAAAATTGTAAATTAGCTTATTCAAATTTTGTAGATAAGAAATATAGTCAAAATTTGCATATCATATCATATAATGAAACAATTTAAACTTATTTTATGTTTTTTAAAGAAAATTTCAATGTAACCTTTTCCCCTTTATGTGCCCACTCATCAATAAAGGGTTGTCTGCAATCATTTATGAATTTATGATTATAAGATATAGTATAAGATTTATTTTTTACAAAAAAAAAAATTAAAATTATGACATTTAAAAATAATAAAAATAGTGATTAAAATTACAAGTCAAATTGTTCAGATTATAAAGAATTAATGTACAGAAAACTATGATAGTTTCATGATGATAATTTTGTTAAAACGTGTTGATGTTTTAATCTAGGCAACCATCATATGTTATGCCCCTTTGAACAAATGGTTATTTCCCATTAAGTGGAAAATGTCTGGGTTTTTTTCTGAATGCAATGTAAATATCTTATTTTGAAACATAACTATTACTTGATTTATTTCACTTGACCAGGCACGAGTTGAGAAGTTAGCTTATTTAAGACCAGTCCATCTATAGACAGGAGTTTGGGATAAACTCATCAATTAAGGAGGTAGACCTAGGTTAAGGGAAATAAATCTTAAAATCATCAGTATGTTTGTGTCAACCATTTTCAAAAATATATTCTAAGCTTCAAGGTTACATAGATTATTTTCAATCTGTTTCAGGTAAATGCTTCAAATACATTGATGAACTTGACTTTTACAAACGCTTAATTGATTTAAAGAGTTATCTCCCTGAACCAAGGTCTACCCCCTTAAGTGTCCAGTTATTTGTCTGATATCATACACTCAGTTCTTTTGTATATGTGTTCGATGGCACTGATAGGTGATTAGAATTCAATGATAATTATAACGGTAATCATCCTTATCACACACATCTTCAAATAGACCATGTAGACTGTCCTTATGCAAATTAAAACATAAGCTCCGCCAGATCAGTTGAAATAACATTGGTAATACGTTAACATTTGTTTCCTTGAGTTCTGTTTGTCAAATAAAATGCACCCTTAAGGCCATTTATGAAATCACAGTAAATTTAATAAACCACTGCTTCTGACAAAAATATTCATGTGCTCATAAAATATTTTTATATTCACCTTTAAGTTTGTGTTTTAATCATGTGTAATGGCTGGGCCAAGTTTTTATTTGAAGCATTGTCAATCTTTCTATATATAGATGAAAAACTGCAAATTAAAAAAAAAATTCAAGGGTAATGATTTATAGCTCACAGAGGCGAACCTATAAGTTTTTTTCCAGGAACCCGGGCCCCTCCTTTTATGGGAAAAGTTTGGTTGGTTGATTAGGGAATCACTGAAGCATAACCAGAGCAGTCCCCTCTAAGGCAGTCAGTGCATCCCCCCCTTCCCCCATCCCTTATGACAATTTCTGGATCCACCACTAGCTCACTATGGCCTTCAGTTCAGACTTTGCTTGTATACCTAAAAGGTGCAAAAATTAACAAAACCACAAAAAACCTTTTTAATTAGTCATTATTTGTAAATAGTCATACCATTCTCAATGTTTGATAGTCAGAGGTAACTATAGAGGGATGAAGAGCTTAACCAATTTGTAGATGATTTGATTAAATTACTGTAAATTCAGAAATTATTGCGAAAAAATGTGACAGGGTTATAATCGCAATAATTAAAACTTGCATTTTAAAATTTTGTATATCATTAAACAGGATTTTGCTCAATATCACAAATAACACTTTAGACTAAAACGACAAAATTTCAAAATATAAAAGCAGGCAATAATTTCTGAATTTACAGTATATTGAAATTGTCATCTTGCAAATATAAGACTGATTTTATTCATGTATAATTGGCTGATTATAAATTATGACATTGATATGTGTCCACATTTGTTTTTAACTTTATGTCAACATGTATAAAATGTGGGCAAACTTATGATTGCCAGTAGCTGTAGAATACATTTATTTATAGGGAAGTAAAACTGAAATAAATTTTTAATTAAAATCACTTAATGATTTTCTTTCATACCTGTGTTAAACAGAGATTGTAAACACATCTTAAATCTCAGCTGGATGTGAACAAATGAGATTTGGGTACAATATTAAAAAAGAAGATGTGGTATGATTGCCAATGAGACAACTCTCCACAAGAGACCCAATGACTCAGAAATTAACAACTATAGGTCACCAAATGACTCAGAAATTAACAACTATAGGTCAACGTACAATCTTCAACAATGAGCAAAGCCCATACCGCATAGTTTTAAGTCTGCATACAAGCATATAGGGAATATTTATACTTTGTTATGCCACAGCTGTAGTAAAGGTGGCATTAAGTTTTACTAAATAGGGAAGTACACGCAGGGATCAGTCAGGTTAATTTCGGCCTAACATTTTGTAGAGATTAAGTTAAACACTGTAACCACAATAAAATAAGGCTACAGTGACGGTGTTCTTACAAATCAAATTGATATAGCAAAAACATTGATAATGGTAGTAAGTAATTTCATCATCAAAATGTCCACACAAAATCGTGTAAAGCATACTTGAAGAGAAGTCAAATTAATATTGAGACCAAGACATTTTTAGCTCACCTGTCCCGAAGGGACAAGTGAGCTTATGCCATCACTTGGCGTCTGTCGTCGTCCGTCGTCTGTCGTCCGTCGTCTGTCGTCGTCTGTCGTCGTAAACTATTTCAAGAATCTTCTCCTCTGAAACTACTGGGCCAAATACTTTCAAACTTTAACTGAATGTTCCTTAGGGTATCTAATTTATAAATTGTATCCGAAGTTTTGATCTATTAAAAAACATGGTCGGCATTGCTAAAAATAGAACATAGGGGTCAAATGCAGTTTTTGGCTTATAACTCAAAAACCAAAGCATTTAGAGCAAATCTGACATGGGGTAATATTGTTTATCAGGTCAAGATCTATCTGCCCTGAAATTTTCAGATGAATCAGACAACCCGTTGTTGGGTTGCTGCCCCTGAATTGGTAATTTTAAGGAAATTTTGCTGTTTTTGGTTATTATCTTGAATATTATTATAGATAGAGATAAACTGTAAACAGGAATAATGTTCAGCAAAGTAAGATTTACAAATAAGTCAACTTGACGGAAATGGTCAGTTGACCCCTTTAGGAGTTATTGCCCTTTATAGTCAATTTTTAACCATTTTTCGTAAATCTTAGTAATCTTTTACAAAAATCTTCTCCTCTGAAACTACTGGGCCAAATACTTCCAAACTTTAATTGAATGTTCCTTAGGGTATCTAGTTTGTAAATTGTATCCGAAGTTATGATCTATCAACAAACATGGTCGCCATTGCTAAAAATAGAACATAGGGGTCAAATGCAGTTTTTGGCTTATAACTCAAAAACCAAAGCATTTAGAGCAAATCTGACATGGGGTAATATTGTTTATCAGGTCAAGATCTATCTGCCCTGAAATTTTCAGATGAATCAGACAACCCGTTGTTGGGTTGCTGCCCCTGAATTGGTAATTTTAAGGAAATTTTGCTGTTTTTGGTTATTATCTTGAATATTATTATAGATAGAGATAAACTGTAAACAGGAATAATGTTCAGCAAAGTAAGATTTACAAATAAGTCAACATGACGGAAATGGTCAGTTGACCCCTTTAGGAGTTATTGCCCTTTATAGTCAATTTTTAACCATTTTTCGTAAATCTTAGTAATCTTTTACAAAAATCTTCTCCTCTGAAACTACTGGGCCAAATACTTCCAAACTTTAATTGAATGTTCCTTAGGGTATCTAGTTTGTAAATTGTATCCGAAGTTATGATCTATCAACAAACATGGTCGCCATTTCTAAAAATAGAACATAGGGGTCAAATGCAGTTTTTGGCTTATAACTCAAAAACCAAAGCATTTAGAGCAATCTGTTATGGGGTACTATTGTTTATCAGGTCAAGATCTATTTGCCCTGAAATTTTCAGATGAATCAGACAACCTGTTGTTGGGTTGCTGCCCCTGAATTGGTAATTTTAAGGAAATTTTGCTGTTTTTGGTTATTATCTTGAATATTATTATAGATAGAGATAAACTGTAAACAGGAATAATGTTCAGCAAAGTAAGATTTACAAATAAGTCAACATGACGGAAATGTTCAGTTGACCCCTTTAGGAGTTATTGCCCTTTATAGTCAATTTTTAACCATTTTTCGTAAATCTTAGTAATCTTTTACAAAAATCTTCTCCTCTGAAACTACTGGGCCAAATACTTCCAAACTTTAACTGAATGTTCCTTAGGGTATGTAGTTTGTAAATTGTATCCGAAGTTATGATCTATCAACAAACATGGTCGCCATTGTTAAAAATAGAACATAGGGGTCAAATGCAGTTTTTGGCTTATAACTCAAAAACCAAAGCATTTAGAGCAATCTGTTATGGGGTAATATTGTTTATCAGGTCAAGATCTATCTGCCCTGAAATTTTCAGATGAATCGAGACAACCTGTTGTTGGGTTGCTGCCCCTGAATTGATAATTTTAAGGAAATTTTGCTGTTTTTGTTTATTATCTTGAATATAATTATAGATAGAAATAAACTGTAAACAGCAATAATGTTCAGCAAAGTAAGATCTTCAATTAAGTCAATTTGACCAAAATTGTCAATTGACCCCTTAAGGAGTTATTGCCCTTTAAAGACTTTTTTCACAATTTGTTCATCATGTTGACTTACTTTAAAAAATCTTCTCCTTTGAAACTGCTGTATCAATTTCAGCCAAACTTAGGCTAAATGAGTTTCAGAGTATGTAGTATAAATTTTATATTTTATTTCCTTGTATGTCAAGAAACATAGCTCCTATGGCTAAAATAGAACATAGGAGAAAATGATTATTTTTTTTGGCTTTTGAAGAAAATAGGACGATCCAAAAAAACATTTAAATAAATTGAAAAGCCAAAATAATCATTGATGAGAGATTTAACCAAAAGAATTAAGGTGAGCGATTCAGGCTCTTGAGAGCCTCTTGTTTGTCATACAAAATGGTTTGCAGCATTCTTCCGAACACTGGTTAGTTCATCTTTGTGCTGATTTGACATAGCTTTGAAAATTTTTGTCATATCCACCAGCTCTGCTCAAATGTGCTTGGGATTTGAATTCTGCATTACTTTTTATACGACCGCAAAAATTGAAAATTTTTTAGTCGTATATTGGTATGACGTTGGCGTCGTCGTCCGAATACTTTTAGTTTTCGCACTCTAACTTTAGTATAAGTAAATAGGAATGTAATTTAAACACAAGGTTTATGACCACAAAAGGAAGGTTGGGATTGATTTTGGGAGTTGAGGTCTGAACAGTTTAGAAATTAGGGGCCAAAAAGGGGCCCAACTAAGCATTTTTCTTGGATTTCGCACCATTACTTTAGTATAAGTCAATAGAAATCTATGAAATTTAAACACAAGGATTATGACCAAAAAAGGAAGGTTGGGATTGATTTTGGAAGTTTTGGTCCCAACAGTTTAGGAATAAGAGGCCAAAAGAGTCCAAAATTAAACTTTGTTTGATTTCATCAAAAATTGAATAATTGGGGTTCTTTGATATGCCGAATCTAACTGTGTATGTTGATTCTTAATTTTTGGTCCTGTTTTCAAATTGGTCTACATTAAGGTCCAAAGGGTCCAAAATTAAACTTAGTTTGATATTTAACAAAAATTGAATTCTTGGGCTTCTTTGATATGCTGAATCTAAACATGTACTTAGATTTTTGATTATGGGCCTAGTTTTCAAGTTGGTCCAAATCAGGATCCAAAATTATTATATTAAGTATATTGTGCAATAGCAAGAAAGGAGAAGGTCCAGTAAGACCCCTTTTTGGCCCCAAAATATAGCAGTTTTACAAAATTGTCAAAATGTAAACTTTAAGTTATTTATTGGACAGACAAATGCTTCTGCTACATAAATATGGCCTGTTTTTTTACAATACAATGCACATATATCGGATACTAGCACCATTAAGTCATGCTAAATTACTGAAATCTTCACTATTCTAGCATTTTAGTTAAATTTTAGACGGTTTTCGTGTAAAACGGAAGTGGCCGCATTCGTGTTCATCCTTAATATTGAAATTTAAGTTGTATTTGATGATAATACATAACATGTATAAAGGTCGAGGATGAACACGGATGCGGCCACTTTCATTTTTGACAAAAAAACATCTTAAAAGTGACATTTTTCGGCATATTTGGTAGATTTTTCATATTTGAGCTTGAATCGGATCGTTTTTAATGACTTAATCAGTTAAAATCTTTCACATAAACTAATTGATTCAAATGAAATAGACACTTAAGGGTTTAAAAAGTGGTCAAAATCTTTCGTCAGATGAACCTGAAATTTGAGGCCAAAATAGGTCCTTACCGGACCTACTCCTTTTCAATTGCACAGTATTCAGCAATAGCAAGAAATCTTCAATTGCACAGTATTGTGCAATAGCAAGAAATTTTCAATTGCACAGTATTGTGCAATAGCAAGAAATCTTCAATTGCACAGTATTGTGCAATAGCAAATATTTTCAATTGCACAGTATTGCGCAATAGCAAGAAATATCTAATTGCACAATATTGTGCATAGCAAGAAATATCTAATTGCACAATATTGTGCAATAGCAAGAAATTTTCAATTGGAGTTATATTTCTTTGTCCAGAATAGTAGTTGAATCAACTTAAATCATTGTTTTATACAATATACAATGTATATTTACTTGTACTACCAACTAATAAATTAAAACAATCTTTACCATTCAGTGATAACAAGCACTTTATTTTATATTTTAATATTTTATGATGTATTTAAATGAGTAGTTATTGTTGCAAACTCCATTAGAAGTTTGAATTGAGATCATTTTTGAAAAAGGGAAAGGGGGATGTGAAAAAAAAATGGGGGGGGGTTAGATTTTTTCTCATTTCAGATTTCATAAATAATAAGAAAATTTCTTCAAACATTTTTTTGAGAGGATTAATATTCAAAAGCATAGTGAATTGCTCAAAGGCAAAAAATATATTTTAAGTTCATTAAACCACATTCATTCTGTGTCAGAAACCTATGCTGTGTCATCTATTTAATCACAATCCAAATTTAGAGCTGAATCCCGCTTGAATGTTGTGTCCATACTTGCCCCAACCGTTCAGGGTTCAACCTCTGCGGTCGTATAAAGCTGCGCCCTGCGGAGCATCTGGCTTTTCATTTATTTTTTTTGTTCGCTTGAATCTTTTATTTACAAAAACTTATTATCCTGCCTGCAAATCTATGTTGTATTTGATGTGTACATGTTGTATATGAAAAGTCACAATTCAAACGTCATGCAAACCATTGCACTTCAGCCAAAGCACCATCGCACTTCAGTGTCCCCATTGCATCTCTCAGTCCTACATATATACCTAAAAAAGACATGTAAATTCATACACAATAAATATTAATGAATCCTCAGTAGACAGTAAGGACAAAAATAACCTTAAAAAGACATTCAATGGGAAACATAATAGTTGTTTGGACAGTGTTCAGTTTTGGTGATTAGGTCCATTTCTAAGATGCTAGAGGTCTATATATAACTAAACATTTTGTACTTGGTATATGGAATGATTGTATTAAGTTGAACATATGAATAAAGATAAGAGGGTGTGTTATGATTGCCAATAAGATATCTTTATATCAGTAGGGGCCAAAGGATGAGTATGTAAACTTCTTTATGTCACCATAAAATTTAAGTTATTGTTAGCCATTTAAAAAGGCCTATGCAAAACAAAATATACAAAAATTCAAAAGAGAAAACCAACAACCTCATTTATGCCTTGCATGACCAATGAACAAAAAACTAAATATTATAGTGTATGAAATGGTTGTAAGGTGTACATGTACTTCTGACAGGATTCATCAAAGGGTTGAGATCTCACAAACATGTTTAACCCCGCCGCATTTTTGCGCCTGTCCCAAGTCAGGAGCCTCTGGCCTTTGTTAGTCTTGTATTATTTTAATTTTAGTTTCTTGTGTACAATTTGGAAATTAGTATGGCGTTCATTATCACTGGACTAGTATATATTTGTTTAGGGGCCAGCTGAAGGACGCCTCCAGGTGCGGGAATTTCTCGCTACATTGAAGACCTGTTGGTGACCCTCTGCTGTTGTTTTTTATTTGGTCGGGTTGTTGTCTCTTTGACACATTCCCCATTTCCATTCACAATTTTATTGTCCTCATTTTCATGGTTCATTGTATATTATTTAATTTTTGGTTATAAGGTCTGTTTCTCACATTCTATACCAATTTTCAACTCTTTAGATGAATGGAATAACTGTTCAGTGTACATGTCAAACAGTCCATTTAATTAAAGTTTCATTTGACCTTGACCTCATTTTCATGTTTCATTGATTGGTCAACATTTAGTTTTTGTTATTGGGCCACATTATTAGATTCTATAAGCAATCAGTCAACTATATTTGGTGGATGGATTACTGTAACATGACCTTGACCTTCACTAATTCATAAATCAATGATCAACGTTAAGTTTTATGATTCCATCCATATCTCATATATTATTTCTACACTGGACAGCAGAGGGGGAAATTCTGTCTGTCTGTTCATATGCATGTACGTTCCAAAATAGGTTTCCATTCTCTAATTATAGTTTGCCTGAATCAATAGCGATGAAACTAAAACACATTGCTCATTTTCACAAAAACACGGATCACATTTGAATTTGGGTTAAACTTTGAAATTTTTTATTTCACTAAAGGCATGATAGTACAGACAGTACAATATAACAAATAAAATGTCATCACTTATACTGTCCTAGAGTTATGGCCTTTTAGACATGTGTTGGAGCCTGATCTCAATCTACAGTTTTCCTCAACTAAATGTAATAAAACGTATACAGAATGTTTATTATCACATAAAGTTAGAATTTGAGTGACATCAGTTAACAGATCTCTTGTTATTTCCTTTTATAGTGTTATATGAACTTTGAGAGCATCATCTGTGTTTCATCGACACATTCTCCATTTATTTTGCAATGATCTGTATTTTTAAGAAAATCTTAAATTTTGGTTAAAAGGGTAATTTTTTATACACAATTTTAATTTCAAAAAAAATATTAAACGTTTGATAAAAATATATAAAGTAAGATGAAAATGCTATTATACTTGCTTATAAAAAAGAAGATGTGGTATGATTGCTAATGAGACAACCGTCTAATTTTTAAACAAAAATATTTTTTATATTTTTAAATTACATTTTAATAAGCAGATAGGTGTGCTAATTAATACCTTTGATTTTGTTTAGGATAATTATACTCTAAAATGATTAATGTATATTTTTAAACAGCATTATTAAGACTCCATTCCTCAATTAAAGTTACATAATTGCTAATCTTTTAAGATATGTTAAATCTAAACAGTTTGACTCTAATTATAACATCTACCTTGTCATTATATTGTAAAGAGCTTAAAATTTGAAAAGTAGTACTAAATGCTAATTAGAGTAAGTACTCAAAATGTATCATAAAAATACAAATGGTGTCAATTTGATGATTAATCTAGATATAAAGTGATGTGGCCTTTAGTGGTTTGAAAATCTGTTCTTAGGGTAAAATTGTTTAATATTGATATAATTAGAGACTAGCTGACAATTTTTTTTTAAAAGGTAAAAATTTCAATTTTGATGGCTTGAAAATAAATAATAGGTGACTATACTCATATGCTGGGAGAAATTGTTCTTGAACATTTTTTTCATTTAAACTTCCAAAGTTTTAAATTATAAAATGGAATTTTTGTGGAGAAAAACCTGCAACTTATAATTGTTTTCTTTGTTATAATAATTTAGTTTGTGTGTCATCCAGGAATTGTATATATAAATATAAAACTCCTTGGTTTTGTTTAAACAGTTTTTTGAAATACTAAGGCTTTTCTACCTCAGGCATAGATCACCTTAGCTGTATTTGGCAAAACTTTTAGGAATTTTGGTTCTCAATGCTCTTCAACTTCATACTTTTTTTGGCCTTACTACCCTTTTTTGGATTCGAGCGTCACTGATGAGTCTTTTGTAGACGAAACGCATGTCTGGCGTATATACTAAATTTAGTCCTGATATCTATGATGAGTTTATTTACTTTATTTAAAAATGGAAAAATGTATGTAGCATTAAAAGTATTTGTTTTTGAACTTGCTTTTACTCAGTGTATATAAATTCTGCATCTGATAACAATCTTGGCAAATAATTGTAGAATTCTTCTTTTGTAATTTTCAAAATAACTACTGCACATGCAAATTCAGAAATTATTACATACATTTATTGCAATTTTTTCATTTTAGACTAAAATGTGATTTTTATCTTTTGGATATTGGAAAATCATTAATTCATATAAAAAATAATATAAAATTTATTTTATTTGATATTTTCATCTCATCTTGTCATGTGTGTTTGTGTTATGTTATATAACTTTTGATGAACTTCTTTGTACCATTGTAACTTTATGGTGTTTGAGAAATAAAGAATCTTCAATCTATAAATAATTTCAAAATGCGAGTTTAAACTATTGCAATTATAACCCTGTCACATGTTTCAAAATAATTTCTGAATTTACAGTATTTAGAATGTTTTACAAATCCTTTAAGCCTGATAAATGTTTTTAATACTAAATTTATTATCCCATATTTTTTACTAATCATGCTAATTGAGCATTGTTGAAATTGGTTCCTTAATTAAAATTAGGATTATAAGATTAATTTCACATGTTTTTACAAGAATATTGGATAAATTGTTAATTTAATGCCAATTGTTGAAAGTTTTCACATAATTGGTAAATAAGTTCATTCCGTCAGGATGATTATATTAGTTAGAGAGTATTTTTGCTTTCTAAAAATATCACAAAGAAAATGTAAGTTTTTGATTTTTTGCCTTGTGTGCACTTATTTTGTAGACTTGAATATAAAAAAGAAGACGTGGTATGATTGCCAATGAGACAACTCTCCACAAGAGACCAACATGACACAGTAGTTAATGACTATAGGTCACCGTACAGCCTTCAACAATGATTAAAGCCCATACCGCTGTTTATTTCTGAAGGATGAAAGTCTAGCAAATTCATATTTTGTTTATCATGGAAAGAGGTGGAAAATAGCAAAATAACATACAAAACTCATCAGTTGTTATAACTGACACAACACCATGGCAAGTAATAAAAAGGAGGAAAAATAAAATAAAATCTTTTAAAACTACATAATTTGTAAAAACTAAAAAAAACACCTCCGACCTGATAATATCAAGTAAGGGGGTGGGGATTGGTTGCATCTCAGGTGTTTGTGACTACTGTCACAAATCAGGGATAAGAATAATGATGTGTTTTATATTTGTGTGGTATGTAATGTATTGCATTGTCTTACAATCTGTCAATAATTATGTTTGGGCATTGCACAAGATGATATTTTCTCTTGACTAAGAACTTTTTATTAGTTGTAATTGCCTTTGAACTAGCTTTTAGTGACTGTGATCTGTAATTCATGTTCAGGGTTTAAACAACCTTAGTAGAGTTGATAGCTAGTGATCACTGTAGATGAATTACTTAGAAACTCTTTCACTGTGACCTAAAATTGATCTATTGGAGGAGATAAGCAGTTTGACTTTTTTCACAATTTTTGTTTGGCAATGCAGAATGAAAAATAGAGACTTGAAAATATTGCGTACTATATTATAAACAAATATCTGTTGAAATATTGATTCCACCACTGCAACAAGTATGTTATATAAGTTATCTACGTTCATATCCGTAGATATGGATATTTTAACACCCTTCAGTACCCTGTACACCCTTCGGCGTAAAGTTATCTACGTTCATATCCGTAGATATGGATATTTTAACACCCTGAAGTACCCCAGTACACCATGAGGCGTAGCCGAAGGGTGTACAGGGTACTGAAGGGTGTTAAAATATCCATATCTACGGATATGAACGTAGATAACGAATTTATCCCCGGTCTTAGTCCGAATCGGGCGAGTTTTATGGAAATTCGGGTACAAAGTGTAACGCGAAAACAACGTTTTTTTCATTATCTAAAAAAGTTTTATTGAAATTTGGAAATTTTACATATTTTTTACGGGGTGTAGGGTACTACCTTTGGTAGAACCCTACAGGTAGTCAAATATAAGACGTTTTTAATACGGAGACAGAGAAACTGGATTGAGTCAAATTTGGCGCTCAATGTTGTGAGCGTTACGCCATAGATGGTGTGACGTCAACGTTGGTAATTTGCATAGCTAGGTCAGTAGTCCCATTCCTTGAAAATGTGGCAGTCAAGTGATGCATTTAATGAAATGAGTGTAAATGATCGGCATAATAGGACAAAATCGTTAATGAATTAAATATTTAATTACAAACATCATGGATAATCTACAGATTTCAATATTTCACTAGGAGCAATCATGGAACTAAGGAAAACTTGCGTGAAGTTCCCCGGGATAAAGGTTATCAACGTCCGGGGATATGGGTTAGCAACACCCAGGGGCTATGGGTTTTGTAACGACGTGCGTTAACCAATCAAAATCCTAGATATATACTAAGCCGGGGATAATCATATTTCTCCACTCAAGACAGTTAAATTTTTATATTTAAAGCTTGAGATTTGGCCATCTTTTTAAACCAAAAAAATTTAACTGTTGAGAGTGGTAAAATATCGTTAAACACGAGTTATCAGAGATGGAATCTGTATCTCTAATGATCTTTATCCTTCCTTTTCAAAGATTTGAAGAAAGTTGTGTACTATTTATGTGACACCATGGTTGCCTTTTTCATGAAGTCACGATAGGAAAATTCAGAAGAAAACAAGAAAATTTGACATCACAATTAAATTTCTACCAATCATTTGCAGAGGACAGATATTTCACTAGTGAGGAGAAAGTTTATCTCACACCAATAAAGAAAAGTGAAAAAAGCACAAAAATTAGGGAAATATCATTAATTGACCTTTAATCTACAATTAATATATTTTTATTTTTATTATTTTTCAGGTGATAATACAGATTATCTATCTGAAGATGACGTAAACAGCGAAACAAGCTCAGTTACTGGTAGCATGACTCAGACATTTCCTGTGGAAAAAACAGATATAAACGAAAACACTAAAAGTTATATTTACAAAAAAAGTAAAAGAATGGAGGAAAGAAAAAAGGATGTAGAGTTAGTAACCATGCCGATTGATCCATCCCAGATCAAGACGGAACATCCAGACATCTTTGACATTGATTCCTTGGTCCATACTATTAATAGGAACTCAGAGATTTGTCCAAGGAAGTTCAATAAGTCATACAGAGACATTGAGACAGAAATGGTGATGACAGAAATTACTGGATCCCAAACTGGTTCCCCAGTTCAAAAAGAAACTGTTGTCAATATAAAACAGGAGCCAAATAGTTCACCTATCAAAGGTTTGATGCAAATGGCAATGCAGAAAGGTTTAGAAAATAGGGACCAGTGGGGCAACTTCAGTGAGTTTGATATTGACAGTGTTGTCAATGTTGTCAATAGAAGAGATGAGGGGAGACAACTGGACGATTGTCATGTGAAAGTAGAAGACCAGGAGAGACAATTGCCTGATTGTCATGTAAATATTGTCAAAATAGAAGACCAAGGAAGGCAACTTGAAGATGGCATTGTAAATTTTGTGAATAGAGAAAATAATGGGAGACAACTAGGAGATGGTTTTACCAATATTGTGAAAGAAGAAATACAGGGGAGGCAACTAGAGGAAGAAGCATATTTGGGGATGGATGATATTGAATCTCTTGTTCATTACACGAATAGAAAACTGCCTTCGGTCAGTCCTTCAAAGAACAGTGCTTCTAAACAGCCTGCATCGTCAGCTAAACCTCAAACAATTGTTGGCCTACGACTGACAGAAGACAACAAGGGAAGTAAATCTCCAAATAAGAAGGGAGATAACTCTTTATCATTATCACCTCAAATGAAAAAGAACTATAAAATAAAAGACTGTTCTGTGGTTATGGACACTGATATTGATATTCAGTCTAAACTGCTGAATTTACAAAAAAATGTGGAATCTGCAAAGGAAGACATGAGCAGAAGTGAACATGATTTGAAGAGAAGTGGTGGTGTTTCTGATCCAGTTTTAGAAAACGTTGCAAAGAAACCAAAAATTGGTCCAAAATGCATGAAAAAACAAGACAAGACGGAGGTTAAAGATCTAAAAAAATCCAAATTTGTTTTTGATCACAAAGCCAAAGTTTTGAAGTTGAATTTATCAAGGTTGGATAAAAATCTTGAGGCAAATAAGTCTGATAAAGAGATTGACATAGAAGTTACAAAAAAGTTCGAAATTGACAATGAAAGGAGAAAGGAGAAATCTCCTGCTCTTAAACATAAGGAACAATCTGAAAGTGAAAGTAAACAGACAAAAACTTCAGTGGAGAATAAAGAAAAAGAAAGATTGGATAACGAAAGTCAACGTGTAAAGTCTTCTTCAGATGGAAATAGGAAACAGGACAGAAAAGGTGAAAGTGACAGTCAGGAATATTCAGACAAACCTAAACATTCTGAAAAATATAAACATCTGCATTCAGAAAAGAGTAAACCTGGGAATTCAGAAAAGCATAAAAATGAATATTCAGAAAAACCTAAACATGGACCATCAGATAAGCATAAACATGAATATTCAGAAAAACCTAAACATGGACCATCAGAAAAGCATAAACATGAATATTCAGAAAAACCTAAACATGGACCATCAGAAAAGCATAAACATGAATATTCAGAAAAACCTAAACATGGACCATCAGAAAAGCATAAACATGGAAATTCAGAAAAGCATCAAGAAGCAAAAGGAGAAAATTCTGAAAAGAACAAGAATTTCCCTGATAAAAGTGGTAACAAAAGAGAAAATAATGACAAGAATATAAAATCATCAAATAATCTGAAGAGGAAAGCAGATGAAGATGAAAACATTGCCAGTAAAAAATCAAAACAGGATGACAAAATGGAAAACTGTGACGAAAAGAAAGATTCCTTGAAAAAACATGAGACTAAAAAGATTTCTGTTGAGGTAAAGAAGAAAGAAAATAAAAAGGAAGAAAAACTAAATGAAACATCAAAGAATTTGGAGGAAAGCTCAAGTAATTCCTCTAAAACTATAGAACTGACAATGAAATGTAAACTTTGTAAAGAAATCCATAGTTCGAAATCAGCATTAGAAAAGCACATGATCAGCGTTCATAATACCAAACTGGGTCGTAAAAGATTCGGATGTAAAATTTGTACTCAATCTTTTGATACAACATCAATTTTGATAAAACATATCCAATCGCACAAAGAGGATAGCAGAAAAAGAGGTGAAGAAAAAGGAAACTCAGAGACAGTCGAAACAAAAACAAGAGAACAAAAAGGAAAGATGGAAATTAAAGTAAGAGAACAAAAAGGAGGGACAGAAACAAAAATTAGAGAACAAACAGGAAAAACAGAAACAAAAATAAGAGAACCAGAAGGAAAGAAAGACATGATGAAAACAAAAACAAGAGAACAAAAAGATAAAACAGTAACAAAGGACACAAAAACAAGAGAACAAAAAGATAAAACAGTAACAAAGGACACAAAAACAAGAGAACAAAAAGATAAAACAGTAACAAAGGACACGAACACAAGAGAACAAAAAGGAAAGACTGAAACAGTAGAAACAAAAATAAGGAGAGAAAAATTGGCAATAAGTCATGTCAGTGACAAAAAGGAAGGAAAAACCAAAATCATAGATGACATCAAAAAAGGAGAAAAGTCCCATCAGGAACACAAATGTGTCGTCTGCACCGAGGTTTTCAATTCGTCACGTTTACTGGCACAGCATATGAAAAAACACAGCAATCTTCAGTGCAGTATATGTGATAAGTACTATAAATCAAAGAGAGAGCTAGAGAATCATGTAAAATCTCATACAAAGGGAAATAATTCAAATAGCAAGTTAGAGAATCATGAAAAATCTAATACAAAGGGAAATAATTCAAATAGCAAGTTAGAGAATCAAGAGAAATCTCATACAAAGGGAAATAACTCGAATAACAAGTTAGAGAATCAAGAGAAATCTCATACAAAGGGAAATAACTCGAATAACAAGTTAGAGAATCAAGAGAAATCTCATACAAAGGGAAATAATCCAAATAATAATGCAAAATCTTCTATGCAGAATATAGATGAGGATGAAAATGCACCTGTATCAAATGACCTTGACCTCTCAACCTTAGAAAAGAACAAAATTCCAACTAATGCTACGTTTCCTTGCATTAAATGTTCAAAAGTTTTTGAAACGAAAGAAGAATACGAAAATCACATGAAGACACATATGAGCCTCGTCACACCAGAATTAGCAGGAAAAAGTATCTTCCCTTGTACAAAGTGCAGCGGCTTATTCACAAAGAAAGAAGACTTACTCAACCATATTAAAGTTCATGATGAGAAGGTGTCAAAGTGTGACATATGCCATAAGGTATTTCCAAATGACGGTGAACTTGTCGAACATAAGAAATTCCATAATATTCCTGAGACTTTGAAATGTACCATTTGTTACCTTAGTTTTCAATCATCCTCTGAATTGGACGAGCATGTTCAGAAACACAAAGGCCAAGAGAAACACAAATGCGACATCTGTTTTAAAAGCTACACGAAATTCAGTGAAATTGAAGAGCATCGGGAAAAAATACATAACATCTACAGTAAAAAATGTATCAAGTGTCATGTGGTATTTTTCTCATCTTTGGAATACGAAAACCATTTGGAAACAGAATGTGTCTCAAAACAAAACACATGTGACGTCTGCATGCAAATTTTCAAAACTGAATCAGAATTACAAAAACATTTACAAGTTCACGAAGAGAGAAAAGACATTGTTTGTTCCATCTGCACAAAGAAATTTGATAGTGTGAAAGAATTATTAAATCATAAAGAAGTACACATGTACCAGAAATGTAAAATTTGTTTTAAAAAGTTTGTATCAGAAGACATTTTGAACGAACACATGAAAGTACATTACGGTAAAAATTGTCAACAATGCAGTATTTGCGGGAAGTGTTTTCCTTCCGAGAGACTTTTCAACGAACACAAAGACGCGGATCATCCTAACGCAACGGTTAAATGCGACATTTGTCAAAGTACCTTCAAAACATTCGCAGAATTGGTAAATCACATGAAAAAACATGAGCCGGAAAAGTTTGATTGTAAAGATTGCGATAAATCATTCAATTCTAACAAACAATTGTCCAATCATTGGAAAATGGAGCATAACAAAGGGATGAGTTTCATGTGCGGTCACTGTAAAATTCCATTTAAAACAGAAAAAGAATTGACCACCCATGTTAAAGATTGTCATGACAATGTAGAATATAAGTGTGGATTATGCGAAAAGACATTTTTATCGGAAAGGAAACTGACTGATCATATGAACACACATACAGCTCAGTTTCAATGCGGTATTTGCCAAAAGCAGTTCAGTGAAGAAGAAGAACTTCTTGAACACATTAATGAACATACTTTTACAGCTGATGTTACTCCAGCTGTTCTTACTGAGGTTCCAACTGTTCTTACAGATGTTCCTGTGGTTCGAACTGTTCTCCCAGATGTTATTCCAAAAGTAGTTAACCTCCCCTGTGACAATTGTGGTGAAAAATTTACTGCTCAAAGTGCTCTTGACAACCATGCCAAAAATTGTAAGGTTGTCGAAGAATTTCAATGTGGATATTGTAAATGTTTCTTCAGTTCTAACGACACTTTAGTTCAACATATCATTACGCACATGGCATCTCCTGCGTACAGTTGTGATATCTGTGGAGAAGTGTTCAAGTTGAAGGCAGATTACGATAAACATCAACACAGCGGTGATAAACAGAGAGTTTTCAAATGTGGAATATGTCCATTTGTTGGAAAGACTAGGAACAGTTTAATGAAACATTTAGAAACACATTTGTAAAGAAAAAAGTCCTCAAATTTTTTTATTTGCTTTAATCTAATTATCACCAAAGCCGACTTATATTTGTAATCAATTGAATTTCAATTGATGAATTTTGCTTTAATGTTTATTCTTTATTTTTGTTGGATTCCATTTTTTGTGGATTGTTGAAATTTGAATTTTGCTGTATATCTGATTTACGTAGATATGCCAAAGTCTTTTAAGAAGCCTTTAAAAAAAGTGCATTTTTTTTAATATTTAAATCTTAAATTTAAAATTCAATGAGAGAAATCTTTGTCAGAAATATGAGGAGGAAGGTCAAGTGCCTTATTTTCTTGAAATATAAAAAATAAAACAAAATTTTTCTTTCAAACTCAGTTTAATTATCTGCCCTAGTTTTTTAAATTGATTTTTTTTCTGTAAATTTAAATACTCTTCTAGACACTTAAATGTTTTTTGGAATTTTTTTCAATTCAAAACTGTATTGCCATAAAACTACATGTTTATAGTATGTGACACAACAAAACAAAATGAAAATAAAAATAATAACAAGATCTTTATAGTACAATCTAACAATTTTAAGATTTTGTAGTTTCTGTTGTATATTGAATGAGATTGGGCACAATTTTTTTAAACCACCTAACACCTTGACTGAACTTAATTTGGCTTGTTTAATTTTCATAAAATTTTGGTAAAATATTTACTTTGACCCTTTGACAAAAATATAAAAATCTCAAAAAAACCAAACACATTATTGGGAAAAAAATTGGTTGGATATATAGCAGTTTGCCAAACACTAGTTTTGATCGTTGAGAAGCTTCATATTTACTTAACAATTGAACATGATTAAAATGTTTAGTTGATTTTATAGAGTTATCTCCCTGTATTGTTATGAACAACCTTAAAAGCCTATTTGATCAAGCTGTTGTGGATTTCAAATGACAAAGTATATGGTTTTGTAAATATATATGATATGTTGTTTTTGTTTAAATTTTATCATTTGTATGATTTGCTTGCTTTAATTACTATTATTTGAATTTGTAGATTAATATTTGTTAATTTTGTTAGGTATATTAAATGTGTCTAATTGTAATAATATACTAACTTAAAGTGCCTTTTATAACTATCAGAAGTGCTAAAAAATGTGTTTGAAGATTGTTTTTGTTATCTAGGTTATCTCCCTTTTTATGGCAAAGTTAAAAAAATATTTTGATTAAACAAAAATATTCTGCATTTGATATAGGCAAAGTGTAAATTATAAACTTATCACTTTTCTTATCAAGATAATGACACAATGCTGAATAAAACTATTTAATGTAAGCTCAGTGGCGGATCCAGAGGGGGGGGGGGGGGGTTCCAGGGGTTCATGGAACCCCCCTTTTTTGGAGGATCAATGCATTTGAATGGGAAAATATAGTTGGAACCCCCCTTTTTAAAATGGCTGGATCCACCCCTGAAGCTGTCATTTACATTTTGTATTATATAGAATTATGTAGTGAATGAGCTGCATATGTGAAAGAAATCGAGTGTATGCAAATAAATATCAGTTACCCCATTTAAGGGTAAAAAAAAATATGTACTTTAAAAAATTGTATTGTTATGAGAACTCTACAAATCAGATCAAATTTTTTATTTATTGTTTATTTTTTGTTTTTAATGTTATAAAACTAATCAATGAACAGGTATATATGCACTCGGTTATGGTCAATTTCTATTTGATGCAGCTTAATTTAAGAAATAATTCCTTCATGTCATGCTCTATGCTCATTTTAACATGGGTAGGCATTATATTTGTTGATATTTTACACTGAGTGTTAGCTAGGTGTAAAATATGGTCAAATGTAATGCCTACCCATGTTAAAATGAGCATAGAGCATGACATGAAGGAATTATTTCGATTCTTATATGACAAATACAATTTATTTATAGCTCGAAGCGTACGAAAATACTGTAATAATGTTTGGCTGTTCCCGTTTCCTCCCCGAGGAGTCTGTATATTACATTTCATATTTGATAAGTTTAAAAACAACGAGCAGGGTAAATATGTTTTGTTTGATAAAAATATATAATAAAAGTTTATGTTAGATGCTTAAATGTAAATATTTAAAAAGATAACGATGGAAATAACGTTAATATAAACAGTAAATCCGTGTGCATGTGTCAAACATATTTTTTGTGCTAATTAGAACACGGCTTTGTTAACAAAGCGAAATAAGGACATCATATTAGAATAGTCATTTTTATCTCAATTTTGAAATAAATCTTGTGAAAAGAAGTGGCCAAACTAAATCAATGAGAGCATTTATCCAAAGATTTTCTGGGGTTTTTTTTAGGTTTTTTTTTAAAAGTTTTTGAACATTTTATATTTGATTGTCCATAAAACCTATGACATTTTATCTCATAAAATGTTACAATCTTACTACTTACAAAAAAATCAAAACAAAATATTAGTTCTAATAAAAATCTTTATTGTCATATACATGTAAAACAAATTATGCAGACAAGTTTGTCATTTGTAAATACAGTTGTTTGCATTTCAAACTTGCCATATATTAAATCATTATATATCAAAAGTGTTCTTTTCTTGTATATAAATATAAAAAAATGTAAGGTATACATACATGAGACAACAATCATACAACAAATATAACAAAAGAAATATTTTGAAAGTGGCAAGAAAATAAAGATATATATACTATATTCTTCCAAATGTATAGGAGGTGGAGGGAGCTCTGTGGCCGAGTTGGCCTAATACTGTGGATTTATAAATATTTGTTGGATACCAATTTTTGTGGATTTCGTTGGAACAGGGGAACCACAAATTAAAAAGATCAACGAAATACAAAATTTCAATAGGAATGTATGCAAACTTTTCTCAAACAACGAATTTAAATATCCACGAACATGCAAGTTTTCCGCAATCTACGAAAATTGGTTCCCACGAAAATAAATGAATCCACAGTGGTTTACCTGTTATATCACTAGCCTGTCAACACTGAAGACGAGGGGAGACAACTGGCAGATTGTCATGTGAAAGTAGAATCCCCAAAGTGGCAAGTAAAATAAAAACAATTCAATTGAGAAAACTAACAGCGTAATTAGTAACAAAACATATTATGAAAAAACAAATATTTCTTTGATTGAGTTAATTATAAGCCATTTAAATCGATATTTTATCAAGTGTCTTTCTATGTTGTGATGTTACACTATTGTTTCAGCTAAGGGTGAAGGTTGGTACCTATTATATTTTTAAACTTGATGCATCTGTTTGCACCTGTCCTAAGTCAGAAATCTGATTTCAGTAGTTGTCTATTGATGTGGTTCTTAATACTTAAATAAGTGTTTCTCATTTTATTATATAGATTAGAACCGTGGTTTCCTGTTTGAATGGTTTAACACTTGTCATTTTTTTTTGCCCTTTATAGCTTGCTGTTCTATGTGATCCAAGCCATATACAAATTGTGACTTAGATGGAAAGTTATCTCTTTAGCACGCATACCACATCTTCTTATATATATGGCATACATGAATATACATGGGCAATCACTGATTTAGGGAGCTACACGATTTGATTTGTATGGGGGGCAGGGGGCTAGGATGAAATATGAAAAAAATAGGCAGGACAGGAGTTTTGAGTAAAACGAAAAAGCAGGATGAGACACTTAGAAAAAAAAATATCAGGATGACAAAATTTATCAAAAAAGTCAGGATCAGCTTTAAAAAAAAAAGAGGCTGGGGGAATCCAGGACATTTATTCTATGTAGCATTTTTTATTTTTTTATTTTCAAAGATCAGCTGTTTTGCATGTAAGCCTATGGAGCGGTCAATTACAATACTGCAACTTAAGTAGATAGAGGGGGGAAAGAAGAAAAAAAATATCTCAGTGGCCATTGTTGGCGATGCACATAGGAGAGAGACACAGAAACTTTAAAGCCTCTAATTTAACATTATGACTGATTCATGTTAATTGTTTTAGTTTAATTAGTTTCAACAATATTTAATTCGAATAAATTGAATTGGATTGAGCAACAGGTATAGCCTTTGTAAGCCCTCTCCACAAAACAAGGTACAATATCTTACATTCAAACAAAGCAACACATACACAAACATAAAGACAAAACAGAATTAATTTTTCAAAAATTTCTCTTACCTGACTGGAATGATGTTTTAAATAGTTAACTCAGATCAAAAGTATGGCTATTTTAAAAATGCTTCAAAAGTTAACTCAGAAAAATTGATAAAAAAAAATTATGAAAAAAAGTTTTAATATTCTAAATTCTAAAGTTAATTGTTTTAGACTGTATATTAAATAATTATATGTGATATGATTGTTAATGAGACATCTGTCCACCAGAGCCAAAATGGTTTGAATGTTAAATAAATATAGGTCGCCGTACAACTGTCAACAATGAACAAAACCCTTACCGTATATAGTAAGATATAAAAAGCATCAGAATGTCGAAAACGTGAAACAGTTCAATCAAGAAAATTAAAAGCCTCAATTTTTGATCGACAAAGTATTTGTTGAGTTGGATAGTTTAATATCTTAGCTGGATGTCGGTATCCCAATGGGTACTAACTGTCAACCACTACTAGCCAACTTTTCCCCGTTTTCAAATGAAGCAAAGTTCATACATGTACAGGGTCTTTCTATAGACAAAAAGACAGAGTTCATACATGTACAGGGTCTTCTCATAGACAAAAAGACAGAGCTCATACATGTACAGGGTCTTCTCATAGACAAAAAGACAGAGTTCATACATAAACGGTCTTCTCATAGACAAAAAGACAGAGTTCATACATGTACAGGGTCTTCTCATAGACAAAAAGACAGAGTTCATACATGTACATGGTCTTCTCATAGACAAACAGACAGAGTTCATACATGTACAGGGTCTTCTCATAGACAAAAAGACAGAGTTCATACATGTACAGGGTCTTGTACAGGGTCTTCTCATAGACAAAAAGACAGAGTTGATACATGTACAGGGTCTTCTCATAGACAAAAAGACAGAGTTGATACATGTACAGGGTCTTCTCATAGACAAAAAGACAGAGTTGATACATGTACAGGGTCTTCTCATAGACAAAAAGACAGAGTTCATACATATACAGGATCTTCTCATAGACAAAAAGACAGAGTTCATACATGTACAGGGTCTTCTCATAAACAAAAAGACAAGTTCATACATGTACAGGATCTTCTCATAGACAAAAAGACAGAGTTCATACATGTACAGGGTCTTCTCATAGACAAAAAGACAAGTTCATACATGTACAGGATCTTCTCATAGACAAAAAGACAGAGTTCATACATGTACAGGGTCTTCTCATAGACAAAAAGACAAGTTCATACATGTACAGGATCTTCTCAGAGACAAAAAGACAGAGTTCATACATGTACAGGGTCTTCTCATAGACAAAAAGACAAGTTCATACATGTACAGGATCTTCTCAGAGACAAAAAGACAGAGTTCATACATGTACAGGGTCTTCTCATAGACAAAAAGACATTTTTTTTAATTCTATTTTCAGATATACTTTGGTGTACTGATGATCTATCACTCGAGAACCTACATTTCAATTAGTGATTATATCATATTATATGTATTATTGATGTTGATATAATTGTATACCTATAGTTTATATAGACTTTGGTAATAAAGATATATATCCCATATATTCTATTGAGCTTCAGATTGAAATTACAACTAGAAGAAAGTGTGCTTCGTATCTTTATCTTTCACTCCTAGTGAAACAGATGGGCGATAAATTCAAACTTAAATCGATGGCAAATGTAGATTGACACGTGCCGAAGCACAAAAAAAAGATACACATAACTGATACAAAAGAGAGGCGAAAGTTACCAAAATGATATAAATAGAAAATTAACCGACAACGCCAAGGCATAAAGAAAAGGAAAAAGAACCAAAATAATATGTATACAAAACACAACATAAAAAACACTATTCAACACAAATCCCACAAAAATCGGGATTGGTCTCGGTTGCAACGGAAGAGTAACCAGGCCCTGATCTATATGTGGCACCCGTCATCTCTCACATGTCAGTAAAAACGCGGTGATGTCTAATTTTGTAAATCTTATTCGGGAAATACGAGTGCAGTTGTTCAAAGCCAGTTACAACTTATTACTGAATCATCATCTCCCTGCCTTTTCTTTTCTTTTCTTTTGTTGTGGTATATTTTTATTTTCAAAGTTAAGATCTTTCATTATCCTGTTTCACAGTGTAGATACTATTCTGTACGCTTTCCGGAAGTCGCGATTTTCGAAGCGAGAACTTTTTGGATCACATTTTAAATTTGTCGGATATACTATATTAAACGGTAAGATGTTCATCTGTACATTGCTTAATGATTAATTCAGCTGACATCGATACTCACAAATGGTTTATAATTAAATTTAGCACATTCATTATTCGTATATTTGCCTTAATTAAGAGATTTTCAAGTGCATCACTAAGGAAAATCAGTTGGTGAACCTAAAAACAATCTTTTTGCACTCTTACTGTACAAATTAACGTAAAATCCAGACTTAATTTACTAGATAAAGTGTATTTTAAGTGGTGGTAAAAGTTTCAGCCAGATCTTTGAAGCCAGAAATAAGAAAATTACACTTGTTTGAATTTCTCACTGTACGATCAGTCTCGCTTGTATATTTTGAAACTGTATGATCAGTCGTTATTTCACTGTATTCTAGTAGTGATTTCAAAGTTATTTACGATACATTAGAAGATGGCATTTTTCTAAATAACACAAATATATTTTAATAAATTCACATCCTGTAAACTTTTCAAACATGTTTTAGCTTGATAGGGTGTACTCGACTTATTACATTAAGTATAAGGATGTTTGAATGTGGCTGAAATAAGAAAAAGGTTTGTTTGTTTATAGAAGTTTCAGAAATGTCCTCCGTTTTACTTAAAATTGTACAAACACACAGATTTAATAGTTACTATATAAAAATGCATGAATTTACAAACATTCGAGGCCGTACTGTAGCCTATAATTGATCACAGTTCCTTCACTTTGTTTTGGATGTAGATCTGTCTCTTTCACACTCAATTGTACACCACTTTGTGAGGCGATGGTTTATAGTGATAATGAAGTCCGTTGGACCGGTACAACATGTTTCGCCGGTTTTGCAAGCGCATCTCCACATACACCACTTAATATACATTGGTGTTTCCAGACATTTTTAAATGGAGAGGGGGTCCAATCCAGGAGAAAAGAGGATTCCAAATATATGTTCCCATACAAATGCATTGAAAGTTAAAAAAAAGAGTTTCAAACCGCCGGATCCCAATTTTCTTGAATCCGTCACTGGTATAACTATTAATTATTTTTTTCTCGGATTCCGTATCATAAATAAAAAAAATATAAAAAAGAAGATGCGGTATGATTGCCAATGAGACAACCGTTCACAAGAGATCAAAATGACACAGATATTAACAAATGTAGGTCACCGTATGGCCTTCAACAATAAGCAAAGCCAATACCACAGAGTCGGCTATAAAAAGCCCCGAAATGACAATGTAAAACAATTCAAACGAGAAAATTAACGGCCTTATTTATATAATAAAAGGAATGTATTTCTGATTTTATTAAGAATATTTTATGGGGTCTCTTTATATAAGATACGGACTTGAACATTGCATTATATGGGGGCACCCATCAGATATTTTCAACCGTGACCTCCAAAACCAATTGTTAAACTTTTCTAAAATTGCTCCATTTGTAATCTATTAATGTATGTATGGACCTTCTATTTCGAATATTTTGTAAACATATTTTTGATGTTTCTCTATCGTAAATACGGACTTTGTCATAACCTTATATTGGGCGTACCTATTTTATATCCACAACTTCCTTCAGACACTTGTCATAACTTTATGAATCTTTTTTTTTCAGATTCCTTATCATTTAATTCAATTGTGTACCTCTTATTTTGGTTTTTCGAAAAATCATCAGTTTTTTATTTCCATGATATGGACTTTTCCATTACCTTATTGGGTGGTACCCGCTTACTATACGCAACTTTCAAAAACTTACCATATACTAGTATTAATAAAACTTTCTCATATTCGTTATTAAATGATGCCCCTGTGCACCTATAATTTAGTTTTTCTGGTGGTTTATTTTTTTCCAAAACATGGACTATAGAAGTGGCGGGGTATAATTTCGTTAATTCTTTCCTCAATACCTAAAGTTTTTTAACAAAGCTTTCTCTATCTATTTTTTGTCATTTTAAAAGAGACAGGCTTGATGTATGTAATCACCAATTGATCCACGGTAGACGGTGTAAATAGTCTTTAAAAATGTAATAGTTAAACAGATAACTGCAACGACACTCTAATACAGTCCACAAGCGAATCATGTATTGCTTTTTAGGCATTTGATTTTAAGTAAGACTGACAGAACAAAAATTAATTTGCCGTCTACAAAAATCATCAGAAATATATTTGTATTGTCTGATGAAAGAAATTACACGTTATAGTTCCATGGACACAATCATAATATCACATAGACACATATATACCTTCAAATTGCCGTTGTTTTTCAGTCAAGGTCGTTAAAAACTTCCATTTGTTGTTGTTTTTTTCTTCAAAATCACGACTGGTCATACAGACAAAAAATCTGAAATCGCTACTAGAATACAGTCAGTTTTAGACTGATCGTACAGTAATTTATTTTGGGTTCCTCAAGGAAAGCATATTTTTTTATTTGAAATACGAACATTCTACTTAAATACGGTAGGAATATTGAAACAGTATATATTTTACTGTAAACTGATGCAAATATTCGCAATAAAAGATTATCTGCTTTGTACTACGGGAGCAAAATTGTCAATCGATTTCACTTTTTTCTATGAAGTTGGTGTGATGCACGCGAATATTTTATATTCTACTGCATGTTTTTGTTACAGTTACTCATATTTATGATGTTATACATACATTTAAGATGTGCAAAGCACTTTATAGATATAGGAGTAAACAAATGATGAGAAAAAGCACCAAAACAAAACCGTTCTGTTAGCCAGTTTGAAATCCTCGCTTCGAAAATCGCGACTTCCGGATAGCGTACAGAATAGTATCTACACTGTGTGTTTGGTATCTTTTTAAGATGCCTGGTTTGATTTTGTGTGTGTTGTTAATCTGATCAACTATACATGCCCTTTACTTTGTAGTGGGATTTTGAAGAAGAAACGTATCCCCATATTGATAAAAAAAATTCAGTCAGTTTATTAAGCAGGTTTTCGTTTTCTAGAACCGAAATCCTAGTATCTAGCCGATATATTTTAAATTTAATAAATATCATTGTCTTAGTAATGAGGGTAGAAAGGAGGTACCTTCATGGCGTATTATGGTAAAAACTCTTGCCAAACGGCCAAATGACGATAAAATGTACTTGCCATATACTTTCTTTTAGACGATAAAAAAAACAGCTGATATTGACGAATCACCCTATTAAAATAAACGGTAACGATAATTACTCATCAGTTGAGACATCTGACGAATCACAATAAGGATATTTTCACGAATCGCGGTAAAATTTTAACCAAGTTGACGCTAACGGTAGCCAAAAATTACCGTCTGACGCCTTACGGTAAAGGGCATAACCACCCTCAGTTACAGGCGACTGTGCACAGTTGTTCCATTGCAGGGCCGTAACTACATTGAGGCAAATGAGGCAACTGCTTCATGTTAGAAATTTAAAAAAAATGAAACAAAAGATTGTCTTAATATCAGATTGTTTTCACGGAAAGTGTCTAGCAAGAAGCAAGTTCTCTTCACTCTCTGGTGTCGCCCCTGTATGTTTTTCGTGATCCATATTCAATTTTACTTTCAGTTTTCAGAGTTGATATATGGTCTATTGTTTGTATTTCTGTGTCCCGGGTTTGCCTTTATTCATTTATTGTCCTACTTTATGACTATAGTCTGAGTGTTGATTTTCATTTGTAAACGTGTGTTGCATGCCCACCGATGACCAGATATTGTACGAGAAAATATTTTAAGAATATACGATGCTACAAGACACAGAAAAAAATGGTCGTTTCTGCATAGAGAATTGAACTTGATATCAAAGAATACAAAACTGTTTTTTTTTGGGTTGATAAAGTTCAAATATGTTTGATATAACTAGATGATAATTAAGGCTTTTTGATAAGGACACTACTGCCGGTTACATCAACCAGTGTTCATATAAAGCAAATTAAGTATCACCTGCAGTGGTGGATTCAGGGGGGGGGGGTCCGCAACCCCCTCCTTTTTTAAAGACGATCAATGCATTTGAATGGGGACTGGGTTGGGAACCCCCTTTTTAAAATGGCTGGATCCAACCCTGCTGTATGGTTCATGATGCTTTGTTTCTCGTTTTTTTTTTGGTGTTGTTTGACTTTTGGTCACATTTCTTATTTACAATGGCGATTTCATCTTTTGTTTGAAACTTCGCTTCACTTGTTACTTGATGGATGCCAGACATACTTAACTCACAAAATGAAAAGAGACAGCAACATTAACAAGACCCTCCAAAAACTAATTTAATTACTAACAAAACAAAAATGTGCACCATTATAACAAATAAAACCGCTAACTTGAAAAATGAACTATAAAAACAGATCTTATTCGTATTCATTCCTATCAAAACTTTTTTTTTTGGGGGGGAGGGGGGGGGGGCTTCCACTTAGATGTTCTGTTCTTTTCAATACCGATTAGATTCTGATTATCGTGCTCGCATTTTTCCTAAATTTAGGAAAGAAATAAGGCAGCAACCATTTGATTTTCTGGGGGGGGGGGGGGGGGGGGGGGGCTATGTTTTTTTTTCTGGACAAACTTTTTTTTTCGCCTTCGGCAAAAGACCATCTATTTTTTTGGCGACAAGTCGAAAATAATTCCTTTCAATTTTAGCATTACCTACAGTGACAGATGAGGGTGAAACAAACAATTTTTTTTCTCAGGGTCAAAAACAAATTATTGTTTTCTCCCAAAAATGGAAACAAACTTTTTTTTCCAAAAAAAATCCATAGCCCCAAGCCCCACAAAATCAAATGGTTGCTCTGCCTAAGAAATAAGAGTCAGTAAATTTCTTATGGTTACTCTGATCCTTTTTTTAAAGCAGGGAACTAGAAAATCTGAGTGTATGCAGTTTCTGAGTTATCAAACAAAGTTCAAGGTCATTGGCGATCCAGGTAACTCATTTCTTTTTATCCATAAGCGATGAAAGAAACATTTTGATTATTATTTCTATTTACGATTGTTTGTTGATTTTTTTTGTGGAATTTGAACTCTGTTAGTTGTGTACATTGTGAAGTATACACTTTACGGTCCCTAACCCTAACCCTTACCCTTACCCCAAAACTGAATTTGTTGGTCATGTGATCTCGTGGTATACAAGAGAATTTGCGCCTAGAAGTCTTTGCAAATTTATATAGGTTAGTTGAAGTTAACATGGCTATTTTTTGTTGTTGATTTATGTTCAATATTTCGTTAATAATCTTTATTGCAAAATTACACCCATGAGGGTAAAGCAATACAATTAAACAATAATTTTATACTATACAATGCAATACAATGAAATACGAAATACAAAATAATACAATACAATGTATAGAATAATAGAACATTAGAGTTCAATTATAAATGTATGTAAAAAAAACCAAAAAAACACCATCATAACCTTGCCTGACACGGGTCTGACTCCATCAGTTCTAAAGACTGTTTAATGAAGACTCCAATATGACAAACAAGTTCAGGGATGGGGCTTAGTAATGCAACTGATGTAGATGCAAACAATGAACAAGAATATGATTGATGTGTACATGTGTTGTAAAGAGATGAAACAACAGAGATTAGGACATTTTCAAAGAATCATGATTTTGGTCTGCTGACTACTTGATCCATTTCATGAGTATAGCTCTATATTGTTTTAAATGCCATACAGAGGAGGTTTTGTGTGTGTAAAAGTATAATACACATGCAAACAAACAAAAATTGGACTCGTGTGGAGAGTTGTCTCATTGGCAATCATACCACATCTTCTTTTTTTATATTAACTTTGCTGGATAGTTGTCTCATTGGCAATCATACCACTGTAATCTTATTTGTTAAATAATGAAATTTGTAAAGTAATTTTTTTTAGTATACACATTTATTTGAAAGTATAGTGTATATAAATAAAAATTTACTTGGAGAGGTGTTTATATGTCAAAGAGGGGGGGGGGGGGGTATCAAGGAAAAGCAAATAATGCAGTCCTAATATTTATGATGCTTAATAATACTTTGGCACAAGTTTGCTAAAATTTTATCTCAAGCAACACTTGGTTTTCATATTTGGGTCATTTTCCAAAAATGTTGAATTTTGAAATTGAAAAAATTATTTAAAGTTACTTATTCAAACAACCCTCTCCATAAAGCAATTCAAAACAAACAGTAACTTTAAGAACAACATATTAAAAGATGCAATCTTAATGATGTCATACGTGATTATCTTGAAACATTTTTTTATCGGTGGTACAATATTTTGTCTATCCTGTTACCATTTTCAAAAGAAATTTTGAATTATTAAGTAAAGACTTTAAGGTTTAAATAAAATGTTAAGCTTGTTTTACATAGCCAATTAGATGGTTTTCAATAGAATAAACTTCTATATATTCATTGATTCTGTAAAATAATACATTGTTTGCCAATTTTCCAGGTTGTACTGAAAAATACCTCTAAAAATTGATTTACCATTAGCAAGTCTAAGATAGCAATTAATATTGTCCAGCATTTTTTGCCATTTCAAATAAACCATAGGCGGATCCACGGGGTCCTGTCAACGTATATTTGTTCCACCTAACAAGTTCCAGTGGAAGCTTTATTATAAACAATGTCATAATACCTGTACCTGATGGAACAAATATTCTATGCTATTTATTCCGTTAGGAACATCTACTGTAATATTTATTCCTGTGGAAGTAATATTCCTGAATATTTTTTTCCATTTGGAACTTATATTATGAAGGAACTTCTATTCCGTGACAGTCCAGTCCCCCCCTTTTGTGGGAAAAATTTGGTTAATTATATATAGGGAATCACTGAAGCGTGACTGGAGTGCCCCCCCCCCTTCCCCCTCTTAGGAAAAGTTATGGATCCGCCACTGTAAACCCAACATCAAGTAAATTCCCCATAAGTTAGTTTACTTTTCTCCTTATTTTATTGGTAACAGGAACGTACATTTCTGATATATCACTATATTAAAGTCTAGCCTGTTACCGATATCAGTATTGCACTTGCGAATGGTTAATTGGGAAGATTAAGATGTTATAACCTTATTAAAGATGAGTTCAAAAAACGAAATATTTCAGTAGTTTTGCACCAATATGTTAAGATAAAAAAAAAATAACGTTTTTGTCTAAAATTGTCTATCATGTTACTGTAACCATAGCAACCATAGTAACTGGATAGACATAATAGGATAGACAAATTTCTTCGTTTTTGATTGCCATTGTGAAATTACTACTCCCTTTGGTGAAATGATTATGGTTTTCTATTGTGAATTTGGTTTCCAACATGTTATTGCACTTTTTACAAGCATACTTTTGGTGTAATTAATCAAAATTCAAGCAACTAGGGTGAATTGGGTGAAATTACTTTGTTGCTTTGCATGTGGAAACACCAGGGTGAGAAGCGATACATAAGAATGAAATGGACTTGTTTTTTTATATTGTGCGATGAATAACATATGCGGTATCAATTTTTCTGCACCAGATGCACATTTCGACAATCAATGTCTCTTCAGTGATGTTCGAGGACAAATTATTTGAGAATCCAAATCTTATTAAAAACATAAACCAAAAAGACAAAAAAAAGTATGACCAAAGCTGGACAAGGGATCAGAGCTTTGCATTTGGGTAGATACATTCCCAATTTTTAAATAATTTCCAAAATTTTGTAATAGCAAATTTTAATAACACAAAATCCTTATTTTCATGCCAGTACCAAAGTACTGGCTACTGGGCTGGTTATACCCTCGCGGACTATCAGTCCACCAGCAGAGGCATCGACCCAATGGTAGTAATAACATAAACGGTACCATTTTTTCTGCACCAGATGCGCATTTCGACAATCAATGTCTCTTCAGTGATGTTTGAGGCCAACATATTTGAAAATCCTAAGCTTATCAATAAAATGAAGAGCTATAAACCAAAAAGAACAAAAAATGTTGACCAAAGCTGGGCAAGGAATCAGAGCTTTGCATGCGGGAGATACATTCCTTAATATAAAATAATTTCCAAAATTTTGTAACAGCAAATTTTAACAACAAAAAATCCGTATTTTCATGCCAGTACTTTATGCCAGTACCAAAGTACTGGCTACTGGGCTGGTGATACCTTCAGGGACTATCAGTCCACCAGCAGAGGCAACGACCCAGTGGTAGTAATAACATAAACGGTACCAATATTTCTGCACCAGATGCGTATTTCGACAATCAATGTCTCTTCAGTGATGCTCGAGGCCAAAATATTGCGTATTTTCTATGAAGTTATAATCCCTAACCATTAAGAACGGCTGAGACAGTGAGTTGGAAAGTTGGTACCCCATTGCGTATTTTATATAAAGTTATAATCCATAGCCATAAAGAACGGCCGAGACAATGAGTTGGAAAGTTGGTACCCCCATTCCGTATTTTATATAAAGTTATAATCCCTAGCCATATAGAACGGCCGAGAAAATGAGTTGGAAAGTTGGTACCCCATTCCGTACTTTATATAAAGTTACAATCCCTAGCCATAAAGAACAGCAGATACAATGAGTTGGAAAGTTTATATAAAGTTATAATCCCTAGCCATAAATTAAACAATGGCCGAGACAATAAGTTGGAAAGTTCGTATCCCATAGTGTATTTTTTAAAAGTTATGTAATCCCTAGCCATAAAGAACAACAGAGACATTAAGTTGGAAATTTGGTACCCCCAATGCGTATTTTATATAAAGGTATAATCCCTAGCCATAAAGAACGGCAAAGACAATGAGTTGGATAGTTGGTACCCCCATTGCGTATTTTATATAAAGTTATAATCCCTAGCCATAAAGAACGGCCGAGACAATGAGTTGGAAAGTTGGTACCCCAATGCGTATTTTATATAAAGGTATAATCCCTAACCATAAAGAACGGCAAAGACAATGAGTTGGAAAGTTGGTACCCCCATTCCGTATTTTATATAAAGTTATAATCCCTAGCCATAAAGAACAGGCTACTAGTTACATATATATTTTTGTGACACATTTTTTTTACAGAGTAGCTACATATGTTTGTGACATGGTGCACTTATATATTTCTGTGACAAGGTTTTTGAGTTCTGTGACAGCATAAAGTAACCTATGTCTGCGGCAGCGTAAAGTTACACATTTCTGTGACATCGTAAAGTTACATATTTCTGTGATAGCGTAAAGATACACATTCCGAATTGTGACAGCGTAAAGTTACATATTTCTGTGACAGCGTAAAATTACACATTTCTGTGACATCGTAAAGTTACATATTTCTGTGACAGCGTAAAATTAAGAAATAATTCATGGGGGCTTGAATATATCGTGATTTTACCACGGGTTGGCCCAAGGCTATTGGTACTTTACGGAACGGAACGGAACGGAACAGAATTTCATTTAAGGTATCCAAAGGGGCATTTATCAAAATTTCGAAAAATCTTTAAAACAAAACAAACTTTAAAATTTCTGTGTTTTACGGTTTTCCATATACAAATAACACAAATGTATACTTAATCTCATCTTCACAGGTGAAATGTGTAATAATGTATAACATCGGGAACTATTCTGTAGATTAATATGTCGGATTGTCCTGATAAATTATCATGAAATTAACGCATTTGCAAGTCATGCATTATGATATCTAGACTGACCTCACGTCGTCCTTTCCGACGATGATTAGAAACATTGGTTCTGATTTTAACTTTTTAAATTTATTATTCCGTTCCGTTCCGTTCCGCAAAGTACCAATTGCTCTGAGGAATTGGTATTTAACGGAATCGAACGGAAACAGACATCTTTCATGTAATTAAAGCAGTATGATAAAAAAAAATTGTCTGACACCTCTTTTTGCATGAGTGGTATGTGTTTTAGATAGCATTTTCGACTTGATCAATAATAAAAAAAATATCACAAAGGCAGGTTACACAAAAAGTCTTTCTCCTTCCATCGGTAATTATATTTTAAAAAAGAGGCCTTCAACAGCCCGTTCCGACGATGATTAGAGACAGTGATCAAGTTGAATCTGATTTAAACTTTTTAATTTATTATTCCGTTCCGTTCCGTTCCGTTCCGTTCCGCAAAGTACCAATTGCTCTGAGGAATTGGTATTTAACGGAATCGAACGGAAACAGACATTTATAATGTAATAAAAGCAGTATGATAAATAAAAAGGTGTCTGACACCCCTTTTTGCACGAGAAATAAGTGTTTTAGATAGCATTCCCGACCTGATAAATAATTAAGAATTTAAAACAAAGGCAGCTTAGACAAAAAGTCTTACTCCTTCCATTGGTAATTATATTTTTTAAAAGAGGCCTTCCACCTCTCGTTCCGACGAGGATTAGAAACAGTGATCAAGTTGAATCTGATTTAAACTTTTTAATTTAATTTTCCGTTCCGTTCCGTTCCGCAAAGTACCAATTGCTCTGAGGAATTGGTATTTAACGGAATTTAACGGAAACAGACATCTATAATGTAATGAAAACAGTATGATAAAAAAAATTGTCCGACACCTCTTTTTGCATGAGTGGTATGTGTTTTAGATAGCATTTTCGACTTGATCAATAATAAAAAATTTAACACAAAGGCAGGTTACACAAAAAGTCTTTCTCCTTCCATCGGTAATTATATTTTTTAAAAGAGGCCTTCCACCTCTCGTTCCGACGATGATTAGAAACAGTTATCAAGTTGAATCTGATTTAAACTTTTTAATTTATTATTCCGTTCCGTTCCGTTCCGCAAAGTACCAATTGCTCTGAGGAATTGGTATTTAACGGAATCGAACGGAAACAGACATTTATAATGTAATAAAAGCAGTATGATAAAAAAAAAAATGTGTCTGACACCTCTTTTTGCAGAAGAAATAAGTGTTTTAGATAGCATTCCCGACCAGATAAATAATTAAGAATTTAACACAAAGGCCGGAGAGACAAAAAGTCTTACTTCTTCCATTGGTAATTATATTTTTTAAAATAGGCCTCCCACCTCTCGTTCCGACGAGGATTAGAAACAGTGATCAAGTTGAATCTGATTTAAACTTTTTAATTTATTATTCCGTTCCGTTCCGTTCCGCAAAGTACCAATTGCTCTGAGGAATTGGTATTTAACGGAATCGAACGGAACCAGACATTTATAATGTAATGAAAGCAGTATGATAAAAAAAAAATGTGTCTGACACCCCTTTTTGCAGAAGAAATAAGTGTTTTAGAGAGCATTCCCGACCAGATAAATAATTATGAATTTAACACAAAGGCCGGATAGACAAAAAGTCTTACTTCTTCCCATGGTAATTATATTTTTTAAAAGAGGCCTCCCACCTCTCGTTCCGACGAGGATTAGAAACAGTGATCAAGTTGAATCTGATTTAAACTTTTTAATTTATTATTCCGTTCCGTTCCGTTCCGCAAAGTACCAATTGCTCTGAGGAATTGGTATTTAACGGAATCGAACGGAACCAGACATTTATAATGTAATAAAAGCAGTATGATAAAAAAATGTGTCTGACACCCCTTTTTGCAGAAGAAATAAGTGTTTTAGATAGCATTCCCGACCAGATAAATAATTAAGAATTTAACACAAAGGCCGGATAGACAAAAAGTCTTACTTCTTCCATTGGTAATTATATTTTTTAAAAGAGGCCTCCCACCTCTCGTTCCGACGAGGATTAGAAACAGTGATCAAGTTGAATCTGATTTAAACTTTTTAATTTATTATTCCGTTCCGTTCCGTTCCGCAAAGTACCAATTGCTCTGAGGAATTGGTATTTAACGGAATTGAACGGAAACAGACATCTATAATGTAATAAAAGCAGTATGATAAAAACAAGTCAGACCCTTCTTTTTTGAATGAGTGGTAAGTGTTTTAGATAGCATTTCGACTTGATCAATATTTAAATAAACAGCTGCGCCATGAGCGCATGATACGCCCGTCGTCTTGTGAAAAAACATAAATCTTTTTTGAATAACACAGGGTTGTACAGGATGTCATGCTTAGTATATCCTGACTCCTTCCTTATTCCCGCTCAATAGGAAGATTGTACAAGATGTATTTGGAAACCCGACGCAACATTAGCGTGTTAAGTTTTAAGCAATAGAGATACAGCGCAACATGTGAAAAAAACCCTCTTTTTTTACAAAAAACTCAATAACTCGAAAATATAAGAATGAATCATCACCAAAAAGTATACAGATCTTTAGATTAATATAACAAAGAAGTGTGTAAAGTTTTAAGCAATAATCATAAATCGTTTTTGAGATATGGTGCGACATGTAAACCCCCCCCCCCTTTTTTTTTACAAAATACTCAATAACTCAAAAATTAAATTTTGAATCATCACCAAAAAGTATACAGATATTAAGATTAATATAACTAAGAAGTATTTAAAGTTTTAAGCCATAATCAAGAATCGTTTTTGAGATACGGTGCGACATGTGAAAAAAACACACCCCTGTTTTAGTTACAAAGTGCCGTAACTCAAAAAGTTGTAATCTTATTTTCACAAAAAAGTATACAGATCATTTGACCATCATAAGAAACAACTATGTTAAGTTTCATGAAATTTTGGATAAGTCGTTCTCAAGTTACGGTGCGACATGTTTACACCGGACAGACGGACAGACGGGCGGGCGGACGGACGGACGGACACTGGACATTTGTATACCATAATACGTCCTGTCAAAATTGACGGACGTATAAAAAATAACACAAAGACAGGTTAGACAAAAGGTCTTTCTACTTCCATTGGTAATTATAAATTAAAAAAGGGGCCTTCCGAAGATGATTAGAAACAGTGATCAAAACTTGACAGACAAAAGATTGACGTGCGAGTTTAACACAATGTAATGTGATGCCTGAAACACTTCTCAAGCAACGTGGGTCATATTTGGCACCACAAATAGCAGAGATCTACAAAGAGCTTGGCTGTGACAAAGAGACGTCTGCAGTACTCAAACTTTATTTAAAGAACGAACAACATAAAAACAAGTACACAATCCCGAACCCAATAACCGTTACACTATTCCCCCTTTTCTTTATAAACAGACAGTTCTCAATAAGAATATCTCTTATTTTTTTTGCACAAATGTTTTTGTCAATCTTTGAAACGTAAGGGTTGGTTTATTTTGCGTCCATATCGACTGATTTTAGGTGGGTGCTTTTCTTTTGTCTTCTGGATTTAAGGCATCATTGAGAGACCCTATCTTCTTGGTTACGTTTGCATGGGTCTTACTACCACTTGAGACTGGACTCAGTGTCCCCGAATCACGTGATATAATCTCCTGTTCTGATTCATCATCTTGTTTGGTGGAATTCTTGCCCGAATCTAAACTTTGTATCGTCTGTTCTAATGAACATATGATATAGTCTTCAAATAGTGAATTCTCTTTCTTTGAACTATCAGATTTATCGTCGTTAGCCGCATCATAAGCATCTGAAATTTCGACAACAAATTCTTGCGATAGCTTAATATTCTTGTTCTCAAACCCACCTGAGTCTGGAGCCTGTGTCCTCGGCTCATGTGGCACATTTGAACCAATCGCACTTACCTCGTCCATGTCTGAAACATTATCTTTTTCAAGATTATCCTGTAGGCGAGTTTCCACTAAAACCGACCCAGTGTTGTTATTGTCTTGTAAGGAAGCTGGGTCTAAAACATCAACAATACTTTCTTTTAGACTTTCAACTCCTCCATATACATCTGTCTCGTCCATGGGCTTTAAAGTATCTAAAGTGGGTTCCATTTCAGCCGTCACTCTTGATATTTGGCAATCATTTTCTTTTCGATACCGTCCTGGTATCAGCTGATTATTTATCAGCAGATCACCTTGTTTGGCCATTATGATACCATCTACTTCTTTCAGTAAGTCTATTCCAATTAAAATATCATCTCTTATGGGGACAATACATACTTTCCAAATTATCTCCTTTTTACCCAGTTGAAGCTTTGCAACAATATTCATGTCAGCCTCCATTTCTTTCCCATTTTCTGCATTCAATAAGCAAGCTTTTATACCGGTAGTACCGCTTAAACCAATACAATTTGCAAAGGATCTTGAAAGTACCGTTACATCTGCTCCTGTATCAACAATAGCATCGACCATATTGCCATTGACTTGAATTGGAATGAGTAAATCTTGTCCTCTGCCAATTTGATAATATATCTCCTTTCACAATCAGCACCAGTATCTTGTCTTCTCATAGGGCTGGGGGATCGTGATCTTTTGGGACAATCACGTTTGAAATGGCTTTTATCGCCACAAAAATAACATCCCGTTGACTGTGCTGTCAAGGTAGCTGGTTTTGAATCATGCAGCATGGCCCTTTCTAAAAGATCTCTTAGTGCTTTGATTTCATTCTGTAATATTTGATTATCTGGTTTCCGAAATGAATTTACCAACTGCCTAACGCTGTCCATCCCTCCATATTGGTCAGTACTGTTTTCCTCTTCATCTTTCCACGTAACGCGTCTTGTCCTTTGTTTTGTATTATAATCAACATCCCTGCATGATAATTGTTTTGTATTATAATCAACATCCCTGCATGATAATTGTGTTGTAATTGTACAACAATATCTAGTGCTGAAGATACAGTCTTAGGTTGGTGGTTTAAAGCTTCATATGCTATTTTGGCGTTATTGTGGCCCTTCAAAAAGTGTTCCGCTGCAAGTTCCTCTTGTAACTCGATACTACTTGTTGGGTATGCTCTTGGGACTAATCGTCTTAATTCTTCAGCAAACTCTTCATTCTTTTCATTGTGTTGTCTTAAATCAGATAGTTTTTTTCGTGCAGTGGATGGGGGCCCTTTTCGGTTGAACCTGTTTTCCATGTGACGCGAAATGGATTCAAAACTATCTCTTTCCTGTCGAGGAATTGCGGTCATAAATTTACTCGCCTGTCCTCGCAGGCATTCAATGTACCTATCTAACTTTTCCTCCTCTGTCCATTCGTTTCTCCTAGCTGCCCTGTTGAATGGGATAATAAACCCCTCATAATCATCCTTCCCGTCGAATGTTGGAAGTTTTTGGTGGGGAACGTCACTCTTTGGTACTTTTTGTCTTGTCTGCTGTGTATTGTTACTACTGTGCATAGCTTCAATATCACTAGAAAACGAAGGTTGTATGTTTCTTATCAAATCTTGTCTATTATTTGTGTTCATAGAACTCGACCTAGACTCCCATCTTTCTATAGTGCTTAACAACGGTTTAAAAGGGGGGAGTGTTGTGGTATCCCTTGGTGTTGATGACAATGGTGTGTGTGAATTAGCATTTGGTCTGGGACTGTTCCCGCGACCAAACTGCAAACTCCCGTTCTGTCTGTCATCATCTAAATTCTGTGTTGTTGTATCCCTTTGTGTTGATGACAATGGTGTGTGAATTTGCATTTGGTCTGGGACTGTTCCCGCGACCAAACTGCAAACTTCCGGTCTGTATGTCATCATCTGTATTCTGGGACGATGGCATGGGACTGTTCCCTCGACCGAACTGCAAATATCCTATTGGTTGATTATCTAAACTAAATGAAGGTGGTCTGGGACTGTTCCCACGACCGAACTGTAAATCCGATTTCGGCTTGCTATCTTGACCGAACAGAGATTGTCTGTGACTGTTCTCTTGGCCAACCTGAAAACTGTCAACTGGTTTGTTTTCGCCTAACTTAGGGTCTAGGTGTTCATTATTTCCATCATATAATCCATACTTTGGACAAATAGAAGACCCAGAAAAATCGTCAACTGTGTAACCGGAAGTATTAGTTCCTGTGCTCTTAATGTCGGATTTCGATGTCTCCATGTTCTGCAAAAACGTATTGTTCAATTCTTCTATACTTCTACTTTGTTGGTAGAGTAGCTGCATTGTATTGGCAGAAACCTCATCCTGTTTTCTAAACATATGTCATGGTGTCAGCCAAGGTTCCCATGTCGTTCCCCATTCTTTCTTACACGTTAAGCATGTTTATGCCCAACGGATCACCATTTGGCGGGGAATCTTCGCTGACTTTTCGATCAGAACCCGTCTCTACTACTGTATCGTCATTCATGTTTATTATTAAATTGCAATTTATAAAAGATTGTAATTTTCAATCCTGTGGATCGACGTGTACTGAAAATGATTCCCTATCTAACCAATACTCTTGGCATATGTCAAGTGGTAATTTTCTAAACCACTTTTGTGCCCATATTCTTTTAGGATGAAGCCCGTCTCTTAGCAGGTGAAAATTAATATTTTGTCTGTTGTGTGATGACGAGTGGAATAGACCTGAGATAGTTGTGTAGAACAGTTTCACTCATAAGTCCTTTATTTTCTAAATTCGATCTGTAATACTTAAAAAACACGTATTACATGAAACAGTCTAAAAATATGCAAATTATTATGATACAAAATGCAAATCTTGACTAAAAAAAAAAAAAAAAATGTTTTTGTATGTCCGGTAATTTGGTGACGAGGTCGGAGCCACCGGAATTATTTTTTTTCAAATGCAAATTTTCGTCAGCTAAATTTTTTGTAAAATTAAAACAATTTCAGTATTTAAAGTAATTATGTTTGGGTTGTGATTGACGGGGATCCGCTTCTGGATCGCCCAATCGTCGACTCACGTGGTTTTCCAAACTGGCAACTTTCCGATGAATTTCCAAACTTCTCAGTCGAATAAATTCACAATAGTCGACACTTCTGACACCAGTGTGATGCCTGAAACATTTCTCAAGCAACGTGGGTCCTATTTGGCACCACAAATAGCAGAGATCTACAAAAAGCTTGGCTGTGACAAAAAGACGTCTGCAGTACTAAAACTTTATTTATAGAACGAACAACATAAAAACAAGTACACAATCCCGAACCCAATAACCGTTACAGTAATTAAAAAATTGACACTGTCATAGTTTAAGTACACTTGTATTTCTACATCAAAAGCTTATGTCATTCGCACTGTATATTGTCAAAGTTGCGGACTTCTAATTCAATAAAAGGTTGATTTTGATATTTTCATTTGTAACCATTGTAATGACGCCGGGTATAATTGACGAGAGCTTTTTTTTATTCAAGACATGTTTTTTCATTTTTTTTTTAACTTAAATACACATGCATGATATTCATTAGCACAATTTAAAACTTACATTCAAATGAATTCCAAGAGGATCAACATAACTTTAGACATACAAATGTAGCATCTCATTCCGAACTTTAATAATTAACGACAACTTTTTTTTGCCCATTTCATCATTGTTTTCCCCGAAAATTTTAAAATATAATAAGGAATGGATGGATTTTGGGCAACCTGCATTTGTGTTAAATTATTTATTAATGATCAAGTCGAGAATGCTATCTAAAACAATTACCACTCATTCAAAAAAAGAAGTGTCAGCCTTTTTTTATCATACTGATTTTATTACATTTGTAGATGTCTGTTTCCGTTCGATTCCGTTAAATACCAATTCCTCAGACCAATTGGTACTTTGCGGAACGTGCAATGTGAAAAATGCCCGGCAGGCATGGCTTTTTATCAGGAATTTAATGTAAAAAAAACTCATCAAAATCGGACTTGAAATAAAAAACAAATATATTTTTTCAGGTCCCCCCCCCCCCCCCCAATTGGCCCCCTTAATCTCGGGTCCCATAAGAGCAATATAAATCCGTAGGCAGTCTACAAATAGAAAATTTATAAGGAATATAAAGAACAGGTTTATATTACATTATAGATGTCTGTTTCCGTTCGATTCCGTTAAATACCAATTCCTCAGAGCAATTGGTACTTTGCGGAACGGAACGCAACGGAATAATAAATTAAAAAGTTTAAATCAGATTCAACTTGATCACTGTTTCTAATCCTCGTCGGAACGAGAGGTGAAAGGCCTCTTTAAATAATATAATTACCAATGGAAGAAGTAAGACTTTTTGTCTATCCGGCCTTTGTGTTAAATTCTTAATTATTTATCTGGTCGGGAATGATATCTAAAACACTTATTTCTTCTGCAAAAAGGGGTGCCAGACACATTTTTTTATCATACTGCTTTTATTACATTATAAATGTCTGGTTCCGTTCGATTCCGTTAAATACCAATTCCTCAGATCAATTGGTACTTTGCGGAACGGAACGGAACGGAATAATAAATTAAAAAGTTTAAATCAGATTCAACTTGATCACTGTTTCTAATCCTCGTCGGAACGAGAGGTGGAAGCTAGGCCTCTTTAAAAAAATATAATTACCAATGGAAGAAGTAAGACTTTTTGTCTATCCGGCCTTTGTGTTAAATTCTTAATTATTTATCTGGTCGGGAATGCTATCTAAAACACTTATTTCTTCTGCAAAAAGGGGTGTCAGACACATTTTTTTTTTATCATACTGCTTTTATTACTTTATAAATGTCTGGTTCCGTTCGATTCCGTTAAATGCCAATTCCTCAGAGCAATTGGTACTTTGCGGAACGGAACGGAAGGAATAATAAATTAAAAAGTTTAAATCAGATTCAACTTGATTACTGTTTCTAATCCTCGTCGGCACGAGAGGTGGAAGGCCTCTTTTAAAAAATATAATTACCAATGGAAGGAGTAAGACTTTTTGTCTATCCGGCCTTTGTGTTAAATTCTTAATTATTTATCAGGTCGGGAATGCTATCTAAAACACTTATTTCTCGTGCAAAAAGGTGTGTCAGACACATTTTTTTTTATCATACTGCTTTTATTACATTATAAATGTCTGTTTCCGTTCGATACCGTTAAATACCAATTCCTCAGAGCCATTGGTACTTTGCGGAACGGAACGGAACGGAATAATAAATTAAAAAGTTTAAATCAGATTCAACTTGATCACTGTCTCTAATCATCGTCGGAACGGGCTGTTGAAGGCCTCTTTTTTAAAATATACGTAATTACCGATGGAAGGAGAAAGACTTTTTGTGTAACCTGCCTTTGTGTTAATTTTTTTTACTATTGATCAAGTCGAAAATGCTATCTAAAACACATACCACTCATGCAAAAAGAGGTGTCAGACAATTTTTTTATCATACTGCTTTTATTACATTATAGATGTCTGTTTCCGTTCAATTCCGTTAAATACCAATTCCTCAGAGCAATTGGTACTTTGCGGAACGGAACGGAACGGAAAATTAAATTAAAAAGTTTAAATCAGATTCAACTTGATCACTGTTTCTAATCCTCGTCGGAACGAGAGGTGAAAGGCCTCTTTTAAAAAATATAATTACCAATGGAAGAAGTAAGACTTTTTGTCTATCCGGCCTTTGTGTTAAATTTTTAATTATTTATCTGGTCGGGAATGCTATCTAAAACACTTATTTCTTCTGCAAAAAGGGGTGTCAGACACATTTTTTTTTATCATACTGCTTTTAATACATTATAAATGTCTGGTTCCGTTCGATTCCGTTGAATACCAATTCCTCAGAGCAATTGGTACTTTGCGGAACGGAACGGAACGGAATAATAAATTAAAAAGTTTAAATCAGATTCAACTTGATCACTGTTTCTAATCCTCGTCGGAACGAGAGGTGAAAGGCCTCTTTAAAAAAATATAATTACCAATGGAAGAAGTAAGACTTTTTGTCTATCCGGCCTTTGTGTTAAATTCTTAATTATTTATCTGGTTGGGAATGCTATCTAAAACACTTATTTCTTCTGCAAAAAGGAGTGCCAGACACATTTTTTTTATCATACTGCTTTTATTACATTATAAATGTCTGGTTCCGTTCGATTCCGTTAAATACCAATTCCTCAGAGCCATTGGTACTTTGCGGAACGGAACGGAACGGAATAATAAATTAAAAAGTTTAAATCAGATTCAACTTGATTACTGTTTCTAATCCTCGTCGGCACGAGAGGTGGAAGGCCTCTTTTAAAAAATATAATTACCAATGGAAGAAGTAAGACTTTTTGTCTATCCGGCCTTTGTGTTAAATTCTTAATTATTTATCTGGTCGGGAATGCTATCTAAAACACTTATTTCTTCTGCAAAAAGGGGTGTCAGACACATTTTTTTTTATCATACTGCTTTTATTACATTATAAATGTCTGGTTCCGTTCGATTCCGTTAAATACCAATTCCTCAGAGCAATTGGTACTTTGCGGAACGGAACGGAACGGAATAATAAATTAAAAAGTTTAAATCAGATTCAACTTGATTACTGTTTCTAATCCTCGTCGGCACGAGAGGTGGAAGGCCTCTTTTAAAAAATATAATTACCAATGGAAGGAGTAAGACTTTTTGTCTAAGCTGCCTTTGTTTTAAATTCTTAATTATTTATCAGGTCGGGAATGCTATCTAAAACACTTATTTCTCGTGCAAAAAGGGGTGTCAGACACATTTTTTTTTTTTATCATACTGCTTTTATTACATTATAAATGTCTGTTTCCATTCGATTCCGTTAAATACCAATTCCTCAGAGCAATTGGTACTTTGCGGAACGGAACGGAACGGAATAATAAATCAGATTCAACTTGATCACTGTCTCTAATCATCGTCGGAACGGGCTGTTGAAGGCCTCTTTTTTTAAATATAATTACCGATGGAAGGAGAAAGACTTTTTGTGTAACCTGCCTTTGTGTTAAATTTTTATTATTGATCAAGTCGAAAATGCTATCTAAAACACATACCACTCATGCAAAAAGAGGTGTCAGACAATTTTTTTTTATCATACTGCTTTAATTACATTAAAGATGTCTGTTTCCGTTCGATTCCGTTAAATACCAATTCCTCAGAGCAATTGGTACTTTGCGGAACGGAACGGAATAATAAATTTAAAAAGTTAAAATCAGAACCAATGTTTCTAATCATCGTCGGAAAGGACGACGTGAGGTCAGTCTAGATATCATAATGCATGACTTGCAAATTCGTTAATTTCATGATAATTTATCAGGACAATCCGACATATTCATCTACAGAATAGTTCCCGATGTTATACATTATTACACATTTCACCTGTGAAGATGAGATTAAGTATACATTTGTGTTATTTGTATATGGAAAACCGTAAAACACAGAAATTTTAAAGTTTGTTTTGTTTTAAAGATTTTTCGAAATTTTGATAAATGCCCCTTTGGATACCTTAAATGAAATTCTGTTCCGTTCCGTTCCGTTCCGTTCCGTAAAGTACCAATAGCCGGTTGGCCCTTTATGACAAATATTTTACCCTGAGCGATAGCGAGGGGTAAAATATCGGCAAAAGGGACAACCCGTGGTAAAATCTAGATATATTCAAGCCCCCATGAATTATTTCGATTCTAATAGGTCAAATACGGCAATTTTTTTGGATCGAAGCGCTCTAGGTGGAGGCAAATATTTTCCATTCCCATAAATAAACGCACTATTAAATTGGCGTAAAAGAACGGAGCAAACTGAATAAGTGACATGCTTAAACTATTTGAAATAACGTATATAGATAGTTTTTAATTAATTTAAATGATAATTTACTTATATGTCTTACATTTTTCAATAACTGTGGCTTATAACACATTTTAGCATCGTTTGTTAATGTTTCCATGTTGTGATGATTTTCGGATTTAAAAGCGTGTATTTTCCCGTAAAATGCTCATATTCTAACGTCATCGTTTTATGACGTCGCGAAACTCATTCATAAAAAAGCATATGACGCGGGAGTACGATCGGAACAGCCCATGCAATATATTCAAATTTTACCACGGGTGTGTACTCAAAGCGTTTGAACGACGTCATGTTAGAATTAAAGGGAAATCACACTATTTAAACTACTAATAATAATTCATTGAAATTTTGCATTTAGACAGATCATACTTATTTCAATATTTTAGGCGAAAAAAAATTTGGGGTCACCGATGTTGTTTTCGAGATATGACGTCATCAAAAAGTAAAGAATTGCGTTATACTGTAATATAGAAATAGCGCTCAAAAATCCTAAAAGAAGGCAAAATTATTGAAAAACGATGTTTAACTGGTTTAACTAAAACAGTCAATTGTAACTTTTGTCTTATACACATTACTTTTCTCACTTTCCTTATTTTTTAAGGCCTTTTTACATTTCCCGCCATTATTAATTGCCGTTTATTATAGATTTGTCTTGAAATAAAAAAAATCTACTAATGTTTTTTCCTTCAAAGTTCTGCATTAGTTACAGCTTCAGGGGAGATTTTAAAAGCATTAATAATAAAGGGGGGTCACCGATAATTTAAATCCGCTACAGTGGAAATAATCTTATTATCAATTTTTGGCGGGAATTACAACTTTTTCGCCTAACGTTATGCCGTTTATCTTTATGGAACGACGTTGCTAGCATATCAGCATTTCTTGCAATGCTTGGAACTATTGGGTTAAAATTATATATATATTTTTTTATAATAATATTTTTTAAGGCATTTTGATTATTCATTAACATACAGTAACATTTTATTAAAGCGGTAATTGTCAAAGTTGGAGTCATCTAAATTTTTTAATTGCATTTGTTGTATAGGAAAATCTAATGTGTGCCTCATGCCGTATTAAAGAATTAATTTACGGCTTGCAGATTTAGAATCTTCTACTTCGGAAGATTGAGGGTATCTGGGCTGGAAAGTAACCAGGGGCGGATCCAGGATTTCAGATTAGGGGGGCGCAGTGTTTATATTCGCGGAGCGGAGCGAGTCTAAAAAAAATTTGAGGTTATTTTTTTGAAATATTCTCCTAAAGGGATGCAATGTAGGTATTTCGAACTATTGTGAGGTACAGTCAACAAGAAATTAATGTTTCAAGTAGAAACCACCTAAATCCAACCTGACAACAATTCCTGTTCCGCGAAAAACCTCTCAGTTATAATGGCAAGGTCTCCTACAAACTTGAAAAATCTTCAGCAATCTCCTAACACCAATAACTTACGCACTACATGTAAGAGAATCATTCCGCATATCTATGATTGAGTTATATAGCTGCAGCCCAAAACAGAAGCTAAAGATCATGCGAACATTTTATTTTGATTATGTGTTCCTATGCAAACCAATCTACACTCAAGACACCAGCATTTCTAAAATAATCTATATATCAATATCAGGTCATAAATATCTGTCAACCAATCCTTGAAAGACATTGGTGCTGGTAGTTGTGATAAACAGAAAAACAAAAAAAATCACAAAATTAAGAAGCCCTTGTTTGCAGATCGTCAATGTGTCTTAGCCATTCAACATGGTTTCAATTATGTCAAATGAAACTGGATCACTTAAGAATTACTTTATCACTTCATAACACCATCCTCGACAAACTTGGTTAGGACGATGGAAATGTAAAGTTGATAGATAGACGGGCGTCTCGATGGAAGCAAAGTGAGACAAGACAGATCACATCAGCTCACATGACCAATACTAGATACTAGAATTAGATTTTGCACACGAAAATTTCCACTTTTCGCCGTGAATTTCAATTGTCCTTTCATAATATGTTTTTACTTTTTGGATTTTTTGGAGGTCGTGCCAGACTTTATATATACTGTGTTCGCCACAAACCACTAAAATCAGAATGAGATGCATTTACAAAGTTATTTTTATTTTGTGGGGATCCTATAGCCATGCATGTAATACGGTATACATAATTCGGCACTTCGATTATCAAAGAAATTGATTATAAAAACGGCAAATGTAATGTAACAATTTTTTGTACTTTAACTGCTAAAACATTTTTTTTTATTTTTCAGTCAGACACCTTCCTTTGAAGTATATAATATTTATAGAACTTTATAAAATCGTAGGTCAGTTGATTAGTAAACACGTTGATTCTGTTATTAAGTTACTTAGTATAGAAAGTCCCTGGTAAAACTGACTGTTTTATATACTTTGAATGTTAAGAAGGAAGGGTCTCTTCTGATACTGAAACAAGTTGAAGACAACCCATACTTAGCAAATTTTAATGGGGGCGCACGCCCGCCACGCCCCCGCCTAAATCCGCCCCTGGTAACACGTTCCATTTAGACTACAAACAGAATAAATTCACTAACTTGTCCATTGCACCGGGAAGATAAAACCCGAATTGCCGTATTTAAAAAGCCACAAACTCGGCACTTAAAAAAAAACTCTCAATGACACCGTTTTCGGAAGAAATTTAAAATTGGCTAACATTTCTGTTATTACACAACGCTCCATAATCGACACAAATTAAGTTCGAGTTTCAGTTTTATTTTGATTTCGAATATTTTTTCCAGTAAGATTTCTAGTTTAAGCTCGAGTTAAACTTAGAAACTTCTTGAGTTATACTGTTAGATAGAGTAAAAATTCTGGTGAGAGTTTACATTTTGAGATCCGATGAAATTAAGAGTAAGAATGTGTTTTTTATTTTCTGTTGGTGCACCTCATTTTGTTTGAATGTATATATATATTCTTTTGTCACATTTATCTTTCATTGTCACATTGGTAAATGCACCTATTTTTGCCAATACTGATTAATGAGGGGGCAGGACCGTTTCGATACGTCGGGATCAAGTGTTTTAAACTCGGGATTTCGGAATTGACCCTTTCGGGATCCGGGATTTCTTTTTCGATGTTTGGGATGTCAGGAGTTTTTTTTTAAATTCTGGACCTCGGGATTTCATGTTTTTAAGCTTGGGATTTCGGGATCAGGACCCCTCTGCCCCCCCCCCCCCCCAACCCAATTCCCCTCATTAATAATAGTTAATTTGAAAATAATTAATTGAATTTGTGTGCCAATAATTAAACACTCTCTGATATATCATGTTGGCTATTTTTGTTTAAAGAACCAAAGAATAAAGAGTAAAAAAACTGGATGTCTTTTTCAGTCACGGTCTCCGACAATATACCTTTATATATCACTGTCGATAATGATCACATTGAGGGATCTAAACTCGAACCTACATCTGAACTTCTATTACTATTTATTATTTTTTTTACCATTTTTCTTGATTTTTGCAAAAGTTTCAGTGGCAAATTTTACATGAACATCAGCACAAAACATTTGTCTATATGAGTGGAATATTCTTTCACCAGACGGACCATTAATGTGTTTGTTACAGTTTAGCAGTACTCTGTGAGACATGTATATAACTCTACATAAAGACATGTGTGTGTTGGTGTGTGTGTGTGTGTGTGTGTTTGTGTGTGTTAAATATTTCTCTTGTTGGAGACTGGTAAAGCCAAATGTATAGTACGTGTTGAATTATTATACGCCCGGTTACGCTTAACATCTGTCCGTCCGTCCGTCGTCAACATGTCGGACATTAACTAAAAAACGCTTTGATAAATTGTGTATATCTGTTGATGTAAATACCCTGTTGATTTTCATATTTTTTTAATATGACATTAAGAAGTAATGAATCTTTCTGAAATTGTACCACAAGGTTCCATATCACAATTGAAAGGCTGAAATTGATTTACGGGGTACATGTAATTGCTCAACACGTTCAGGAATAAGGGGCCGCAAACAAGCATTTTACTTAAATTACTGTTAATAATTTTACAATAACTTGTTTGATTTTAAACATATTTTATTCATTAAGATATGAAAAGGATTGAGCAACAGGCACAGCCTATAAAAGCTCTCTCCATATTACATGTTCAAGGTATAATTCAATTATAACAACTGTATTTAAAATAATGCAATATAGTGGAATATGCATGCTACTTATGAGCACACACGAGAAAATAAATGTTTACAGTGTTACTTACTAAATGCAAAGTATATTTAAGTATATATAGGCAATTACTCATCATATATTCAAGAACCTTGAAACATGCAAATATCCTTTATGAGTCATTAGAAATATATATATATATGGCTTGAAAGAGACACTAAGCTTGCTTAGTGGATAAAATGAATTAATGTTTAAGTGGAGAAGAAAAAAAAAAAGAAAAAAGAAAACTAAATGAAGCAAAACATAAGTAAGTTTTAAACAAAACGATGAGTGTCACTGATATATTTATGAACAGATTTAAAAATAGCAATATTCATATCATATGAAAATAATCTGTTTCCAAAAAGTAATAATTCAATATTTATATCAACATTGTCAGCAATGGAGTTAATGGAATCAAGAAGGATCTGTCTTACATCATTGTACTTAGGGCAAATGAAAAAGAAATGTTTGTTATCCTCAACAGGGTGATTACAGTTTACACAAACAGTGTTCTCTGATAAGAACTGGTTATACAGATGAGATTTTAACTTGTGTTATGGATCTATCTAAAATTGTACTACAGGGTTCCATACCACACAGGGAATGCTGGGAATGCTGGGATTGAGTTTGGTGGTAATTACTCCAAAAGGTGGAGGGGTGGCGTTTAATTTTTTTTTATAATTTTTTCGAAATATCTCGAAAAGAATTCTCCTATTTCACAGTATTGCACAATAGATTTTTAATACCTTTGACCACATTTATTTTGTGTCACAAACCTATATCATGTCAAAAATTGTATCACAATCCAAATTTAGACCGTATCAAGCTTTAATATTATATCCAAACTTGCCCCAACTGTTCAGGGTTCAGAGGCGTTAGATATCAAAGGAACATTTGGGAAAGATGGACGACACTAAGATAATTTCTGTCGTAACATGTGAAAAAAATAACGATTTCAAATAGGACTACACACATTTACGTTCATTGGCAAGTTTAATACTTATTCAGAACTAGAACATACGAATTTGACTCTGCTTTATAAAAACCCGACAGGCTGAGACGGATAAATACTTTTCTGAAATGAGATGACTGATGAATTATTTATACATGTAGTATAGAAGACTATAATAATTATGACGTTGCATGCATGTGATATGAGAAAACTGTAAGTTGAAATTCCGATTGCTATACGCTAACATGCTGGTACTCTTGGTCTATATGCACCACCCCACCCCCGAAAATATACGCTGAACCCTACATACCGCATCGCGGCGATACGCTGCCAAAGCTGTGCCATTTCATGACCACTTTCGGCTATTTTTTTGCCATATATTTTGTCCATTTCGAGTAGCATTTTCATTTTTGCACGATGAGTCCATAATATTTTTGGAAGTTTACAATTCAATAAGCTATTGAACATATACATCAGAAAATTTAAAAAAAAATTATATGTCACCGACTTCGTTATCGAGAAAATGGTCAGAGAGGGCACTAAGTTACATTGAATATGCTATGAAATTCCAACGTTCTTAGTGTTGATTATGCATGATGATTATGTGTTTTGTATTGGTATATCCTTTTTATCATATTGGTCTGTATAGTGGGTCATTCATTTATTAATATTTATTTTGTGTTACCAATATTTTTTATTCTTTGTATTTTAGCACCTCATCATTCAATCTTTTTTTTTTTGCCTTTTATTCTGCAGTATTTGCCCATTATTTTGTATTCCGCAGGTAAACCCCAATACAATCTAGAAACTCTCTAGTACAACATATCAGTTGTAAAAAATATGATATATCCATTATCATTTCTCCTGATTTAGTGGAACATGCCTTCGAGCGTTCGCTTTTTCATAGATTAGCAACCTTTACGGCGGAATCGAAAACGGCAACGTCATAATACAGTTACGACACAATGGCGGCGCCGAGAGCGATGCGTATAAACAATAGTGTGATTTCCCTTTAAGAAATAATTCATGGGGGCTTGAATATATCGTTATTTTACCACGGGTTGGCCCTTTATGACAAATATTTTACCCTGAGCGATAGCGAAGGGTAAAATATCGGCATAAAGGGACAACCCGTGGTAAAATCTAGATATATTCAAGCCCCCATGAATTATTTCGATTCTGATAGGACAAATACGGCAATTTTTTTTGGATCGAAGCGCTCTAGGTGGAGGCCATTATTTGCCGTTCCCATAAATTAACGCACTTTTAGATTGGCGTAAAAGAACGGAGCAAGCAGAATAAGTGACATGCTCAAACTATTCACAAACTTTATATAGATAGATTTGGATGAATTTTAATGATAACTTTCTTATATGTCTTCTTTGTATATAAAAAAATGGGCTTATACCACATTTAAGCATCGTTCGTTTACGTTTCCTTGTTGTGATGATTTTCAGTATCAAAAGCGTGTATTTTCCCGTAAAATGCTTAAATTGTAACGTCATCATTCTATGACGTCGGGTATTTCATTCAATAAAAAGCATATGACGTGGGAGTACGATCGGAACAGCCAATGCAATATATTCATATTTTACCACGGGTGTGTACTCAAAGCGTTTGAAGGACGTCATGTTAGAATTAAGAAATAATTCATGGGGGCTTGAATATATCGTGATTTTACCACGGGTTGGCCCTTTATGACAAATATTTTACCCTGAGCGATAGCGAGGGGTAAAATATCGGCATAAAGGGACAACCCGTGGTAAAATCTAGATATATTCAAGCCCCCATGAATTATTTCGATTCTAATAGGTCAAATACGGCAATTCTTTTGGATCGAAGCGCTCTAGGTGGAGGCAAATATTTGCCATTCCCATAAATAAACGCACTATTAAATTGGCGTAAAAGAACGGAGCAAACTGAATTAGTGACATGCTTAAACTATTTAAAATAACGCATATAGATAGTTTTGAATTATTTTAAATGATAATTTACTTATATGTCTTAAATGTTTAAACAAATATGGCTTATAACACATTTTAGCATCGTTTGTTTACGTTGCCATGTTGTAATGATTTTCGGTTTTTCAATCGTGTATTTTCCGGTAAAATGCTCATATTCTAACGTCATCGTATTACGTCGCGAAACTCATTCATAAAAAAGCATATGACGTGGGAGTACGATCGGAACAGCCCATGCAATATATTCAAATTTTACCACGGGTGTGTACTCAAAGCGTTTGAAGGACGTCATGTTAGAATTACACATTCCGACTTGAGTTACATATTTCTGTGACAGCGTTAAGTTACATATTTCTGTGACAGGGTATAAGTTCTGGATCGTTTCTGTATGCTTTAATGTTTTCGCTCGTTAATCTTTCTATTTCAAAATACTGGCTTTTCTGCAATTATACTTGATAACTTTATCCTGGACATTGATCTTTTCTGTAATCAGTATATTTTCCCCCAATTCTTTGAATTTCGCTGTTATTCATCATATTTTAGCACCCCATTATTCTCTATTTTTATTTTTTTGTCCATTTTACTCTTTTCGTTATCCCCCCCCCCCACTATTCTCTATTCTGTATACAACAACAAATTAACGACATTGACCGGCTATTCTGTATACCCCATCCACACCCTCTTATATACTGTCTATTATATATGAGACAATATCTGAAAAAGTCTAGTTTTTGGCAATAAGAAAAAACCAAAAAATATTCTTTAGACCCGGTATTTTAATAGCACAAATCGAAGAACACACATTGGGGATCTAGGAACTGTTGTCTGTAATTCAAATACTTGTTTAATAAGGAAACAATGGCAATTTAAAAAATGGTACACAAAAAATCCAGTTCTTTCCTGTTACCAAAGTGAATCAATTTTAAAAAGTTTCTAATGGGAATAAGGAATAAGTTTAAGACACTATTTGTGGTTTACTAGTATATCCTGCAATAGTTTATCAAATGTCAATTATTGATTTTAGCATTTGCAATACAAAAGGTTTAGAAATATACTTAAATATAGTCAGATATGTCGGTAACATGAAAGAATCTTGAGTAACAGGACAACGGTAACAGGACAGAGTTGGTAACAGAAAGGATTTTTCTGCTTTATTTTAAAGTTTAAGAAAAATAAATCATTTTAGATTGGTCACAATTGGAAGATAACAGCAAACAATGTCATTTATCCTTTGAAACTGTATTTGCAAGATGAAAAATCTGCCCAGGTAATGAAAAATTCTAAAATAAATTCCTTTCTGTTACTATCTACTATACTAGAATTGCACAATGTTCTCTGCTGTTATCAAAAGCAAAAAACCTATTTTTTATTCAATATACTGTATATTATTTTGAAATTTATTTGATATTGGGGTGATAACTTATATTAAATGAAATGGTTGGCATATAGTAGATTAACTGTTCGATTCTTCAGTGAAACTGTCTTGAACATCCTTCCTGTTACTGATGATGGTTATGCTGTTACTTTTGATCAGGTAACATGACAGAAAGTAACAGAAAGGAATTACGCGATAGTTTTTGTCCTTTTTATCACATTAAATGTAAGTGTATTTCCTGTGACATATAACTTTTAAAAAGATGATATAAAAACACACTTAATGTTGTGGTGCACACTTAAAAATATTCTCAGAAAGTGTAAAAAAAGGCTATAACAGGATAGAACACCAATAAGTATTTTTCTATAAATTCTTACCTTGGATGGGCTTGAATTTTCAAACCTGGCCGCCTTTCCAACTATTTCTTTGTACTAATACATCCAGGGAATGATGCTCTTCACAATACATAATGGGAAAATAACTCTTGGTCTTGTAAACGTTTCCACAGGTAAAAAAAAACCAGTGGTAACAGGAGGGAAATCACCCCTGGGGACAAATTTTTTTTCTCTTAAAATTTGCAAAATTTTATTACATGCTATAGTTATAATATAAAAAGACAAATTAGGGGCAAGTTTATTAAATAATATATCATATATGTGAAAATTGGACGCCTGTTTAATTAATTTGGATATTATTTGAATGATTTAGTTTTCAAAAAAACACAGGGGACAACATGATTTTAGGGGGGTTGAACATTTGAATTACAATATTTTATTGGAAGAAATATAAGAATGAGTGTTTAATTGGCAGGCCATGGTGCATTATATAATTTAGTTTATACTAAAACTTAAAATTTTCAAAAAAGATGGTTGAATAAAAAAATAATTGCTGGTGAAGTGCGGGACATGAAAATTAGACTTTTTCAGATATTGTCTCATATATAAGGTTGGGTGAACGCGAGGGTGGACGATATAGTAAAAGGAAAATACATGAAAATTGTCGAGTGTGATCGAATCTCTTAGAGTTGTCTTTGTAAATATTTAGATTCGCCCTTAAATGGGCCCAATCAGTTTTTCAAACTGGTCCAATTTGTCTTTCCGAGTTTCTTTAAAACTGGTCCGAGTTTTCCTGGTCCGACTTGTCCCAATCCCGTTATTCAGCGTCTCGTTTTGCATGTTTTGACAAACTTCCTGCTCTAAATTTAGACTGCTATCGACAAACTACAAACAATTCTTTTTAACCAAGAAGACGTCATGTCAATGGCTTTAAAGGGTAAGTTTTACACATTTCTGTTATATATGACTCATGTGAAGAAATGACATACTCATTTTTTAGCTCATTTAAAAATATTGTTTACATTTTGAACGCAGCAACAGGTCGATGAACATCGGGAGGGTCTAAAACGCGGAAGTGGAAAACGCGGAAATAAAAATTTGGTGTATTATAACTAATATCTCTGGAACCTCTAAAGCTAGATTGATAAATAAAACTGATTTTGAAAGCTAATATGATACACTATCAGATAAAATTAAAACATAATATATTTAAATATGCCTTTTTACCGAAAAGTTGACCGGAAGTCTTTCTTAGCGTGACTCTGGCAACACATTATTGAACATTAAAACTTAATTTCCTGGAAAAGCATATAACCCAGTCAAAATCTGTAATTGATTCTCAAAGAAAATTTAGTGAAAAATAATATCATATAAAGAAAATTATGAATACATTATGTAAAAAGGGTAAAAAGTTGACCGGAAGCCCCCCTTGTATATTAATGATGAATTTAAATTTTCCACTTTGAACTAAAATTCACAAAAAAATAAATAGCCCTGTCAAAATCTTGAGAATTATTCTGAAAGACAATTCAATTACAAACAATATGATATAAAAAAAAAAAAATGAATAAGTTCATCAAAATTGAAAAAATCTTGCCTGGAAGCCTACATGTATCTTGTGTATAAATGAAATTTCAACTTCAAACTCAAATTCACGTAAAAATACATAAATCGAACTGAATCTATGATAGAATATCAAAAAAAATAAAAAAAAATATCTAGATTACATTTAATAAAATAAATGAGCAAAACATTAGAACAAGATAGCAAAGTCTTGACCGACAGTCTTTTTAATTGGTATGTCCACAGTCGCTTGAATTTTAGTGATACATGTATGTATGAAAAAAAAAGAAAAAAAATACTGTTATATGTATACATTTTTTTCATACATATATCACTAAAATTCAAGCGACTGTGGTATGTCTAAACACTGTTAAGGACTCCTTAGTGCTCTAAGGACTATACAATGCCACTTAGGGCTCTTTTTAGAAAGAATTTTGTTTTATATATATTTTAAAATGATAACTTCAAACTTCATCTATTTAATAAACTACAAAAGTTCACTTCAGACATACATGAACATTGTGTCACCCATTACACTTTATCATCATTGATCTCCGAATCATTTTGACCTCAATTGAATGTGGCTTAAGGTAGATCACAAGTATATATTTTTTGAGACAGAATTTTTTTATAATTTGCTAAAATAAAGATTTTACTATGCTCTTTTCAAAAATTAAGTAAAAAGAATAGGTCACCGTGCTATTTTTCAAGCTATGTGTCGTTGAAAATTGCCAAAATTTGGTTAGTTTGTTCATATAAAAACACATTAGTGTGCATAAAAAAAATTCTATGAGATAGAATTTTGAAATAAATTGTGAGAAGAAAGGTTTTATAAAATGTTTTAAAAAAATAAAAAGAAAACATGGTGTCACCGAACTTATTTTCTTGCTACAAGTAAAAATAAAAAATTTCCCTATTAGCCCAGTATAAATTTTGTACTAAAAGAGTTATCTCCCCTTAAATGGCTTATTTGATTTTTTTTTATTTTAAAACCAAAAAATTGATATTTGTTAAAATATTTTGTATAATACGATTAATTAACAAGTTTTCTTCAAATAGAAAAAACAGTCAAACTATTGAATTGCAAATCTGTGTCTAAATTTGCAGAGTTCGTCAAATAACTAGACCGATTTTGTACTGTAATTGTACAATCCAAGATGGCGGTATACCATCAATCTACCTTAAATATAAAGAGTTTGTTGTTTGTCTTCTGACCTCTTCCAGACTTTATATGTATTTCAAGGTGCAGTGTTTGGAAGTTAAAATATGGATGAAATAAAGTTAACAGATAACAATTATGAAAAAATTTAATAGAATTGTTTAAGCAAATTGTATACAAAATACCAGTACTATAAGTCAAAGAAATTTACATGTCCAGTCCAAGTACATACACAAATTTGCTTATATTAAACAAGATATTTGTCCAACTTTTAATTTAGTTTGTGCTAATTAGATAAATTTTCACATGTCGGATTAATCTTTTATCATATATATTGTCCTACAGCTATACTCAATTTGAAATTGCAATAACAAGAATGTGTCCACAGTACACATGGTACACCAGGGATGATTCCACTATATAGTTTAGGGCCGCCAAAGTTTAGGGCCGCTTGGCAGCCCTAAAATCGGCCAGCGGACCCCAAAAAATATTTATGAATATAAATTCCCAATTCATGAAAATAAAATAAAAATCGATATTTCTGGAAAAGTTTAGGACTTTATTCGTTATAGGTTGAAAAATATAGGCAAAGTATAGATATTTATGAAGTGTCCTATATTTTGACTGTAGTGGACGATTTGATTATGTCATAGATATCTATGATTATGTCAACATGTGGTAAACAGTTTAAGCAGCTGGATTCAATTGATAAAAATGTTATGGGATTATTTGATCTCGTAAACGTAGATCGCCTAGCAGGTTGATCAAAAACATGTTTGTCAAAATTGGTGTGAAAGCAGACCTCAGCTAAGAGCAAATTCAAATTTTGATATAATATTGATGAATCCCAATTTAATGGGCGCCGATTTCGTAAAAGCAGATCCCCCCAGAAGAGCTGCATGGTTATATAATTTGATGAAAATAAATTATTTTTATATTTTGCTCTATTTCATTAAAAGACAAAAGTTTGAGCGTTTTTGAAAAATAATGTTGATGATAAGACCATTCATGAAATACGATATGTCACCATTTAATATGGAACTGTTTCAAAAGTTATGAAAATGATCCTTTCTTCTTCATTAGAATACCATCAACTTTTTGAGAATTACTTTCCGGCGCATGCATAAATCCTTTTAACTTAACAATTTTTCCAAATAATTTTAAAGTTAACTGGTCAATTGCTTTAAATATCTTATCTATTAAGCATGTTAAGTATATAAACTTTTGTAATTGTCTTTCTGAATACGACAATGGACCAGTTCAATTTGAAATCCATTTTATAAAAATGACCTGTTGAAAAAATACCAAAGGGATGATTTTTTTTCATTGGTTTATATGGCAAGCCATTTGGCTATTTAATTTAATTTCAAGATATCTTATACACTTTATAAGATATCTTGTATAGTTTATAAGATATTATATGAAATCTCTTACAGATTATATAAAATATCTTATAAAGTTTATGAAATTTACAATTTTTAAAATAATTTCATAAAATATAAGAGATATCTAATAATTTATATAACATATCTTATAGATTATATAAGGTATCTTATAAACTATATGAGGTATCTTATTAACTATATAAGATATTTTATAAACTATATGTATTGTTTATAAGATATCTTATATGAAAGATATTCATAAGATATCTTAACAACTTTAGGAGATATCGTTAAAAGTAAATGAGATGTCTTATCATGCTTACAAAATAAATAGTTTACAAGATATCTTATATAATTTTCTTTATAAGATATCCCATAAACTATATAAGATATCTTACAAACTATATGATATGTCTTATCAACTTTATAAGATATCTTGTAAATTATAAAAGATATTTATAAGATGTCTCATATACTTAATTAGATCTCTAATAAACTTATGAGATATTTTATATAATATTTAAGATATCTCATATAATATATAAGACATCTTATGTGAATGAAACTATAGAAGATATCTTATATATTAAATGAGATATCTTATATATTACATGAGATATATAGACATTTGATTTTTAAAAATAGTAAAACAGCTTGCCATAGATTTATGTTAGCTGGTATATATGTTTATGTATATGTAATATGCCTAGGTTACTTCGAAGTAAGGCGTCAGAGAAAAAAAATGTAATAGCCTTTCAAGACGTCATAATTTTTTGGACTAGTGCATCATGTGCAATGATATTCATGTAATACAACTTCCCTGGTCTCAATCCAATAACTTTCAAGTAATCTGGTGATCATATCTATGAGATAAGAATCCAATAACTTTCAAGTAATCTGGTGATCATATCTATGAGATAAGAATCCAATAACTTTCAAGTAATCTGGTGATCATATCTATGAGATAAGAATCCAATAACTTTCAAGTAATCTGGTGATCATATCTATGAGATAAGAATCATATGTATGTCATAATCAGTAGCCTATCCATAATTATTCAAAATGTTTCAACTTCTTAAATCAGTGTAGAGGTTAAACTTAATATACATTTTCATTTTTTTCAGGAAAATTATATGATTTCGTCTTAGATTTTAAGCATAAAAAATTCCCAATTGGGATGAAAATTCCCAATTTGATGTTCAAGGGACCCATTTGAAAATACCTGGAATCATCCCTGTACACGGATGCCCCACTCGCACTATCATTTTCTATGTTTAGTGGACCGTGAAATTAGAATAAATTCTCTAATTTGGCATTAAAATTAGAATGAACTTATCAAAGGAAACATGTATACTAAGTTTCAAGTTGATTGGACTTCTACTTTATCAAAAACTACCTTGACCAAAACCTTTAACCTGAAATTTGCACTATCATTTTCTATGTTCAGTGAACCGTAAAATTGGGGTCAAAACTATAATTTGGCATTTAAATTAGAAAGATCATATCATAGGGCACATGTATACTAAGTTTCAAGTTGATTGGACTTCAACTTCATCAAAAACTACCTTGACCAAAAACTTTGACCTGAAATTTGCACTATCATTTTCTATGTTCAGTGAACCGTAAAATTGGGGTCAAAACTATAATTTGGCATTTAAATTAGAAAGATCATATCATAGGGCACATGTATACTAAGTTTCAAGTTGATTGGACTTCAACTTCATCAAAAACTACCTTGACCAAAAACTTTAACCTGAAGCGGGCCAGACTGACGAACGAACGGACGAACGAACAGACGGACAGACGGACAGACGGACGCACAGACCAGAAAACATAATGCCCCTCTACTATTGTAGGTGGGGCATAAAAACAAACCTTTAATTGGTTTCCTATCTGTCAATTCAAAGTTTACAATAATCACAATATTAACAAAAGATTATAATTCAGGGTTAAAGAAAAATATAATATTGCTTAAACATGTTAAATATAACAGTTTTTTTAATCAAATATATATATATGTACATCTTTAAATTGTGAATATATGTACAATATCTTTTACTAAGGCCTTCTTAGGCTAATGATGACTAAATATTGTAACAGTTTATTTTGTACTGAAGTATACAAATCAAATAACATGCTTGATAAAGTAAACCAAACTATCTTAACTTGTTAAATATCTATTAAATAAGAATAACAAAAAGGTTCATTTATTGACCATAAACACAGTTCAAGATTTTTTTCATTGTTACTTAATCAGAATGTAATCAAAATGTAATCAAGATTACAGGGCATTTTGTTAAGTAATTGATTAAATTAAATTACATGTAATCAGATTTTTGGCTGATTAATGATTACAATGATTACTTGAAAAATTGTAATTAATTACAGCTGATAAAAGATTACAATTACATTTGCCCCAAGTCTGACATCATGGGGTATGGACTGTAAATGACCTGTTAGATGAACATGGAGATATATTAAAGTATGAACATTTTGAAATTGCAAACCCATGTTTCTCCAGTTTTATGGACTTATATTAGCACTAAAAAAGTGGCTACAAGACATTGGAATCAACACTGAAAGAGAAAAAAAAACATCAGGCTATTATACCTTTTAACATTAATATTTTCTTCAAGTCTGAAAAAGGCTCAATTAAAGGATATGTATACTATTTTAAATTGAGGAATTTTACCTACAAATTTTATAGCAGAAAAAAAATGGGAAGGTATTCTTAACAAAGTTGTAGAAAATTGGAAAAAAATACACTTGTGTGTTACCAAGGTTTCAAAAAACACTAGGTTACATGTATGCTGGTTTCAATATAGAATTATTCATTATATTTTTGGGACAAATGCTTTACTATTTAAAATGAAGCTTGTTAATCATGTTAAATTGTAATTTGTGTACATTTTGCAAGGAAGAGCCTGAAACTATAGAACATTTACTTTGGGGTTGTCTGATGTCATATATTGTAGCCGACATTTGGCCCAATCTAAATTCATGGATTTTCAATAAGGTTCTTTCGAATTTCCACTTCATTTGAAAATTGTCATTTTTGGCCTCAGAGCTATGAAAATTATAAATTGAATTTTATTAAGAATAAAGTTATCTTACTGACGAAGTACTTTATTTACAGATGTAAGATGCAAGATATAAAACCTTATATAAAAGCTCTTCAAACTACATAAACATGATAAAAGAAAACTTGATTTTAGAGAAAAATATTTCTTCAAAATACTTTAGTGTGGAAGAACACAATTAACTTGTACTGGAAGCCCTGGGCTAAGGTTATTGATTAAATTGATACATGAATGTATATGAGCATTTGAAATTATTTGTACACTGTTATACCATACCATATGTATGCTCATATATTTCTTGCACTACTATGAATATATCGCTAATCCCGGCTGACCTGGCCGCTTGAACTTTTGACGCATACAACAATCACTTTTCCATTGTGGCGTCAGATATTTTGCTTTATGATGTCAAAATTTTACGGGAACCTGTGTGATATCCAGTAATGGCGGACAAATAGCGATAAGGTGTATTTCCGGGTGGGTGTTGCTAAAGGTGTCAGACCACCAATTAAAAATCCCTATCTGTTCAACCAAATTTTCACAGCTTTCTAAATATTTTACCTTAAGTTTAACTTTATAGAAACCAGGTATATCCTGAATTGTACATGTATCAGATTTCTACATGCCAATTTTCACCATAGCTTTAAAGCCTTCTAACAAAATAACTGACCTTCGAACAGAGGTACTCCAAAAATAAGTCGACAACCATCTTTTATTTAACGATCACTTTGCGACAGGTTTAACCACACATAAATAGCGTTCGCATTTCACACGTTATATTCAACCATCGCAAAGTACGATTGTTAAGACGTTACGCACGTTATAGCGTCAATACCCTGTAATCAACCAGTCCACACTAATAAACAGCTTTTCTATAAAATCATAAAAGTTAAGTTATATAAAACTTATATCCATAGACTAGACAGGTAAATACTATTCCGAAAAAAGTACAAATTGTTTTATCATATTTTACTTTAGTCTAAAATAAGGACAACATATTGACAAAACGTCAAAAATATGCGTGTCAGACGTAACAGACTATACACATAATCACTTTAGCAGGGGTGTTTGTGTTCTTCAAAAAAGTGTTATATCCACGAAAATTCGAATGAATGATATGCTTCATATATAAAGTATAACAATATTACTGGATATGCGTTTCTAAAACGACCAACGCTATTTTTTGGCAAAAACAAGTAGTGTTCATTTTGGTCAGATTTTGGAAGATGTTAAGTTATCAAAATTTATAGGTTTTAAAATATAAGATTATATGATATTTCGTTTGTGTAAATTCGGCTCACATATGTGCATACATAGACCATATCAAAATCGATTTTTTTGGAGCACTCACACTACATATAAAAATGCAACGGCTTTTGGCAAATGTCTTGCAAAATGTCCAATGTCGAATTTAGCCGTTTTTAACAAATAAATTGTCATTTGCGACGTTATTTAATGAAAATTTAGATTAGTTGCATGCTCAATAGTCCTTTTCCGTAATTGTGCTTTAAATTTACAAAACAGCTACATACTTTTTAATAACTTGCGTAGTCAAAACGACTTCGTTTTCAAAGAAATGAAATGTCTTGCAAGTTTGTCCACTTGACGATTTTCGTACGTTTTCAACGTTGTCAATTCGGGGTACGCTGTTTATGGTGGATCATCTGTATATAGTTCCTCAGATAGAATTTTCTTGATAGTCAGATACTATCAACAAGACCACAAAGTATCATAAAAAAAATCCGATGACTGGGTTTGTTCTTTAAGATGAGGTTCTTAAGTTGTGAAAAAGTTTTGTATCACAAGAGGATAACAAATCATATTTATCAAATTTTCAAATTTGGGAAGCGTAAACTGACTGCGATTTTTTTATTTCTCTGAAATAAGATTCATGTGTATAGAATTGAAAGTGAAAATAAAATTGGGCCTAAAGCGTGGCTACATACCTCTTCACATCATCAAAACTTGTAAACATATGAGATGAATTATAATTAACCTTTTTTTCTGACAATCGTTTCATTTCATAATCTTATTGTACCGCTATTAAAGAAAGTATAGTGAATTTTACAAGCAAGACCCGTTTAACTTGTTATTCTCGACAAACTTTTTATATTAGAGCAAAATATATATCCTCCTCCTTTTCGGATATAAATGGGAAAACATTGAACTTTACTTTTTATGTAAATTGATCTCTGGTAGAGAGTTGTCTCATTGGCACTCATCATACCGTATATATCTTCTCATTTCATAAAGATATGCATTAAACAAATACGACATATTTTGTTGTTTGTTGCTTTAAAACGTTACCTAGCTTCATTGGGAAATATTCAATGCATATTCAGTACAACAAAACATTATAAGAAGTATCCATATTGATATGCAAAACAAAACTTGCAAGCGAAATACAAAACTTATCCAAAATTATCGGTAATCGCCGTAAAATGTAAAAGTTTGACGTTACAATTTGAGACGCAATATCGTGCTTAACGTCTTTATGAAAAGGAATTTTAACGTTACGTTTGGTTAACGTTCAAACGTACGCTAATGATCATTTTATGAAACGGCAGCCTGGTTTTCTGGAAATCTTAAATTAGTATACTATAGAGTGCATTAATCCTCAATTTTTAATGCAAACTCATAGACATGTAAATTTTGGCTCAAAATTGTGTAGATATATTTCTCTTTCACCAAAAGTTTCATTTCTGCAAATTTGTTGGTTAGTTTAAGTAAACAAGGACATCAAAAGCACTATTTTGTGTCAGAGTAGGGCTACTTTTACATACGTTCTAAATTTGAGGGAGTTATTGGTGGTCTGACACCTAAACAGAGGAAAGGGAATACGAAACACAAACGGAAAGAATTATTTATATGGACGGAATTTAAGAATGGGGGGAAATGGAAAGAACTACCTTAAATCTTAGACTACTAGTAGTCTCATCTAAAATCAATAACGAGCGAAGTTACGAAATCTCACAACAATTATGTTGACAATAGGATAAGCTAGATATCAAATAAAATAGGAAGCAGGTTTTGAAATACATAACAGCTAATAAAAAAAGAGGCTATAAAGAGAACATGTCATTCATCTAGGTATATATAAAATTGAGAATGGAAATGGGGAATGTGTCAAAGAGACAACAACCCGAACAAATAAAAAACAACAGCAGAGGGTCACCAACAGGTCTTCAATGTAGCGAGAAATTCCCGCACCCGGAGGCGTCCTTCAGCTGGCCCCTAAACAAATATATACTAGTCCAGTGATAATGAACGCCGTACTCATTTCCAAATTGTACACAAGAAACTAAAATTAAAATAACACAAGACTAACAAAGGCCAGAGGCTCCTGACTTGGGACAGGCGCAAAAATGCAGCGGGGGTTAAACATGTTTGTGAGATCTCAACCCTCCCCCTATACCTCTAACCAATGTAGAAAAGTAAACGCATAACAATATGCACATTAAAATTCAGTTTAAGAGAAGTCTGAGTCTGATGTCAGAAGATGTAACCAAAGAAAATAAACAAAATGACAATGATACATAAATAACAACAGACTACTAGCAGTTAACTGACATGCCAGTTCCAGACTTCAATTAAACTGACTGAAAGATTATGATTTCATCATATGAACATATGCATTTTAAACAATTAGAACCCTCCAACATTATAGACTTGAATAGTTCATGACAAAAATCTATCTAAACAATGGAACCTTTATTAATTTCCAAATTATATACTTGAATAGTTCATTACCAAAAACACAAGACATCATTAAAGGAAAATCATAACTTTAAAAAGAAAATTGAGAATGGTAATGGGGAATATATCAAAGAGACAACAACCTGACCAAAGAGCAGAAAACAGCCAAAGGCCACCAATGGATCTTCAACGCAGCAATAAAATTCCGCACTCGGAGGTGGTCTTCAGCTGGCCCCTAAATAAAAAAAAAATGGTGTACAGTACTAGGTCAGTGAAAATGGACGTCACACTAAACTCCAAACTTGACTTGTAAACACTAAACTCCAAAACCTATAAATGAACTAAAATACCCTGGATAAGAGATATGAAGAATAATGTTCTACCTTTTGAAATATAAAGCTTTTCCAGTTCCAGGTTTTTCTTATAGGTTATTTTCTATACATCAATGTCCCATTAGGTTTCTCAACATTTTCTTTCCTTTATACAAGAAAAGATACAAACAAATCAGCAATGCAGAACAACGACACAAGATACACCACATGACATCTTGATTCAAGTAAATTAAGAAAGAAAACAGAAATTCGATGAAAAGCATTTCTCCAAAATTTTATTACTTTACAACCTATCTATAGAATCCAGGCCAACGTTCATCGTTTTAAGCCGTGTGTAGATCTTTTTTGTGTTGTAAGGCTATCTCATTGACTTTTATTCAACATTTTTTTAAATAAGAAAAGTCGAACAGACTATACTTAATCGCATGACCTTATCAAATGTTTCAAAAACATAGTCTCATCATCTCCTGCTAATTATTTCAATGCTTTATGCTTCAAAATCTTTTATTTTAAATTCATTCCTCAGTGTTATTCTTTTTTGTAAACATGTCAATGGTTATACTATATATAACATGCTTATGTAGATAAAATAACCAAAAAAAAAAAGATATTAATTCTTTTTGATTCCGTTTCCGTTCTGTATTCCGTTCCATTTTCCGTTTCCGCCGTTAAGCAACACCCTTTCCGGGTTTCCATATCTCTTCTTCTTTGCATTGATGCGAAATGTTCTGAACAAGGACTGAGAAATTTTCAATTGAACAATAAACTGAGTAATTTTCTTTTCTTCAAGGTAAAAGTACATTTGTATATTCTTCAAAACAAAATTTGAAAGTTAAAATTGAACAGTTGAAGAGTTTTTAGACACGAAGCGGCGCTGATTTTTGTCATATTTTTAGCTCACCATGTCACAAAGGGCCATGTGAGCAGGGCTATGTAAGCTTATGCAATCAATTGGCGTCTGTCGTCATCGTAAATTATTTCAAGAATCTTCTCTTCTGAAACTCCTGGGCAAAATACCTTCAAACTTTAACTGAATGTTTCAATGTTCCTTAAGGTATATATCTAGTTTATAAATTGTATCTGAAGTTTTGATCTATCAACAAACATGGCCTCTGTTACTAAAATTAGAACACAGGGGTTAAATGCAGTTTTTAGCTCACCTGGCCCTTTTACCTGGACCAAAAGGGCCAAGTGAGCTTTTCTCATCACTTGGCGTCCATCCTCGGTTAACTTTTACAAAAATCTTCTCTGAAACTACTGGGCCGAATAAAACCAAACTTGGCTTAAATCATCTTTATAGGGTATCTAGTTCAAAAAAATGTATACGATGACCCCGTCTATCAAGCAAGATGGCCACCATGGCTATAAATAGCATGAATAGAACATGGAGGTAAAATGCAGTTTTTCGGCGTATACATGTATCTCTGAAACAAAAGCATTTAGAGCAAATCTGACATGGGGTAAAAATGTTCATCAGGTCAAGATCTATCTGCCCTTCAATTTTCAGACTCATCAGACAATCCCAAAGGGCCAAGTGAGCTTTTCTCATCACTAGGCGTCCATCGTCGTTGTCCGTTGTTGATGTCGTCCGTTAACTTTTACAAAGATCTTTTCTGAAACTACTGGGCCAAATTTGACCAAACTTGGCCTAAATCATCCTTAGGGTATCTAGTTTAAAAATGTAACCGATGACCCCGCCCATCAACCAAGATGGCTGCCATGGCTAAAAATAGAACATGGGGGTAAAATGCAGTTTTAGGCTTATATGTCTGAAACTAAAACATTTAGAGCAAATCTGACAAGGGTTAAAATTGTTCATCAGGTCAAGATCTATTTGCTCTAGATATATTTTTCAGACGCATCTGACAACCCGTTGTTGGGTTGCTGCCCCTGAATTGGTAATTTTAAGGAAATTTTGCAGTTTTTATATGACCGCAAAAAGTGTTTGCGATCATATTTTGCTATCATGTCCACGTCATCGGCGTCTTAGGCGTCATTGTTGTCCGAAAACATTTGGTTTCGGGACAATAACTGTAGTTTAAGTGTATCATGTGTATGGATCTCTATAAAATTTAACCAGTTAGGGGTAGTTCTTGTACAAGTAATTTTTATTTACTTGAAGAATTAAATAATAGTGTACTTATATAAGTACATTATAATGTTTGAATAATCTCCCCTTAATTATACCCCGCTTTAAAAAAGTGGGGTTGTACTGTTTTACCTCTGTCTGTCCATCCATCCATCAGCCTGTCCATCCGTCCCATGAAAATTTTTCGTCACATCTTTCTCAGGAACTACATTACAAGGATTTCTGAAATTTGGTTTCAGTGTTTACACAAGTCAGCTATACTGTGTGATGCGTTTTCAGATTCATCACTCAACAACTTCCTGTTTACCGTCAAGTATTTGGGCTTGGGGTATCATAAGTGAGCAGTAGCTCGCAGTTTCACTTGTTTTCTTAAAAATTTACTTGTATAAGTATATATTGGCGAGTTTTGGATGTGTCTATGAGCAACTCAAAATCTCTTGGCCGGAAGTCAGAATAAAATTCTCAGAACGTCTCGGAAGTTTTCGGTCATTTATACAGGTCTTTACAGGTTGTTATCTACGTGTTTGATATGGTCCCTTGATGGCTAGGCTACCACGTGACATTGTAACAAATCAAAGTAAATTGGAAAGTTAAACAATAAAGACTAAGTTGCAGTCAATAAACAGGCAGGGGACTTACTTACAGGGGTTTCAAGTATTATTGTGTCCACAAATGTTGGGAGTAAGAGTTGTCTTTCTTTAATAATCACCTATTTAAGTAGTACAACTAAATCAATAGACTAAATAATTTAATTTTATTATAGCTTTGAATATACAATATACTAATGATCCAGGGACTAATTATGTTGCTAAAATTATCAGAGCCAACATCTGTGTTGATAGGATGACCGGTCATGTCAGATTAAGACCTTGTACTGAATCTGGGATAATTACATGAAAAATCACTTGTTTAAGTATCGTACCTCTATTTTCTTTAAGTATTATTATTTTAATTAACCCCACTAACTTCAACACTCCCGAATAGTGAAATTTTGGTTGTGAACAGTAAATTTTATTACATAATCTAAAAGATAAAACCTTGAATTTTACAGGAAAATTACTCCCACTGCTAGGAAAAATCTGTTAAGAAAGTATCAGTTCATTATGTAAAGCCTTTATTAAAGCATTTTTTCAACAAATATATAGAATTAACAGCTTAAAGATTGCATCAAAGGCATAAACCTTGCTATTTAAAAAAGGGTTCATTTTTAGTACAACCACAAAATTTTTGCAGTCTTATATTGGTATGACATTGGCGTCGGGTCGTCATCTTCCAAATACATTTGGTTTTCGCACTATAACTTAAGTATAAATTAATAGAAATCTATGAAATTTAAACACAAGGTTTATGACAACAAGAGGAAGGTTGGGATTGATTTTGGAAGTTTTTGTCTCAACAGTTTAAGAATTAGGGGCCAAAAAAGGGTCCAATAAGCATTTTTCTTGGTTTTCGCACAAAAACTCTAGTATAAGTAAATAGAAGTCTATGAAATTTTAACACAAGGTTTATAACTACAAAAAGGAAATTTAGGATTGATTGTGGGAGTTTTAGTACCAACAGTTTAGGAATTAGGGCTAAAAAAGGACCCAAATAGGCATTTTTCTTGGTTTTCACCCAATAACTGTATTATAAGTAAATAGAAATCTATGAAATTTAAACACAAGGTTTATGACCACAAAAAGAAGGTTGGGATTGATTTTGGGAGTTTTGGTTCCAACAGTTTAGGAATTAGGGGCCAAAAGGGTCCAAAATTAAACTTTGTTTGATTTCATCAAAAATTGAATTATGGGGGTTCTTTTAAATGCTGAATCTAACCATGTATTTAGATTCTTAATTTTTGGTCCCGTTTTCAAATTGGTTTACATTAAGGTCCAAAGGGTCCAAAATTAAACTTTGTTTGATTTTAACAAAAAAATAATTCTTGGGGTTCTTTAATATGCTGAATCTAAACACTTAGATTTTTGATTATTGGCCCAGTTTTCAAGTTGGTCAAAATTGGGGTCCAAAGTTAAACTTTGTTTGATCTCAACAAAAATTGAATATATGGGGTTCTTCAATATGCTGAATTTAACCATGTATTTAGATTTTTAATATTTGGGCACGGTTATCAAATTGGTCCACAGTGAGGTCTTAAGGGTCCAAAATTTAACTTTATGTGATTACATCAAAAATTGAATTCTTGGGGTTCTATGATATGCTGAATCTAACCATGTATTTTGATTTTGAATATTGGACCATTATAAGTAAATGTCCAATTTAAAATTTTTAAGTTTTTAAGTATAAGTTCTTAGACCACATTCATTCTGTGTCAGAAACCTATGTTGTGTCAACTATTTAATCACAATTCAAATTCAGAGCTGTATCAAGCTTAAATGTTGAGTTTATACTTGCCCCAACTGTTCAGGGTTGGACCTCTGCGGTCGTATAAAGCTGCGCCCTGCGGAGCATCTGGTTTTGTATTATAATATATTCATAAAATGGAAAGTAAGATAAATGAATTAAATATTTAAATTTTAAACGGTTGTGAATAAAAATACTTTTGTGTTTTCAATTCACAAAGCATGATTTTAAATCCTTGCAGCTCACAACAACCGTAATAATAATTTACAATAATCACAACAAAATTTAATTACTACCATAATGTTGATTATTTTATACTGTTTTAGTATGGATTTAGAAGTCTTTGCTTATATTTTGTATAATAATATATTCACATAGTGGAATGTTAGAATTTAAAAATAGATTCATTCGATAAATAAAATGTCCATCCGTAAATACTTGACATTCGTTTTATTTATACTATATATATTTAAAAGAATTTGAAAAAAAATAAGGAACGTTTGTTTATTATAAAATTTCAATTCAATTTTTGTTTGTTTGTTTTAATAGTGTAACATTATAGCATCTACATATTTGTACTATGGTACGGTTATGAAAATTGTATTCATTGTGTTGACCAACTATCCTACACGTCTTGGTTCATTCACATTATAGATCACATTTGAAAAGCACACTATCATTTTGCGTTCTCAAAAATTTCGGTCAATGAATCCGGAGTCAAAACATTAAATGTAGGCCGTTTGACATTTGAATATAACTATTAGATTTATATATATATGTGATGACGCAAATGCATATTCTTTTCCTGAGTATCAGTGTGTATGCTATCTATTTACTATTTCGTGCGCTAAAATACTGCTTGCATGCAATAATATCAAATTCACTCGTGAAAGCGCATTTTTGGTTCTGTTATCTAAATTCAGGACACGGCAGAAAGAGCTTTACATGTGACTTTCAAGCACGGTCATCATTACTAACGGTATTCTGACCTTGAGTTGTTTCTCTTTTGTTTCTTTTTTAAGTCACTGTCCTATTATAAACTTTGACTTTTTCGAAAAGCTAATAAAGGATTGTCTACCCAAGGAATAGATTCCTTAACTTTGTAATTTATTTAGCCTTCTAACTTTTTTCTTCAAGGTCACTGATGCTTTTTTTTTGTAGACTTAACTTGTGTCTGGCGTACATCATTTTAATTCTGGTATCTTTTTATATCTACATATTTTTTTATATAGATTGATTATCTTGAAATCAGGAAATCCTTAAAATTTGAGATGTTTTATGAGACCAAAATAGGTCTCCTCTTAAGAGGTTCCAATCAATTGCATGCCACAGGTTTCACCGCATACAACATCTACCATGAGTAAAGACAGCTTCAAATACCAGTTGAGAATATAAAGGCATTCATGTAGGAAACAAAATATAAAGATATGATAGATAAAATAAACGCATCCAGAATTCCAGATTATTAAGCAAACTGAGTGCATAAATTTATATTGCGATTAGTTTGTGCAATTTGCATAAGTCATCTAGTTTGTAGAAATTAGGATTTGCCAAAGGGTTATAAGCGGAAAAATTCTGTACATTCCCAAGTTATAAATAAAATAGTCGAGCTTTAAAATAACTATTCAAATAGTAGCTGTAAATATACACTTTCAACTGGCTTCTTCTATTCACAGTCAATTATTTCAATTCAACATTGTTCAAAAGCAAACACAAATTCAGCAACAATCTTTTGTTGACCTGGCAGTCAGCGGTCTAAGGTTCATGTATTGCTTTTCTTTTTTTTTAAAGAAAGCAACTTGTTTTACAATCCCAAAAAATTCTCAAGTTTTCAGATGTAAAAACATGCCTTTTACTATTTTTCTCAGGTTAGCTCATAATTTTTTATTAGAGTTCAATGTTTCATCTCATTAATTCAACAAAGAAACAAATTGCGCTAAATGAGCACTGTTCTGAAGATCACAGACAAATGAGATTTTCATTGTCCATGAAATTACGCTTAAATGTCAAAGATTAGTAAAGACATCTGCAAAGGACAGACAGTTAAAAATTGTATTCGAGCAAAGAAGTCCTAAGAAATTCAAGAAAAGAAGATAGGATGACTTGTTTACTTGTATAAGTAAAAAAAACTTTTATGTAAAGAGATCAAAATTGATTTTTGAAATTTACTATCAGTTCTGGACATATCGCCATCTTGTTGGCATGTTCGATCTAAAAAGTCACGTGATATCTATACACCCCAAAGAACAAAAAGAATCAGAGATTTACCGACCGTGCGTTAAAACTCCCATCATCAATCACGGATTACTGTAGACGATCATTCAGTGTGAAAATGTCTTGTCAAGCGTACGGTTGATCTGTCCAACAAGGTTATGACAAAAGTCTAAATAGTTTTCCCTAACTCACAAAATAAGAAAGAATTGTATCAAACATGGTTGTACAACCTTAAACTAACAGCAAATAGTTGCATCTATAGTAAGCACAAGTTGATGTGTGGAGACCATATGAACAATCTTGTTTCGAGGGAGATTTGATGGTATTTATACTTTAAAGAACAAAATAACCTAGCAGTTCTGATAGCTATCTTTATCAAATCCTTAAATGATAAAATCTCGTTGATAAAATAAATATAGATTTGATGAGGGAGAAAAGTTTCAATTATAGGAAAGACAAATGCAGTGTTCTTGTAACAATCACTGATTTACAAAAGATTCATTAGTATGCCTCTTTTATATAAAGTGCATTGATTTATATTATCAATAGTTCCGTATTTAGACAAGATAAGTTCTACGATTAATTACATTTTTTAATTTAATTTTATTTAATGGCTATTGACACGGAGCAATATTAGGAAGAGATTTTAGCTGGGACAAAATATGTTGATATAGTATAATATTCCCAGGGTATATAGATATGTATCGGACATCTCAATGTTTTATTAAAAGTGTGTTCTTTTTTTTTAACTTATTTTTTAATTATATCAAATTGATACGGGATCAATTCGGAACAGTCACTTATAAAGACACTTAAATTTACACTTAAATGTGTGACCCTATCTGGTATGTTCGGTGAAAAATGTAAAGTTTTTTTTTCTTCTTTTTAAATTTTATTTACGTTATCTTATTACTATTATTTACATATTTTGGCTAGCCTCCCCCACCCCCACCCCCGAATTGATAATAGGTATGTCAGAATTATTGATAGATATCGTGTCAGAGCGACACATTCAGTTAGGTATACCAAGGACGTATAATAGATACATGTCCTTTGGGTATTCCAGTGACATCCTGTCGACTAAAAATTTGTATTACACAATTATATAATACAGGTTCATGCATGGCCTCTTTATTGAGGTACCCGGTGTGCACAGTTAACATTTATTGACCCATATATTTGTGTTTTACGTTGCTTGTTGTGTTTGAAATAGTAATATTATCCACTATTTTTGCTGATAATGAGTTTTAAAAAATTATAAACATGACCTTTGAAAGTTTTTGTGAAATAAATATTGTTTTGTCATGATTCTGGACCATATTTTTGAAATTATATGAGGTTAACGGACAGAAAGTATTATATAATACAGGTTCATGCATGGCCTCTGTATTGAGGTACTCTGTGTGCACAGGTTACATTTATTGAACCACATATATTTGCGTTCGACGTTATTTACCTTGTGCATGTTTGAAATTATAATTTCACCTGTTAATGAATGATGTTCTGATAATAATATTATCCACTATTTTGGCTGATAACAAGTTTTAAATTTTATAAACATGACCTTTAAAAAATTTTGTGAAATAAATGCTGTTTTGTCATGATTCCGGACCCTTCTTTTGAAAAAAATTTCTTTACACAAATACAAACTTTTGTCGATTGGCAAACATGCAGATATAAAGTAATGCAGCACTTATAGTCACTAACAATATTAATTTATTAAAGATAAGAGAGCCCCTTCTATGTCTAATATCCCTATCTTTATAAGGATTAGGACAACAGGGGAAATAGTCATTGTAAAGGAGCAGAATTAGAGTGGCATAGTGAAAAAAAATAACCTAGAGAACAATATAGAAAATGGTCGACGAAAAGGGAAATAGTTATTGTAAAGGAGCGGAGATAAAGAGAGGCATAGGGCCACCCTTAAAAAATTGTTTGTTTGGCATTGCCGACCCACACTATCAGCAGGTGGGTAGGTAGGTAGGAATTTTTTTTTTTTTTTTTTTTACATTTAAAAGCCTTGTACATGTAAATCATGAAGTCTCCAGATCAATGTTGTCTAAAGCATTGCAGCATTGTTGTGTGTACATGCTGGTGGTTTCTTTGAAAGGGGTCAACAATCAATTTCACATTCTACATCATATGGATAATTTCACGTAAGACAGTCAGTTTTATTGGCAAAGTTAACCAAAGTACCCAGAAAAAAACACAGAACTGAGGCAGGAAACTGACAAATTAACCATATAAAATGTATGACGTGAAAATTGAACTTTTATTGTGGGACTGCCCATTGAACAGAGGCCTGATGTCACATCTTGAAGTTGTGGTCACAGTTTGGTAAAATTACCATAAGTTAAATGGCTCAACCACTACGGCTCCTTGTACAAATGGACAAAGATTTAAAACTTTGCTTTGGTTTTATAAACATCACTTTCTACACCATATGGGTAATTTCATGGCAGTCAGTTTTAGTGCCGTACTAAACCATAGTACTTGAAGAAAAATGCCAACCTGTGGGAGGAAACTGACTAACCTTATCACATCTGACATGAAAATCAAACCTTAATTTTGCAACTGCCCAACTAGGGCTCAAACCAATACCTGGAGGCTAGTAATCATACATGTAAGGTGTGACGAACTACCATACAAACATGCCTACTTCCCCTGATAAGTTTTGAGGATAAAGGATCTGTTCCAAATTAGGATAGCAAAATATTAAAAATTTGGAAGGTTGGCACAAATAGACATGGTGTTTATACTAATATTATCCAAGTGCAAGGTTTTTCAGGGATAGGTTTAAAACGTATGATAAATTCAAAATGGAAATATGCAG